>NJDD01004481.1:31846-63099 GCA_002245505.1 Calephelis nemesis | reverse complement strand
GCAAGTAGTAGTAGTAAAGTAGCCGATGTCGCTCTCCAGCCTCCTAACTCCCTACACAAAGAAATTATACCATAACGTAAGTCCGCTGTTACCTACTTATAATAAGAAATGTAATTTTAAATAAAATTATAAAATTAACCTATTTAAATGATGGAACTATGGAAAAAAATCGAGCAATTACAGCATCAAAAATTTTATATAAAGTAATTCAAAAAAACATGAAAAAGAAATACAGACAGAACATTTTTCTTGGTCTATAAAAATAATTTGGTTAAATCAAATTCCAAGTAAGGAAAATTATTGAAATAATATATAATAAAGGATAAAAATGCAAAGGACAAAACACTTAATTACACAATTTATAACACTAGCATGGATGCTGTGGGATGAGATTGACCATCCGTGTTTATCTCTCTAGCAACTACTTCGGAATTTGACTTATATTGCACGATGTTGTTTTATATTATATTCGGTGAATTGATTTATGCTAGTTAGCATTTCCATGCTACAAAAGTCCCTAAAAAATAAAATAATTATTAAAAGCTTTTTTTACTAACAGAATTATACTGCCATTGCAGCTCGTAGAAAGCTCTTATCCTGGACTTGATAGTGGAGTGCATATGGTTTTCTCGCATGAAATTATCCATGGTCATGATTACTTCGAGAAACGCGGTTTTTGTCCTGTACAAAATAAATGGTGAGTAGATAGAGGGACACAGACACACATGTATTTAAAAAAAGGTGTGTGTGCGATTCACTCACGATAGAAGTGAAACTCTCTCTTTCTCTCTCTCTATTTCTTCTCTCGATCAATCTCAATCAATATCGAACAATCTCTATCAATCTCGATCAATCGCTATCAATTTTGAACAATCTCTATCAATATAGGTATATCAATCTCGATCAATCTATATTAATCTCGATCAATGTATATCAATCTCTATCAAACTCAATCAATCTATCAATCTCGATTAATCTCTAACAATCTCTATCAATCTCGATCAATTTCTGTCAATATCAAACAATCCCTATCAATTTATATCAATCTCGATCAATCTCTATCAATGTATATCAATATCGATCAATCTCGATCAGTTTTAATCAATGTCTAGCAATCTTTATCTCTGTCAGTCTCTCTCTATAAGAGACATAGAAAGAAACATGCAACAAACAAACAAACATTACATCTCTAAATTTAATTTAGTTGATAAAAAGAGAGGAGGAACGTATAGCCTTCTTTCTTTTTCCAAACGTCAGTTAAAAGTGAATGCCTACTGCCCACCGTCATCGCATCACACGTGAGTGATTGTATCGATTTTTCTAATTCAGCATGTCCAAGCCTTTGTCAGTCCACGGACCCTTAGGAAAATAAACACAGTTTTNNCTCCATAAAATAAACAGCAAAAAAACAGATTAGGTAGTTATTACAGATACAAAAAAATACTAAAGGTAATGATTACTTCTTCCACGTGTTTCACTTTCACCATTCATTTACTCTTGATCACCGTACGTTGGCGCACGTTCGCCGTGCTAAGTAAGCGTGGCGATTACGAAAAATTAAGCATATCGCTCATTAAATGCAAAAGGGACGCAATCCCAAATATTTTCAGCGAATTAGAATGATTTCCTGCAGGTAATGCAGTCGTCTATAGACACTTTAAAGATGGTAAGAGTACGTTAGAAATTAGTGGCTGGGTGTAAGCGTTTTCCAACGAATTTCAGATTGATTAGTAGCTTATGATGTGTACATAATAACGACCTATTATAATTACCTGTGCAAAATAAGAGAAAAATTTTTTCAATATCGAACAAAAATATCTCAGGACCAAAACTCTAGTGAGCCTTAATTAGGTGGTAGAGTGTGGAAGCGACTCGCCCGGATTGGTACCACCGCCTTACCTTTTCTGTCGCCATAACGTCATGACGTGTTCCGGTTCGGAGGGTAAGGTAACCGGTAAACTTACTTTTACTCGAGGCCTAACATCCCGACCTCAGGTTGGCAAAGCACCATTACCACATTTGGTGTCTCTAGGCGGCGTGAATTTCTTACCATCAGGAAATCCGTCTGCTTGTTTGCCTTCATCTAACATAAAAAAGCCTATCTTTGTTTTTACACAGTTTATTAAAATAGGTCGTTAAGGATAGCGCTCATTTAGACGGACTAGGATGGATCGCATCGCAACGCAATTATCCGCTTAGAACGCTTTCATACAAAATGTATGAAAGCGTAGATCACTATGCCAAGCTGTTCCACCCACACTATCAACGCGAAATACGATCCACGCGAATTTTGAGCAGCATCCCTCGCCTAACCTCCGATGTGGCCTACAGTCACCAAAAACGAGAGTAGAAACGATATTAATAATGTGAATTGAGAGCTAATGACATTTTCACGCTAAAGTTTTGTACAATAACTACTAGAGGGGCCACTTTTCACACTTGACGATTTTAAAGTACAGTTGCCGCTCTTCATTTTTACTCTACTCTGGTACTTAGTATCAAAAATCCGCTGATGCGATGAGGCACGACCCGCATTAGTGTGCTTTGCAATTGCATGCGACACTCTCCAACCCGACGCGCTCCGTCCCGTCCAAATGTACGCTATCCTTTAGCCTCTATTAAGAAAAAAATATTGATAAACACAAGAAATAGTCTTACCGAGACCAGTGTGTTATAACAGCAGAAAATTCTGACACGCAATATCCAATCAGTAAAACTCCATACAAACTCAGGAACGCTACAATCCCCATATCAAAATGGTCGCTCGGAATAAAATCTCCATAACCAACAGATAACAATGTGGTAGTTGCGAAATATATGGATGTAAGCAGGCTGTATTTCGTCCTGAAATAAGAAATATAACAGTAAGCACTAGGTGGTAGAGTTTCGCAGTGACTTCCCCGGATTGGTACAACCACCGTACCTATTCCTGTCGTGATAACGTCGGCACTTGCTGTTGACGTGTTCTGGTTCGCGAACAAGGTAGCCGGTAAACTTATTTTTACTCGGAGCTTAACACCCTGGCCACAGGATGGCAACGTGGTGTGTTACCCCGTGGTTATCACCTTTGGTGTCTCTAGGTGGAGTGAATTTCTTTCTATCAGGAAATCCGTCTGCTTGTTTGCCTTCCAATATCATAAAAATAAGCAAATTATTCAAATAGCATTAAAATATATTTTTTTCAAAAGTTTTCGACCAAGGCTACAAAAAATCCGCATGTGTCAAACTCATAACACTCCTTTTTTCCGTAGGCGGTTAATGAGTTCAGGGTTGAACAGGAAACCTACCCGAAGACACCAAAAAATTTCACCACAGAAGTTGGATCCTCGGCAGCTCAAATGGTTAAAGCATTCGTCAATGAAAAAATGTCGGTTCAAATCCTGTCTATAATGGGTTTCTTTTAAACACGTGACTCTTGATGGAAATACAAAAGCAGACTATAATTATTAAAAAAAAGGCTAAAGTTGTTTATTATATTTTCGTACTTCTCTGATTTCTTGCCTCTTATTTTGTCTTCGGCTGTCATTGCTCGAGAGAACCAGGACTCCTGAGAACATCTGTTGCCAAAACATGATTCCAAGTACAGGACCACTCCAGACCAGTAGCACGCAAAACATATGTAGACGCAATATTTGATAATCTAAAAGCATAAAAGTAATATCATGAGGTCCCGGGTTCGTTTCCCGGATCGGGTAACAAAAAGAAAATGTGATTTTTCCAACTTACATATAAAAAAATGTTAGTCGGGGTTAGATATATGCCCGGTTGGCGATAGGCTTGCCGCCTATCGCATTGTGGGACTTAGTGTCTTCGGCTAGTAGTGGTAGCCCTGGTTGTGCTTCTGCCTACCCCTACGGGGATATGGACGTGAAGATACTTCTCCAACGTCTCTTTTACGCTTTTATAATATCTCGACTTAACTCAACTAAAAAAAATAGAAAGCGTGTATTTTTAATGCGCCTCTGCCTACCTCTTCAGGCGAGAAAACACTTTTTTTGTAATAGTAATAAGGTTCACATTGATCTCATAGAAAATTATTATCTATTTTTTCGTTCACCTAGTTAAAAAAGAGANNNNCCGACCCGAGGCTCGAAGCCGGAACCTCCAGAAGCCAATACCAACGCCGCACTGCTAGAGCACAGAGGCGATAAAATTAGACCTGCCGCCATGATGATATGATCATGTCCTGTCCGGAAGGTAAGGTAGCCGGTAGACAAGCACTATTGGCTTACAACCCCGGCCACAGAACAGCGACGCACCTGCAACATCTATGGTGTCTTTATGTCGGTCATATCTAACCATTAGAGGAGCCGCGTGCTTATTCGATGTTTTTTGTTATAAAAAATCCAAGTTATAATTTACAAATTCTTAAATTCGCCTCTGTGGTCTAGCGGTTCAGTTGTTGGACTTGACTACATGAGGTCCCGGGTCGGTCAACAAAAAGAAAATTGGGTTTTTCCAATTTTCTAATAAAAAAAAATGTTGCTCGGGATTGGATATGTGCCCAGTTGGCGATAGGCTTGCCACCTATCACATTGTGGGACTTAGTATCTTCGGCTAGTCGTCTGTGCCTTGGTTGTGCCTCTGCCTACCTCTTCTTGGATATGAGCGTGAAGATACTTTTAAAAATCTTAAACCGAAGCATTGCAAACTTACTTTTATTAGAATGGAATTCGACAGCAATTTTCTCTCCTTTTTTTCAAAGAAACTGGTTAACCTCCAAATAATACATAATTTTGTGCCCTTGCAGAAATAAAAGAGATGATTTCCAAAGTTGTCCATATACATCATCTTTTTTTGTATCCTAACTATATATTCAAACGGTATTACCGTTATTAAATCCATGTAAAATCCGAATGTATTCATTTGATAACTAAGTATTCTACCAAAATCTTTTATGTATTCCTTTTTAGTTTTCACTGCAGTGACAATATTCATGAAAATATTAAAAATTAGTGAAATCATTATTATAATTTCGATGTAAAAGAATACTCCTCCTGGAAAGTATCTCTTGAAGCCAATGAAATATGGATAAAATATGCAAATGTAAAATACAATGCAAAGCATATAATACTCCCAGTATTTGACAAGGAGGCAATCAGCTTCTAATATCCAAGGGAATTTGGAGTTGACACATGTAAAATCGTCGGACTTCTTCTTGATGTGTTCTGATAAAATATAGAGGTTCAAGCAGTGCTCATCCAGCTTGTCATCCTTACCAAAATTGTCTGAATCTGTTATGCCTGCAATAATGTGTAACAAACTCAAAAATCGACATCGCAAACGTCAGGGTATTCTTAAAAAAAATGATTATGTTTTAGAATTTAGACAATCGAAAATGGCAAAAAAATTGCATCATATAGAAATTTTAACTTGGCAATGCAAAAGCTGTTGCCCGCAACGTTTTCCGCGTGGTAAATAGTCCTACAGAAACAATTTTTGGGATAAAAACTACGTGGATAACTTGGATAGGATAGTTTGTGTGTGCCAAATTTCATGAAAATCAGTTCAGCAATTTTGCGTGAAGAAGTAAAAAACTTACAAACTTTCACTTTCATAATATTAGTACGATGTTATTTTTTTATTAACTTTTGAACTCTAAAAATTTCAACGCTTAGTGTAATAACTTTTTGTTTATAGACGCAAAAGATTCAAACAAATTTTAGATGCATTGTACTAATTTCCTATATTGAAATATAGGAATATAGATAGAATTGAAATAGAATAATTGTGGAAAAGAATTAAAAAATGATAAAAAAATAATACCTTTTCACCATTTTCGTTGTCCACCCATACGCCTAACACCTTTTTTGTGATATTGCAAGGCAAACAAGTATACGGATTTCCTGATTCCTAAAGGAGGTAATGGTGCGTTGCCAACCTGGGTTTAGATTCAATTTATGTGACTGGTCCAGGGATATTTATTATTATTTATTACAGATGCGCTACCTATCCGCTTGGGAATACCGCCATTGGTAATTGGTTCCACAAAGGTGTTCTCCGAAATGCCTTCATAAACCCAAAGCTGTAGACCGCCAAGCATCAAGATATCTTAAATTCTGACCCGGTATCCAAAGGTGAAATACCTGCCCCATTTTAAGAAATATTCGGAAACGTGTCGAAAAACTACTTACCTAAGATTCCTAATTTTTATCATATCAGTATTTTTTCTTATAACAAATACAACATACCTTGTAAATATCTTAGTTTATCTTTTAAACATTTAATGCTACTTTTCTTTCGGTCTTTTGATGCATAAATGCTAAGCGTGACTGGTCTTTCATGTGCTTGCTCCTGTTTTCTGAAATAACTTCGACGTATTCTCTGTTTAACTTCCTCTCTTATTTTTTCGATTAAATCTGGATAAGTTATCATCAATCTTATGAAGTCTCTCTTTTTGAGCACTTGGCATTCGACGTAGGTGGCTGCTTTAACAGTACACCTTGCTAGAATTTAAACATGTATCTAAATTTAGTATAAGTAACTATCTTCACGCCCATATCCCAGAAGGAGTAGGCGGAGACACAACTAGGGAACCCACGAAAGGCAGAAGACATTAAGTCCCACAATGTAATAAGTGGCAAGCCTATCGCTAATCGGACACATATCCAATCCCGGACAACATTATTTCTTTTAGAAAATAGAAAAAAAAACATTTTTTTGTTGTTGGCCGAACCGTGGAGTTTAGTATAGATATCATAAAAGCATTAAACAGATGTCTTAAATAAATAAATTTCATTTCATACCTCGTGCATGAAAACGTATGAGTTAGTAGTATTGTAAACTAAGAAAAAATTTAATATTAGTTAATTTCTAGGGTAGGTATCAAAGTAATTTTGTTTTCTGGTAAGATCCACCTAAAACTTTTCGACATTCATTTCTTTTATATTTTACAAAAGTTTCGAAAAAAATAATTTTGAAGATAACTATGACAAATGTTCCAAACCTGGAATGTTGTAAAGTAATGCGATTTCACCAAAACAAGTCCCCTTTGTGAAGGATACCATTGGGCTCTCATCATCTTCATCAGATAGAAGTTCTAAGACACCGCTGCTTATGCACACCTACAGATAATCATATATTAATATAGTATTAAACTATCTATATATTCGTCTAATAATATACATATATTATGTACTATATAATATAATAGTATAAATGATTCCCCATTTCGCGTGGTCATCGCATGACGGATGGAACGATTGTGTTAATTCTGTAAACAGATCTGTTGTGTTAATTATTGTCAGGAGAAGGTTATAACAAAAATAAAAACATAAATAATAATAATAAATAAATAATAAATATTCTTGGACAAGTGACACAAATTGAATCTAACACCAAAATAAACAAATTATATGCTTGTGTTATGGGTGTTAGTCAACGATAGGTACTAATACATAGAAATACTTTAACATATACCAGAATAAATTTAATAAACACCCAGACCCGGAAATGCAGACATCTAAATGTTCATCACACAAATGCCTGCCCCCGTCGGGAATCGAACCCGAGCCTCGCGGTTGATCGGTGTAGTTAGGCGTGTACGCTAGCCACTCGACCAACGAGGCGGTCAAAAACATGGGAAATTAAAAGGGAAAACAATGCTTTGAATTGCAATACAAACTGTTATGAGCTGGTTTTTTTCACACAAATTCAACCTAACCCCAAAGTAAGCAAATTACATGCTTGTGTTATGGGTGTTCGTCAACGATTCCAATGCATAGAAATACTTAAATAGATACTAAAACAAATTTAATAAACACCCAGACCCGGAAATGCAGACATCTGAATGTTCATCACACAAATATCTGCCCCGATCGAACCCAAGCCTCGCCCTTGATCCATGTAATTAGGCATGAGCGAGTGTCAACGAGGTGGTCAAAATGTTAATGTCAATTACGAAGTTACTATTAGGTAATAGGTAGGTAAATTTGTATATTATTACTAGCTGACCCAGCAAACTTCGTATCGCTTGACATTAATGCTTCGACAGTAGCGCAGTCTGTCGGATCCGATGTGAAACATTTCAAAATCAACAACGACTTATTATTAAAAAAATAATTAAAAAACATTTTCCAGGAGACCAAATTGTGAATCTAAACCATTCTCGAATTCCCTTGAACATGCACAAAAACTTTCATCAACATTGGTCCAGCCGTCTAGAAGGAGTTCAGTGACATACACACTCACGGAACAATTATATATATAAAGATATATTACACTCCTGGCAAACTTCGTACCAGCTTGGTTCGGAGGCATTACGATGGTGGCGCCACGTGCCAGGTCCAATCCTCAATATAAGTGAAAAATGTGTGCACTCTTTCTTAAGTGTTACTCAACACTATTCGGATCAGGATAAAATTATTATGAGACAAAAACTGAAATCGAATCGAAGTTCTCGAAATCATTACCTATCTTTATTGTAAAGAAACATCAAAATCAGATTAATATTAGGCAAGTAATCGTGTCACATGCAAACAAAAAACATGCAGTCTAATTGAGAAACTTCTTTTTAACCTACTCCAAAATAAGGTGTTTCTCAATTCGACTGTATGTTTTTGTATGCTTGTTACGCGATTACTCCGTCAATAGCCAACCGATTTTGATGGTTATTTTATAGAAAGAACCTGTCTTTGAGGCTATCGTGATTCCGAGGTAGTCCCGTATTAATTTTATACTATTTGAATAGATATAGATAATTAAAAAACCCCTAGTAGGATATTGATAAAAATTTTGTGGAACTATTTCGGAACCGTTTGGTATTTCGGAATCTTTTGCAAAAATAATGATCAAATCGCGCCGTGATACCTAATAAAACAATAAGAAAAAAAAGTATCTTCACGCCCACATTCCCGAAGAGGTAGGCAAAAGCACAACCAGGGCACCTACGATTAGCAAAAACACTACGTTCCAAAAAGTAGTAGATACCTAGGTGGCAAGCCTATAGCCAACCGGGCACATATTATCCAATCCCGATAAACATTCTTACTAGAAAATTGGAAAAACCACACTTTCTTTTTGTTGCCCAATCCGAGAATCGAACCCTGGACCTCATGCAGTTATGTTCAACACCTGTACCGCTAGTTTAGCTTAATTATTTGGACCACACGATGAATAACTATGCAAAAATTAATTAACGTGTTAAAGAAGCGTTTTGTCACCTTCTAAGTACATACTACTTATACGGTTAAGCATCATACATAACTATGCATATCAAAATGTAAATATATTTATATTATGAATTCTCCAACGAACAACATATAAATATTTAACAACGCAGTGTAGCATTACCATAATAGTCTTATTTTGATTATGAGTATAAACAGTGTCGCCAGGTAGATAAAACTGGTGAGTCATAATCACAGACAGTCTTCTTAAAAAGGCTTCTGGTAGTTTTCTGAATATAAGAGAACTAAAAAGTGGCACGGCGTTTAAATCGTAGAATATTTCCATTTGTAGCGGCGAAGGTAATATTTTTATGAGCTTTGGTTTGAAAACACCAGACTTTTGATACCAGAAGTCGTCATAGTATCTGAAAGTTTTAAGTTGATGAAATTAATGAAACTTTATCATATACTAGCTGTAGCCCGCGGCGTTGCCCACATCCTATATGGACATTGTTTCGGAATAAAAAATATCCTATGTGTTAATCCAAGTTACCCTCTACGTGTGTAAATTCCATGAAAATCGGTTCTGCAGGTACATAAATAAATAAATAAAATAAATAAAAATCCCTGGACAAATCACACAAATTGAATCTAACCCCAAAGTAAGCAAATTATATGCTTGTGTTATGGGTGTTAGTCAACGATACTATTACATATAAATACTTAAATAGATACCAGAATAAATTTAATAAACACCCAGACCCGGAAATGCAGACATCTAAATGTTCATAACACAAATGCCTGCCCCCGTCGGGAATCGAACCCGAGCCTCGCGGTTGGTCGATGTAGTTAGGCGAGTACGCTAGCCACTCGACCAACGAGGCGGTCATAAATACATAGTAACACAAAGTTATGAGTAACAAACAAACATACAAACTTTCGCATTTATAATATGAATAAGATACAAGCAATAAAAAAAATACATTTAAAATTCAAGGAAGCTATTAAGATATCAAAAATTTTGTAGCCTATATCGAAAATTTCTATCGTCCTTACCTAACTATCCGTTAACGTACTACATGGTGCCAATATACTACCTTACCCAACAAATTAAGAAGACCCCATCACGTCCTATCGGATCCTCCGGATACAATATCTGCGTCAAACGCAAACCTCCCCCAATCCGAATACTAACTCTTAAAACACTACACTACACCGTCACGGCGACGAAGATCTCTCTTGCGCCCGGCACCTAACGCCGAGTGTGGAGCCGCTACTCCTTCATCAACTTCACCCAGTAACCAGAACGCATCACCAAGTCGAGATACGGTCTTCCGTGAGATAGTCCTTGTTGTTGGCGTTGCAGGGAACAGTCCAATCAATCTAAATAATGATGTCTCGGGCTGAGCACTCTGCTAGACCCTAAAAGCCCGGTGAAGTTGTAAAAACCGCGAGGTTGGCAACACAATATGTTATTTTCCAAAAAATAGGAACTACCTTACCTGTTCCTAGCCATATAACCTGTATAATAAGACAGTGAATAAGCACACTGAAGCCGGTGAATTTGTTCAAACCGCGAGGATAGAGATAAATCTAGAGAACCGCGTGGTTGGTTGGTGACATATAAGCGTCTGTTATCTGTAAGCGTTGTTTGTGAATTTTTTTATTTAAAATGACAAAAATGGAGGTTCAACTAAAGTTATTTGTTTTGCACTAGTTGTTTGTCCGAATTGTTACGATAAAAAAAGACGGGTTGCACTTCGGGAGTGCCAGAAAACTTGAATATTAACATTGTGTATTTTTGATATTTTGAAAAGGTTAGGGAATAGTTTCGCACGACTTGCTTTAATTATCAGTATGAAAGTACTATATTTATGTGGTACACAAACATGACAACACGAATATTCGCACATGCGCCCTGCGCCGTCTTACGAATTTTCGGTCAGGTTACGTGTCCTGACGCGAGTTTAGAAGTTTTTACATATTCAAAAAAAAAAGAGTGCGCAACGCCGCTAAAGAAGTTTAAACTTCAAAAACTGTACAATAAGTTACAAACATACCTTATTATACGCTTCGTTGTATCAGCATCCATATTGATAAGAACCAAATGATTTTGTATTCTATTCAACTGGAGAACATATCTAGCTCGTCTTGATGTTATTGTAATAAACAAAGAGGTTAAAGAACCGACAAATACAACTGTTGTTAACAAAAACCCTGTCATCATAGCAATAGCAGCAGTAATCCTCTCATACGTAGTCACTGGATACAGATCTCCTAAAGCATTCGTTGTTAAAAACATCACCGACCAATAAGCACATACGAAGTACCAATCAAAAGTAGTTTCTGATGGTAAATTTATTGTATTTACTGCCCAAGAAGACCGAACTAGTGTGATTTCAAAGTCTTTATATGCAAGCAAATACCATAGACATGACCATGTATGGACTGATATTACAAAAAATATAAGATATTGAGCTAAGAATGTTGTCCATTGATTAGTACCAGCTTGAGATGATTTCGTATAACAGTATTCTATGATTCTATAAACTCGTGCTGCAGCAATAACTGGTGCAATTGCATATATATCAAAAGGAACTTGATCTTGAGGTATCAGAAACAAAATTGAATAAGGCAATGCTAGAATAATATCCAGAACAACTCTTTTTGTATCCGGTTCCACTAAGTTTAAAGTTTTCCGCCATTTCTCAAAGAACTTCAGGCCGAAAATGAATATGACATCCACGGTAAAGAACATGTTAAAGCAAATCGAGGCTATTATATACCATGGAGATTTCTTCTGTTGACCCATAAAAGTGTATAGGCAAGTTTCAGTAATATAATCTACGAAAATTATTGTAAGGACTATAATATTCCATGCAGGGTTAGAGTAACAGACTAAGGCATAGCGTAACTTGCTGTTGATAAAGTCTGACCGATGTTCTTGAAGTATTGCGTAAGTTCTCTGACGTTTTTCTTCGTCTATCTCTACTATAATTCTAGAAGTTTCGTTTGATCCACGGCCAGTAGGTGGATAGTAATTGACGAAGAGACCTTGCTTATCCTTACGCCTGTATTTGTAAATACTTAAACTGGAACTTTCCGTTTCCTCTGCAAACAAAATGCTTAGGTAAATACCTAACCTACCTTAGTACTTTTTCACAAAATTTGTAAAGAAACATGAAGCCTTACTTGGTAAAGTTTAAGAATTTCAAAATTATGTTTAATTATTAACATATTTTTTTAAATTGGAAGAATTTCCTGATGGTAAGAAATTTACGCCGCCTAGAGACACCAAAGGTGGTGATGGCGCGTAGGCCGTGAGCAAAAGTAAATTTACAGGAATAGGTAAAGCGGCGGTAATCAGATGTCACGGCCACTAAGACGTCACGTGACTAAGAGGGTAAGCCTATGCTCGCCTTTTACGAGCTGCCTGGCAGGAAGGCAGACGGTCTATTCAGCAAAGAAACCCGGACCAACACGGAGAAAAACTAGAAAAATCCCCATTTTTGTATAATAGATGATTTAATTTAGGCACATATCGATATCGAAGAAGATATTTTTGCAGTTTCACTGCGCTAAAATTATATAACGTTATATACGTTTATTTATTTACGTGGCTATGTTTATATTGTGGGACCTAGTGTCTTCGACTAGTCGTGGCTGCCCTGGTTGTGTCTCTGCCTACCTCTTCAGGGATATGGGGGTAAAGATACTACTACTACTACGTTTATGTTTCCAGAAGACGTGTATGTGTGTTCGTTGTCTTAGCACATTACAAAAAAGTATTGGTAAGGAGTAATTTCTAATAACCTGGTCTAATGATCGTAAACACAAACGAATTTTTTTTTAGTTGAAAAATTAATTAAAACAATAAAATGTATTACTTTACTTACGCATATTAAATTATTAAACTTTATTAAATTTATTTTCTTTTTAACTATATTTTAATAAACTATCAACGTAAATCTAGTACGCATATTACTTCAAAAGAAATCTAGTAGGTTTTCAATTTTTTATTAAACTAACTCGATCTCTCGCATCTTTAACCGACTTGGGAAAAATGAGGGTTACGTGTTTGATATCCACATTTTTTGTGTATTTTAATAGATTTGTCCAGCATTTCCGCATCGATTTTAAATTATTTCTTAAATCAAACATTCAAGAATTAAAAGGATGGTTCTATTGCCATGATGATGTCTGATGAAGAAATCCAACGGAAATCTTTTATTTTTACGACATTGGAAAGCAAACAAGCAGACTAATTTCCTTATAGTAAGAAATTCACACCGCCTAGAGACACCAAAGGTAGTAATGGTGCGTTGCCAACCTGTGGCCGGGATGTTGTTTTTGTAGTTGTAGAGCAAAAGTAGGTACACCGTCTACCTTATCCTCCGAACCGGAACACATCAACGGTAAGTGCTACGTATGGCAGCAGGTATAGATATGGCGGTGGTACCAATCCGAGTGAATTGTTGCGAAACTTTACCACCTAGTCAGATGTCACGGTATTAGTGACGGGAAGCCTATTATTCTTGCCTTTTACGAGCTGCTAGGTCTATTCTGCAAATGAGCCCAGACCAACACGCGCTATACATTATACAACAGCAGTTGCCTTAATACTTTTTATTCAATATCTTTCTGAAGAGTTGAGTAAATAATTAATAAATTTAAGATTTAAAAAAAAAGCTATGGGTTGAATGTATATTTAAAAACATGTCTATTTTTGAGCCCTGACGGAAAAGGGGTGGCTATTACATAACTTTTGAATGAATTGACCGATTTCGATACGGATTTTTTTAAAAGAAAGCTCACGTGATCGTGAACACCCACATGAAGCTAAGAACCATCTCGAACGGGTGTTAGTGATTTTTTAATACTACTATGTCTAATCCTATTAATTCTTAATTAATATTATAAATGCAAAAGTTTGTCTGTTTGTTTGTTATTTTTTCACGCCAAAACTGCTAAACCGATTTCCACGAAATTTGGTACACACATAGAGAGTAACTTGGATTAACACATCGTATAGTTTTTATCCCGAAAAAATGATTCTGTGGGACCATTAACGCACCATTAAGCACGCGGGCAACAGTAGTGATACATACAAAGTATGTGTGTACAAACCTTGTTTTTTAGTTCACATACGGTAAAGCGGATTTCAAAGTCAACACCATGAAAATGTTCACATTGAGTGATTTTCACACGACGTTTTTTTTACAATTACTGCTAATTACTGGCAGGGAAAAATTATTTACAGAAACTTTTAATTTATTAATGTTTTACAAAAAGCATATTCGGTTTGCATATGCATTTTTAAAATTAATGATTAATTAAATATAGGTGGTAGAGTTTGGCAGCGCCCGGATTGGTACCACCGCCTTACCTATTCGTGCCGCCATAACGTCATGACTTGTTCCGGTTCGGAGTGTAAGGTAGCCGGTAAACTTACTTTTGCTCGAGGCCTAACATCCCGACCTCAGGTTGGCAACGCACCATTACCACCTTTGGTGTCTTTGGGCGGCGGAACTTTCTTACCATCAGGAAATCCGTGTGCTTGTTTGCCTTCCAATATCATAAAAAAACCCTGGATAAGTTACACAAATTAAATTTTAGCCCCAGAATGCTTGTGTTATGGGTGTTGGACAACGATACTAATTGGTATCGACAAATAAAATAATAAAAATAAATACATTAATAAAAACCGCCTTCAAAACTAAACAGTAAAAAATAATAAAGATTCAATATTAATTAGGTACATACTACATACTACCTTTTATTTATATATGTGCCATCTACTAATAGGTTTAAAGTCGTTGCCAAGCCAATTTAATACTTACTTATCTATAATCCACACTAATATTATAAATGCGAAAATAACTCTGTCTTTCTGTCTGTCTGTCTGTTACCTTTTCACGCCTAAACCACCCAAAAGATTTTGCTGAAATTTAGTATGTAGATAGTTTGCATTCATGAGAAGAACATAGGCATATTATTTTTTGGAAATTCAACCCCTAAAAGGGTTAAAAGGGGTGGCAAAGTTTGTATGAGAAAAATACTTTTGTTGCACATTTTTGAATTAAACTTTGAATTAATGCTTTTTAGTACAAATGATGAAACAAATATTTCAGGGTTTTTCGAAATTCACCCCCATTAGGGGTGTAAGGGGGTGGCTAAGTTTATATGGGAAATTTAATTCTATTGAAATATTTTGTGTGACACTGAAATTATGCTCTGCAATACAAATTATGAAATAAATATTTAAGCGTTTTTGTGAAAATCAACCCCTATGAGGGTTAACGGGGGTGGCACAATTCGCGTAGGAAAAATAACAGTAGTTTTTACCATAAGTCCATAACAATGAACCACGTACGTTAGTCTATCATTAACAAAAAACACACAAAGAAATTATGATACACATAGTAGCAAAATTGGTCAAAAATCCCTACTTCCCGCGGGATTGGGACTTACGCGGGTGAAACCGCGGGGCGCAGCTAGTATTAAGTATAAATACGAAAGTAACTCTGTCTGTCTCTCTGTTTGTTACGCTTTCACGCCTAAACCAGTGTACCGATTTTGATGAAATTCGGTACTGAGATAGAAAAGACCCTGAGGAACAACATAGGCTACCCTTTATTGCAAAAATAAGGGAGAATGGGTAAAAAGAGGGGATGAATGTTCATATGGAAATTCGTGATACATAAAGCTGTAACAGTGAAACTTTGTATTTAGACACTTTACGTTTAGACACTTTATGATAAACGAAAGAATATAGGCTACTTTTTATCACTAAAACATGAGGGAGAATGGGTAAAAAAAGGTGGTCCCATGGTCACCAGGTCAGGATCTGATGATGAAATCCTGGGGAAATCGAGAGAAACTTTAAAAAAATGTTGGCAAAAATAGTGTTTTTGTGAATTATGATCACTTGCTAGCATTCGACAATGGCCACTCCATACTCAGACTCAACAGACTTGCGGAACAGGCAGACCGTTAAGTGTCTTTGAGGGATTTGGATGTATTTACAAAGACGCAAGGGAGAAGATCAGCTAGCGCTTACCGTCAAGCTCAAAGTAGAATCATTTTCAGAAGGTTTAATAGGAATGTTTTTGTTAATGCAGGATTCTATTATGACCACACGATACCGTATAAAAATACTCATTTGATTTTAATTGGAAAAAATATTAAAAATATCAGCATTGTGATCCCTTAAAATCCAAAGATGAAACGCAGGGTTGTGCTAATGGTAAGGTATTATTACTTTTGCTTGGTGAACCAGCTGAGCCGCTAAAGTCTCTTATTGTGCAATTCTGATGAATCTCGAAGATTTTTTAGCAATATGCGCAAAAGCAATAATTGTTTTCAAATGACGTCGTTTGGAGTAGTTAGACACATCATTATGCCAGGATGTTCTTCCACATTTTGTCTGTGCAAGGTCAAATTTATCACAGAGTCGGTTCATACTAATATTAAAAAGCTGAAGAGTTTAATTTTGTTGCTACAATTTCTAAATGTGAGTTTCTGAAGATATACCCGAAGGGTTAGTTCTGCCTAACTGCACAACCAGAGCACTCATGACTAGCCGAAGACATTAAGTCCCACAATGTGGTAGATGACTATACTGTAGCCAACCGGGCACTTATCCAATCCCAGGCAAGTGGCAACGTTACTTTTAGTAGAAAATTGAAACTTCACATTTTCTACTAAAGGTTTTCATAACTTGCTTTACAGCTTAATTTCACAGGTTTTGCCGAAGTGCAGATAAAACTGTAAACAAAACAACGTAATCCTACTATTTATCTGTGGTGAAATTAGAAAAGAGAAAGAGTATGTTCACTTTTGACGGCAAAATTGCTGAGTTGATTTTAATGTTTACTAAAAATTAGATGAAACTTTGGATAGCGATATAGGCTACATTTTATCTTACAATTTTAACGAGCAGTGTTGGAGAGCTAAATATCAAATTAGTAGACTACGCTGGTGAAGCCGCGGGTAACAGCTAGTAACATGTTAATTATTAGTTCTCTCTCTCCCCCATTGTCAAACCTGCAACATTTATGTCGTCTTTAGGCGCCGATTTTCAGTAGAGCCTCATGCCTATTAGTTTTCCTATAACATAAAAAAACCAAACATAAAATCTAGAAAATCCACATGTTGGGCTGGGCTCCTTTGCAGAATTATTGACTATCTGCTTTCCCGTGCCAGGTAGCTAGTAAAAGGCGAGCATAGGCTCATTATCACTAACACCGTGACATCTGATTAGGTGGTTGAGTCTCAGCGACTCGCCCGGATTGGTACCACCGCCTCATCTATTCCTACCGCCATAATATCAGCGCTAGCTGTTAACTTGTTCCGGTTCGGAGGATAAGGTAACCGGTAAACTTACTTTTGCTCGAGGCCTAACATCTATTTCTACCTTTGGTGTCTCTAGGCGACGTGAATTTCTTTATTTCCTTACATCATGATATCCGTCTGCTTGTTTGCTTCCCAATTTCATAAATAAATCATAACCGATTTAACACCAAGCTGAAGCCCGCTTGTTTAAGTAAAACGTTTCTTCAAACCAAAGTGGCTTTATGAAGATATCCTTTCTTGTAGGTTCAAGTTGTGACTGTCGCAAGTGGTGACGTAATGTTTTCTCGGTTAACGTAGGCCGAAAGCCGGATACGAGCCACGTAAAACTGCGCACGGTACTACTGGCCAAATATAGGAAGATCAAAAATTCCTCATTTGTCCAATCGGTATCGTTTAGAAATATTTAACAGGTTTTTAAGATTGTGGACCATATCCAAAGTAGTCTTGTCTGCCCATGAAAATACTTCGGTTCAGGGTTTGAACCTCTGGTAGGGCACCAAAAATGGAAATGGCAAACTTCCTATTTTCTAATTAAAATAATGTTGCCCGGGATTAGATATGTGCCCGGTTGCCACCTGCCTTAGTATCTTTGGCTAGTTGTGGGTGCCCTGGTTGTGCCTCTACCTACCTCTTAGGTAATATGGACGTGAAGATGAAAATGCCTTTTAATTCGTCATCACATTTCACTGTCGACGCCTGTCTTATTAAGGACTCTTTTTCTTTCCAGCGCCAAAAGGCGAGCAACAAAATATTTTCTTCTGAGTAACAATTTTAAAAGCTTATATTCATCCTTGCCTAATGAAAATACTGTTGGCCGGGATTGGATATGTGTCCGGTTAGGGAGAGGTTTGCCACCTATCACATTGTGGGATATAGTAGCTTTGGCTAGTCGTGCGTGCCTGATGGACGTGAAGATGAAAATGCCTTTCATCCGCCATCACCACACGTCACTTTTGACGCCTGTTTAATTCAGGTCTCTTTTTCTATCCGTCTTCAAACGACGAGCCACAGTATACTGTATGCTTATCCTCCTTTCTCATAAAATTGCGTATGTCAAAGCTAATGTTAACGTTAAGAAATTCATAGTAAAAAAATATTTCTATTTTATGAATACAATATGTACAAGTACTATCAAGTTACTGAATCTTATTATACCACAACTAGCTGTCCCGGCGAACTTCGTACCGCCCGTTCAGTTGGTATGGGAAATGTTATTACGTTTCCGAAGAAACAATGCTCTTTCAATATAGTCTATGGCTGTGAATGACATTGACATTCGTTACGCGCGTTTTTTAAAATATGCAAAATTAAATGTATATTTTTCAATATTTGTGAGAGATTTTTGTAATATTTTTTTCGGTAAGAACCTTCTCCTAATTTTTGCCTAAATCGAGAGTAGCCCTACGAATATAATCGTATATTAAATTGTTTTATTAATTTTAACAAATATATACTTAGTAGAGGTGTGATAAAAAATATGTTAGGCGTCGGACTACTTCTTATCGTCGGCGCTTGGTGTAATTCCATCCTAGCTGCAGTTTAAAATGAAATATTTATTTGTAGAAAATGAGTGTTATAAAGATCTTACAAAATTATTTAGGCATTCCAACATATTCTACTAACTTGTGGTGTGCAAATACTTTTAAGGTATCTATAAAATTAGTTACTCTATTTTTTTATAACTATTTACAACTCAGTTTTTCGGATAAATTGTTAATACAAACAATTTTTAGAATGTGAATAAATTTAACCCTATCTACCGTAAACTACCACCGTTTCGAAACCTAGCCAGACCGGAGAAGAAATGGCAAAACTAACTACCCAGCGACCAGGACTATAACCAATCTGCCATTTGCCATAACCAATTTATTGATATTCCTTGTACTTTCCACAGTAAAACAGTATCTATTGTCTAAAGTACGAGAGATATTAATAAATTTGTTTCTATAAATTGTAATAACCAGAATAACTTCACTTGACAAGTATTCTGCTCGGTTTTTTACAAACTCTTTCAAAACTGTGTTTCCCCCGTGTTGGTCCGGGCTCCTCTGCAGAATAGACCATCTGCCTTCCTGTGCCAGGCAGCTCGTAAAAGGCGAGCATAGGCTTGCCGTCACTAACACCGTGATATCTGCCTAGGTGGTAGAGTTTCTCAGCGACTCACCCGGATTGGTACCACCGCCTTAACTGTTCCTGCCGCCATAACGACATGACGTGTTCCGGTTCGGAGGGTAAGGTAACCGGTAAACTTACTTTTGCTCGAGGCCTAGCATCCCGGCCTCTGTTTGGCAACGCACCATTCCACCTTTGGTGTCTCTAGGCGGCGGGAATTACCTACTTACCATAAGGAAATCCGTCTGTTTGTTTGCCTTCCATTGTCATAAAAAAAACTTCTTTTTATATTTCCTCTCTTTTATAGAAAATTTCTTATTCCTGTATATAAAGCTATTTATGTTTAAATGGTTTTCAGTAACTTTGACACTTTTAGCTACGCCCATGGTCATAAGTTATATTGTAAAATAAAATCATATTACTTATTTCTTATATCAAATCAATATTATGTCCTGAAGAATACTTAAACCTAAGAATGACTACGAATCACGTTAAGGATAAATTCAAAGCAAACCAGACAGACTAACTCATTTGTAGAAAATCGAGAACAAGGCCGACATCCGCAGCATTGTAAAATGTAATTAGTCGTATACCAAGTGTGGGTATCTTGGTGAAAGTTTAATTTACTCTAAAACAGCTGGATTCAAAGTGGTCTTTGCTGATCAGGACATTATAGCGGCATTATTTTATAACCATCTTTGTCAATACAAGTTCTGAGAGTATGTTCACACGTAGACGCATTGCGGTGAGCTACAAGGGACTTGACAAAGAATCCGCTAAAATTCTACGGTACTACTATTTAAATTATGCGCTTCGGCTTTACACTTCTTACTCTTTTTACACTTTGTACTTTTATTTTTAAATTGGCTGATCTAATCTAAATTTAAGCGAAATGATTAATTATGTGTATCTTTAAAATACATTCGAATTTCCGAAGGTTGACTTAAACAGCCGAAGCGCATAAATTAAATAGCACTACTGTAAATACTTTTTTAGTAACAAACATAAAAAATTGCTAGGTTTTGATATTTATTTGTTAGCTAAAAGTCAGCAATTAAATTGATGTAATTAAAATAAAAATTGATGATTATACTTGACAATTAAACAAAAACAAAATCTGTACTATGGCTATTATTATTATGGATGTAGTGCTTGTCACACATTTAAGAGTAAAGATGAAATGAATGAATGAATGATGGTGAAATGTTCACGTGCGTGTGAATTTAGACGTGCTGTTGTTGGTCCGGGTTCTTTTGTAGAATAGACCACCTGGCTTCTTTGCCAGGCAGCTCGTAAAAGGCGAGCATAGGCTTAACGTCACTAACACCGTGACATCTGACTAGGTGGTAGAGTTTAGCAGCGACTGGCCCGGATTGGTACCACCGCTTTACCTATTCCTGCCGCGATAACGTCATGACGTGTTACGGTTCGGAGTGTAAGGTAGCCGGTACACTTAATTTTGCTCGAGGCCTAACATCCCGGCCTCAGGTTGGCAACGCACCATTACCACTGTCATGTCTCTAGGCGATGTTAATTTCTTAACATCAGTAAATCCGGCTACTTCTTTGTCTTCCATCATCATAAAAAAAATATAAATATTGAAATTGGACTCGGTTTTTGTCAGTTTTACTGCACCTTAATTAAGCATTATTTTCAAATCAGTATATTTCTATTTTGTATTTTTTTATTGGATATAGGAGATTAACGACTCGTCAGTGCAAAGCCTAACAAAATTGTAAAAATTTGCAAATCAGTGACCATTTCCAATAAATATGCGTACTTACTTAAACCCGTATCAGTGTGAACTGCCTCTAAAGTCTTGGACCTGAGTGCTTAGATAATTATACTAGGAGCGAGCTACCATAGGTGGCTTGGGGCCGTGATGTGTTACGTTTATGGAAGTACACCGTATATTTGTGAAAACGTTGTAAAATTTAAAACATCCCAAGCATCTAACTTTAGCTGTAAGTTACCGACCAATGAGGATATAATTTTGTATTTAATTACAACTTATTAGACCTATTAGTGCGAAAGCTTAAAGTTCAAACCGTTAATTTAAATTCTCTGTGACAAGGCTTCCTTATCTACCTTTTGAATGAATATTGTCATTTTAATCACATCAGTAATCGAAGAATCAGTTTATTATTTACTTGTGTAACTTTTTTGTGAAGTGAACATATTTGAACGGCGAATGCTCGCAGCTTTTATACTTGTATTAGCGGCACGCCCCGGTTTCGCACGGTTATGTAGTATTCATATATTCCATCCTCTTCAATCACTTTATCTATTAAAAAAAATTCGTAGTTTTAAAGATTTAAGTATACAAATACAAACTTACTTTTGTTCGAGGTCTAACATCCCGACCTCAGGTTGGCAACGCACCATTACCACCTTTGGTGTCTCTAGGCGGCGTGAATTTCTTACCATCAGGAAATCCGTCTGCTTGTTTGCCTTCTAATATCATAAAAAAAAATACAAAGGGACATTGGGACAGAAGAAGCGACTTTGTTTTATACAATGTAGTGAACCACCAATACCACTTTTGGTGTCTCTAGGTGAATTTCTTACCATCAGGAAAAACGTCTGCTTGTTTGCCTTCCAAAACCATAAAAATAAAAACTGAATAAATTAATTTGAGTTTGTGAACAGCAGAATTACCACCATCATAGTATGACCCACCCACACGGAAACCGCAACGCTCACTATCCTTGAAGCAGTAGCACAGGTAGGCTGAGGTGGAAGTTAGTAGGTACACCTACGGTTACCTTGCGGTATTATAATTATTAATATACCTACGTGAAACAAAAACTTTGGACCCCTTTTTACGAAAATTGCGCTGACGGAGGAGTATGAAATTTATAACACTTATAGTTTATGTACAAAAAGAAAATATATTTGCCCGGGATTCAATATGTGCTTGGTTGGTGATAGGCTTGCTACCTGTCACATTGTGAGACCTAGCTGTCTAAAGCTATTTGTGGGTGGCCTGGTTGTACCTTTACCTACCTAATCGAGGATACGAGAATGATAATACTCAAAAAACGAATTGAATCTGTGTGCTAACAAAACTGTTTCCAATTTTAAACTTTTTATGTTTTTTTTTATTTCCTAAACAAAATAACGGCCCTACTCGTAGAAGTCAATTAACATTTTATCTATTATTTATATCACAATTTTGTATTGCAAATTCCGACTTCATGACTGATTTAAAGATCATTAACGTCTCGGAGTTTGGCCAACAGTCACAATTTTGTATAGAAAATGTCGACTTAATGACTGATTAAAAGATAGTGAACGTCTCTGAGTGCGGCTGTAACTTTTCTAATTGAATTCATCGTGACTTGGTCATCAACAAACAATTATTGATAACTAGTGGTCTCCCATTGGTCGAAATTCCATAATAAAGACCATACCATAATAAATTTTAATATCTTGTTGATAAGAACGCCATCTTCATTTCTCAAGACCAACTACTAAAGTTTATGAATAGTTAGTACGCCATCTGTGATATTTTGTCATTATCAATAGATATATTTGTGTGAGTCAAATGCATGGCATGTGTAATGCATAAGCACTTTATAAGCATTTTTATTGAAAAATATTAGCAATTTGCACTTCTCCTACACATAAACTATAAGTGTGCTAAACTTAATACTCCTCCGTCCTCCAATTTTCTTATAAGTTGCAAAAAGTTTTTAATTCACTTAATTATGATTCCTAGAAACTGCTTATTTTTTTCTTTCAGATAGTCCAGGTCCGCTAAGTAGAATACTCCATCCTCCTTTCTATCAGGCAGCTCGAAAGAACCGAGTACTGGTTGAAATATCGGTCAGTACCAACAAGAACACTGATGGTAGATTGCTTTTTTTATGATATTGGAAGGCTAACAAGCAGACGGATTTCCTGATGGTAAGAAATTCAAGCCGCTTAGAGACACCGCAGGTGGTCACGGTCCGTTCCAATCTGAGGCCGGGATGTTACCCTCCGAACCGGAACACGTCAAAGGCAAGCACTGTCGTTGTGGTGACAGAAATAGGAAAGTCGTTAGTACCAATCCTGGCGAATCCCTGCAAAACTCTACCACCTAGTCACATGTCACGGTATAAAGACAAGGCATATGACCTTTTCTGCATAGGAGCCCGGCCCAAAACGGGGACTTGCTCGGATAGACCACTGCCTTACATATTCTTGGCACTGTAACGACTCAGTCATGTACCAGTCTGGAATACCGGAGTTGTAAGTCTTACAGGACTATAGGACTAACATCCCAGCTATAGGATAGCCACGAAACTATAGCATATGTGTCGTCCATAGACCAAGGTTGTATCTTACAATCAGGAGACCCGTGGAGGAGTGCTTGATCGCTGGCCCATCACGTAAAAAGCTATTACTATCAACTTAAGAAGTATTGATAGTTAAGTTAGTAAAATGCAATAATGGTAAAGAAAATTGTTGATAAATCTTGTATTTTATTCATTTGTTTGTTAACTTAATACGAGTTAAGGTAAATAAGTAGTAACAGTTAAGATGTTAATCTTCATTATTGTCAAGGATAATTATTAATTTACTATTTAATGAGAAAAACTTGTATTAATGTCATGGCAGGATAAACTTGGTGTGGTTTTTAGTATTTGCTATTGTAAAAGGACGTGATTATTCAATCGCGCGAATTTAATTGCTTTGACCATACACACACACACACACACGCGCGCGCGCGCGCGCACACACACACACACATATATGTCTTCAAGCCAAGTCCCGTATGGTGTAGGCAGGGAGTATTGAGTACCAAATCTCACGATCCTTGTCTGCAGAGTAAGCAAAGTCTGGCTTCTTCCACTTTTATTACTCTTTCCATACAAAAACGCTGGTTTTGGAGACTCTTGACACCATTCTCGCAAAAAACCCGAGTTATTTGATCGTGGAATGCCAACCTTGATCTCCCCGATGTAGGTACCCGACATCCACCCGCATTCGCTTTGTATATCTGTTTTGTCAGTCTTTCATCTGTCATTCTTTTCACATTTACGAACCAACGAAGCATGCCCTTTCTCACTTCAACACCAGCATTTTCTTTCAATCCCACTCTTTCTCGGATTCCACTGTTACGAATGCGGTCAGCGAGCGTTATGCAACAAATTGACCGTAGTACTCTCATTTCGACAGCATTTATCGTATTCTCATGCTTTTTCTGGCATACACAACTCTCGCTTCCACACAGCGACGTTGGGATAAGCACAGAATTATGCAAAGCGAGTCTAGCACTTTGACTCATAATCTCACTTTGAACAATCTTAACTAGCGATCTAATCATACTATTAGCTTCACAAGCTCTCTTTTTTACATTTGCGGTGTAACTTTTATCCGTGCCAAAAGCATAAGGTACGTCATCAACTAAACATATAATATTTAGTCACATTGACATTTTTAATAATTCTAAAGCAACTTTTAAACGAGAAATAACCTAGGCACTTAGTAAAAAACATTAATGAATTAAAACATGTCGTTGTATTAATAATTATATAAGTATGTTTATTTACTTAAACTTTATGACAAATCAACACATTCAATACAAACACACACACATACACACACACACTTTAGTACATACTACATACCTACTTGTGTGTTAAAATTAACGACAAATTGACAAAAAGGTAAACCTTTGTTATATAGAAAATGTAAATCTGTTATTGGCTGTAGGCTTAGTAAAACTGTAATATCTTAGTAAGAATATTTAGCTGTGGATTTTGTTAATAAATAAATAAACATATATTGAAAGCTATTTGATCTAGCTTTTGAAAAATGAGGATGAAGTGAACAAAGCCTCAATTCTTTTCCTCATTTCTTTACTTCGCAGTCTGTGGAGTGAAGAAATGAGGTCTATTACGCTGTCTATCACGGTTAATGCTTCACCAAAATTAATTAAGGGTTATAGTTTACTGCAGATAGCGAAAAAAGTCGCGAGTACAGCTAGTGTCAAGTAGGTATGTATGATTGCGTATCTCCAACTTTAGAAACTTGTGTGGGTTAAACACAAATATCACCTTGAGATAAAACGTAGTAATAAGATTAACACCGTAACTTTCTACACTCGACAAATTGATTTTCAATGGCTTCAGTATTTTTATATTATTAGACCTCTGACGAGAGGTTCACCCACGTAAGATGCTGCAACTTGGATTGTGAAACTGGGTCTGAATACCACTATACTAATGTGATATTGCCTACCTTTTAAGAGACTAGCTTCGGTGGTCTAGTGTTGGCGTTGACGAGTGTTGACGAGATGTGACGGGTTCGATTGTCGGGTCGGGTAACTCGAAATGTGTGTTTTTTATAAAAAAAAAGTAAAGATTTTTAAAGTGAGAACTTCTTTAGCGGCTTTGCGCACTTTTTGGAATGGGTAAAAACTCTCAACTCGCGTCAGGACACGTGACCTGAACGAAAATTCGTAAGACGGCGCAGGGCGCTTGCGCGAATGTACGTGTTGTCATGTTTGTGTACGATAGCTCAATAAATGAATATTATATTCTACCATATAAATGATCGTTCTTTCATACCTACTGATAATTAACGCTATTCGTACAAAATTATTCCCCAACGATTCAAAAATATCAAAAATGCACAACGTTAATTTTCAAGTTTTCACTTCTGCCGGCACTCCCGGAGTGCAACCCGTTTTCTTAAAATAAGTTATCACTTTGTGTTTGAATTGATTTTTAACTTTTTTTAGTGTATTTATTTTTTATATAATTTGGTGTCCTATAAAAGTTCTTTTATTCTATGATTCATTTTTATTTTAATAAGAAAAATTTTGTATTTTTTTTGTAATAAGAAAAATTATTGTCTTCGGCTAGTCGTGGGTGTCTTGGTTGTGCCTCTGCTTACCTCTTCGGGGATATGGGCGTGAAGATACGTTTACGTTTTTTTAAGAAAAATTTTGCTAGGAATTGAATAAGTTTCCAGATGGCGTTAGGTTTGCAACCTATCACGTTATTGGACTAAATGTATTATGTGGGTGCTCTAGTTGCAGCTCTGCATGCCTCTTCGAATATAAGGGTTCTTACTTACTTTTTCAAAGAGAGCCGGTTTCGACTGGGACATGCATTATGTAATAAACAAAGATCGATATTTTTGACATAAAGATTTTTAGTAATACAAAAAATATGTTTACTAATATCTGATAATACCTAATATAATTAACAAATTTATCGCCTTTGTGGTTTAGCGGTAAGGCGTCAGACTTGACTCCTCAAGAAGTCAAGTCCCGGGTTCGAACCCAAGGTCGGGCAACAAAAAAATGGAAAATGCGTATTTCCAATTTTCTAAAAAAATAATGCTGCTCGGGATTGGATATGTGCCCGGTTGGTGATAGGCACCTATCACATTGTGGAACTTAGTATCTTCAGCTAGTCGTGGGTATCTTGGTTGTGTGGCAGAAATACCACTTCGGGAATACGGGCGTGAAGATATTTTTTACATAATATTTTGGTTTTTTTATGTTATAGGAAGGCAAACAAGCAGACGAATTTCCTGTTGTAAAAAATTCACGCCGCCTAGAGACACCAAAGCTGGTAATGGTGTGTTGCCAACCTGAGGTCGGGATGTTAGGCCTCGAGCAAAAGTAAGTTTACCAGCTACCTTACCCTCCAAACCGGAACACGTCATGACGTTATGGCGGCAGGAATAGGTAATATTGGTGTTAGAATAGAGAGTATTTGTTGTTGAATTTGAGAGAGATTTGAACACTACCTATTTAAATTTTTTTTATGATTTTGGATTTCCTGATGGTAAGAAATTCACGCCGCCTATAGGGCCGTCATTTACGTCAGAGCGACTGGTAATGGTCACGGTTATTGTGTTAGTAACAAGTACGTATTTGTTCTTCCCTGTCGGGTCTGCTAAGTTGAATATCCCATCTGCTGCTCTGGGAGACAGCTCGTAAAAGTCAAGTACAGCTTAAAATAAAGGTCATTACTGCTGCTGTAGCCATAATGAGTCCTGTGTTTTCCTCGTGTTGGTTCGGGCTCATCTGCAGAATTAACCATCTGCCATCCTGCCGGGCAGCTCGAAAAAGGCGATAGGCTTACCGTCTCTAATACCGTGACATCTGAATAGGTGGTAGAGTTTAGCAGCGTCGCACCCACAGTGGCACCACCGCTTTAATTATTCCGGTCGCCATAACGTTAGTTCTTGCTGTTGACGTCTTCCGGTTCAGTGGATAATATAGCCGGTAAACTTACTTTCGCTCGAGATTTTAAAATCTCGGCCTCAGGTTGGCAACGCACCATTACCACTGTAAGTGTCTCTAGGCGGCGTGAATTCTTTACCATCAGGATACCCGTCTGCTTGTTTGCCTTACAATATCATAAAAATAAAAAAATAAAAATACATGTTCATGTCCGGAGGGTAAAATTTTCATTCCTTGAACAATAGGCCATTTCCATTCCGGCCCCAGGATAGCGACGCACCTGTAACATCTATAGTGTCTATAGACCACGTTTGTCATTTGCCGTGCCGTGTGCTAGAAAAAAATGTTGAGCTTTATGTATGCTTGCCTACTTACATACATAATATTATGTACTATTTCTGCCACAAACCCGTGAGCAGGTACTCACAGGTTTAAAGAAGGTAGCAGGCTATCACGTAAATGCAAGTGGCTTAACGTCTAGTCAGAGTTCCCAACTTTGGGTTTTAGAAGGAATAGTTGGGGTCAGGTCGCTTACTTCTGACCGGATTCAATTTGTCCGGTCAGCAAGTGTTATGAACATGACGATGTAAAGTATACCAACTGCTGCAGACTGAAAAATGTTTGGCAAAACGAAAAAAAAAAGCGAATTGGTCAAGGCAGAATTGAAGGTAATATTTAACTATGACCTAACCTGTTCAGTGTTTGAGGAATTTCTGAAAACAGATGGAGGAAGAGTTCTTATCAAAAATGTTAAAAGCTAGAGCAAGTAAAATTTTAAGAAAAAATAATTTTGCACTTACATTTTGTTTTCACCTACCTGTATTTTTAGTCCATAGGCTGGCAACTTACCATTGAAATCTTGGGTGCTTACAAGGGACGTGCATTTATTACCACCAATAATCACTTTCTTAAATTAAGAACAACTATTTATAACTTCTTTTCAGATTAAAAACTAACGCATTGTCCAAGTCAAGACGTTCTAAAATTAGTAAATGGATAAGGTACTTTTCTTTATTACTTTTTAACTCGTAACTGCATTTGATCAATTAAAATCACCCGAGTGTTTTATCAATTTTGTTAAATGGATAAATGGATAATTGACCCCTATGGTCGTGGATCTATCGAATTAAAGGCATAAAATGTAGTTCCACGCTCTAGTTTTTAAATTGAGTTCAAAGGATAGATTCACAAGATGGCGGATTCGCGCTTCTTTTGGTGGTATTTTTGGTAAGGTAAGGTTTTACATTGATAGAAATTTTTCGATATTATTTTCTCTGCATTGAATTGAAATATATTTATTACTAGCTGTTGCTCGTAGCTTCGCCCTTGTTTTAGGTTATTTAGTTCTCCCCAGTGGCGGATTTCCCAATAGGCCGAGTAGGCCCGGGCCTAGGGCGGCAAAATTTAGGGGGCGGCAAAATTTGCTCTACTCAGAAAGCCAGGCAAAAGACAATTTGTGAATAACGATTAATTGCTTCTCACAAATAGAAATGATAAGAATCATTTCTGAAATACTGATTGAGATAATTAAGTCATTTACTGATTGTCGTTATTTTTTTTCCTTTTTATTTAATTTCTATAGTTGATTTAATTTTGCATGCTTTACAGCACATAAGGGGGGGTAGGCAATCTTTCGTAGGCCTAGGGCAGCCAACGTATCGAATCCGCCCCTGGTTCTCCCTCGAACTTATAACGTTGTTTTTGTTTACATTTAGGTATATACCGGGACAAAAAATGTCTTTTAAGTAGGCCTACGAATTTTTTCCAAAATCTGTCCAACAGTTTTGGAGTTTAGTTTTGTTTAGTAGTATGTTACACTGTGGCATACAATTTCTATGTAATGTATGTTTTTTTTTGTATCATTATATATGAAATAGAGAAGGAAAAATGTTGTTTTCTTTTTTTATTTAAACTAATAGAACTGTTTTATCGCCAAAATTGATAAAATGACTCTTCCGTCGGTCCGGAAAGCAGAACCAGCAAGTAACCTCACATTTGCTCATTTTTAAAACAAATGCGTTAATTTATAAACACAATTTAAATACGTAAAGCAAAATGAAAATATTTCTGCTACCACTTAACTGATTTCGATAAAACAGGATTTAAGACTTCAAGTTAGAAACGTATTCGTCAGGTTCTTCTATTTAGAATAGACAATCAGAGATATCTAGTGTCTCGATTTCAATTCTTTCCGGGGTTGGTTGTGGTTTCCTGTTTAGATTACGCCATCTGCCTACGTGCCAGACAGTTCGTACGAGGTGAGCTCAGATTAAATGGGTCATTACCTATAAGACCACTGGTGGTAGAATGCTGTATAGCAATTGCAGAATAGATCATCTGCCTTTCCTTTCTTGCCAGGCATAGGCTAATCATCAATAACACCGTGACATCTGAATAGGTGGTAGAGTTTCGCAGCGATTCGTCCGAATTGGTACCACCGCCTTACCTATTCCTGCCGCCATAACGTCATGACGTGTTCCGGTTCGGAGGGTAAGATAGGTCAACTTACTTTTGCTCGAGGCCTAACATCCTGACCTCAAGTTGGCAGCGCACCATTACCATCTTTGGTGTCTCTAGGCGGCGTGAATTTCTTACCATCAGGAAATTCGTCTGCTTGTTTGCCTTCCTATAACATAAAAAAACCGAAGGACTCGTACAATAGGCGTTTCAAACAAAAAATAGCACCGAAATTCAAAATTTATGATTCCACAGTAAACACGCATACACACAAACATGCAAACACGTTAATCTTATAACTACTCTTTTTTCCATCGGGGTTTAAGAAATTCATGTAAAAGAGTTCTGAAATATCGCACATAAAATATTCTAAAAATCTCATATTTGTAAAAGTCGGTTAAAAATGTTAGGGATCGTTCCATGTTACTACTCGACCAATAAGGTTGTCAATAGGTAATTGCTTGTTAATTACGAAATCTGTTAAGGAAAGAACTTAATTAAAATTTCCGATAAGGACATGTGTTCTTTATCATTCAACGACCCCGGCGGTGGGGATATTATGTGGGTTCGCATGCTCCTGTGGATTTTTGTAATTTTATTAATTAATTTCTTTTTTATTATCCTACTAGCGGCCAGCCCCGGCTTTGCTCGGGTATACAACATACATATAAACCTTCCTCTTCAATCACTTAATCTATTAAAAAAACTCATCAAAATCCGTTGCGCAGTTTTAAAGATTTAAGCATACAAAGGGACACAGGGGCAGAGGAAGCGACTTTGTAAATGTAGTGATTTTAATTATTTAATGTTATAAACGCGAAAGTTTGTCTGACTGTTTGTTTGATTGGTACTTTTTCACGCAAAAACTGCAGAACCGATTTTCTTGAAATTTGGACACACACTTATAGAATAACTTGGATTAACACGTAGGATAGTTATTATCCTGAAAAAATTATCCTGTGGGACCATTAAACACGTGGGCAACGCCCACGTAATATATTATATAAATACAAATGTACAATATATATAAT
>NJDD01004481.1:16105-27406 GCA_002245505.1 Calephelis nemesis | reverse complement strand
TGTGTACTTTGTCAATTTTCTATAAAAATAACGTATCCCAAATTTGGATAGGTAGGTATGTGCCCGGTTGACGATAGGCTTGCATTGTGGAACTTCGTGTCTTCGGATAGTTGTGGTTGCCCTGGCTGTGTCTGCTTAGATCTAATAGGGGACATGGACGCGAAGATACTGTTTTTTTTATACCTAGGTACCTACCTACTCAGTACCTAGTTTTATAATGTATGGTAAAGGTAAACCTATATTTACTAAGTAACTAATATTTACTAAGTATAATTACTATGTTTAATTTAATATTGTGTAACTGTCGTAGAAATAAAGATGCTTATAATTACCTATTACAAAACATGCCAAGAGAACCTTTTTTAACAGTTAAAAGGTAGGTACATACCTAATTGAATTTTGACTGCCTCGTACCTACCTATTTAAAATACATTGGACGGCAGGGAAGCCCATCTACTTCATTGCTTCCTAATCATATATTAAAATACATTTTGCAGATAAATGCTAAATGTTTTAATAATGGGTTGGCTAGGTAATTATTGCCAATGTATTAGTGGTTGCAGCCTAATATTGATAAAGCAGTCAAGTTGTTGTAAAGTAGGTTAACTAGATGGCGGCCCAGTCAAACTATCTTATTTTGTTAGAAAAGAATAGACATACGGAAAAACCACGTGCGAAAGCGAGAGCGCTATAGGTTATTATTACGCCTACACTGTGTAGAGAAGTCGCATGCGCTCACAAAAAAGTCATTTGACGAGAGCGCAGGCGCAACGCTATATTCGCCCACAACTTCAGTTCGGTCAACTTCGTCATTTAGTGGTGACCGAATCTTCGATGTGTGTGGTAGTGAAATTAACTATTCTAACATAGAATTCTCACAAAATAACAATAACCTATTAATAAAGTACAATTGTATCACGTTTGTGTTTCAAACAAACTATACCGTGTAATAAGTTTTAGAAATAGTCAAAATGTGTGATAATACCAATCCTTCGACGCAAAGTATAGCGGACTACTTAGCTCAGTTACTAAAAGACAGGAAACAACTGGCTGCGTTCCCGAATGTCTTCATGCACATGGAACGACTTTTGGATGAAGGTATGTCACATTTTCACCATAACCATCATATTAAAACTTATAGCATTACAAATGCCAATATAAATCGAGAGATCCTTTTAAAACGCAGACGATAATAAGTTTATTTTCGTCTCAGTTCGTCGTATGGTCTACTAGTGAAGTTTGTAATGTGATCCGTCTTTTCGTTAAGTAAATCAGAACGTCTATTTGTCACTTGCGGTCAGCGTTAGACTGTCGCTATAGTTTAGCTACGCAGTTGGTGAATGTTAGTGGGTTGAGAATTTCAATGATGTGGCAAAATTAGTATAATTAGGAGGGTTTTTATAAAACGAGGGCGTTAAGATTGGTCCCGTGGACAACCTGTTGATACGGTTAACATTCCGCGAAAGAAGAGGAATGTCGCCATAATGTAGGTACCGTAGTCCAGTAGTTTTAGCCACACGGACATGAGATTTGTACGCAAAGCGGCGCAAGCGCACCGGCCACAATCTTTAGCCTCGTTTTATTATTACCGTTTATAACCAGTCCTTCGTTAGTACTTGCTGTCCTATAGCTCAAGAGTATTTGTCAAGATATGTGTATTATGGCGTAAACTAAGTAGGGAGAAATTATAAGTATTATTTACAATATATAACTATTGTATGGTGATTTTAAACAGGTCCTTTTAGTAGCTTAAGCCTGAAGAACGAACAAACATAGAAAACTTAGATTAAGTATGTGTATGTAGGTATGTAGACGTACATATTTGTGTCTGTGATCCTAGGTACCTACTTAAATCTGTATCATAGAATATTATAGAAAAGAATACACCTATTTTGTTATTTAAAAATGTATGAAATATAAATTCTTTGAACGTTATACGCTTTACATTAAAATTTAGCATGAAATGTTTTAATACTAAAGTAAATTAAGACCTAGCGTGACGGATAAAATGTCAAGTTAAAAGAAATGTCAATATACCTATTAATGTCAATAATAAGTCAAAAAATATCAAATAGTACCAAAACTTAAACATAAATTGAGATACAAAATCGTTCAGTATGTAGGTATATAAAAATAGATAGGTAGGTACCTAGTTAGGTCATAAATTTGTCAATAAATTATAAAAACAAATATTTTCAATACCCCTCGTCAAAACCTATATCTATAATATATCTAGGTAACTTTTTAAATGTCATTGTAGGTAACTAAGAGCACTATCGATTACACTACGTACCTAGTCCAACAAAAATCCCCGTCGAAATCGGCCCATCCGCTTAGGAGTTATGATGCCACGATAGATAGGCACACATACCTATTTTATTTAGGTAATCAACGTAAAAATAGTGTTTTGTTAGCAAAGTTTTAATTTATTCAAAAAGGACGTAGGTAGGTACCTAATACCTATGTTATGGCTGAGTGTAAGCACCTTTGCTCAGCTGAAAAAAATGCTAGTGTGTAGTGCTATCTACCTTTTCAAAGCCTTCTTTCATAGGTCTCTTAGCCTTCTTTCGTAATCTCGCAAGTTTCATAGATCACATTACCTAGAACACAGCTGTCAACTGACTTAATAATATGTATTTATCTCTTTCTGTTATGTACAACTTGAAAAGTACAAATAATAAAAAAATGTAACAATAAATATTAAATCCTATCAATTTTCGATAATTTTATTTGAAAAATATTGAAAAAGGCAAATGTAGCTAGTTAGGGTATCTAGGTACCATAATATATAGAACTTGGACCCAAATTTATTTTATTTATTTCAATAAGTTTAATTTTTTTTTCGTTTCATAATTTGCGTAATAGGATATACTAAATGTGTATAATTTAATACGTATTCATATACAATGATAGATACTATAAATATAGGTTTTATGAAAAGAGTTAGTCAAACGTAGGTACACAAGCTATGCAAAGCCAGCATTTCGGCAAATTGCCAATTATACGCACATTAAACAAAAATTTACGCCAAAAATAATTTTTATTATCAAGTTGATTGTCCAGTTTCCACAATATCTTTTAGCTATCATAGTTATAATTATACAAATATTTGTCTCTAGTATTTGCTTGATGGAGAAATAACTTCTTCGCACAATCACACTTCGTATTCTAGAAACTTCAGTAACGTCACAAAATCGAAAATAAAAAATCGTCAAGTCTGTGTTTGTGAAAGATTTTCTAGAAACAAGTATTGGGATAAATTAAATGCTACGGTACTAAATGTCTTAGAAATAAGACATTTTTATATTGTTTTCCTAAAAACATATTGGTTATGCTGTTCACAAAACAAACTCATTTTAAATGCATGCTATCCTTTTCAAATGAAACAAAAACAAAAGAGATGCAATATACCTATAAGGCATGTCACATATTAAGACGCTTTTAATCAACGTTTTGCGAGTAATATAAACGTCTGTAGAATTTTTTACAGGCTGATCTGACAGCAATGAAAGTGTTTTATCTCTTTCTATTGCGTTCGTTGAAAGAATATAGCGATAACTCAAAATTAGTTAGGTGAGTATGCAACAAAGTTACCAATATTATCTGCATACCTAAATAAGGATGGTTCACTAAATAGGTACGTTGTCGAAATCAAAGAAATAGGAATTTTATGCCGCGTGGGCAAAGCTTACGCTTAAGTTAAACCATAAGGATAAATGATAATGCTAAGTATTTGCTTACTTGCTACGTGGTTGCACGGTGCAATCAGCAGCTCCTTTTGTACAAATCATATTTGTAGAACTAGCTAACTTAGTTACGGACTAAGGCACAGTACATACTAAGTTTTCATATTATTTTATAGTTCGAAAACTACCAAAACCTATTGTCAAAATTTACTTCCTTGAAGCATAGGGTAAAGTAGTACTATTTAAATTATGCGTTTCGGCTATATTCATCAAACTTAGGAAAATCGAATGTATTTTAAAGATATCTATATATAGTTATTATTACACATAATTGATCATTTCGCTTAAATTAAAATTAGGTCAGCCAATTTAAAAATAAAAGTATAAAGTGTAAAAAGAGTTAAAAGTGTAAAGCCGAAGCGCATAATTTAATTAATAGTACTGTAAGTCTGTCAAAATTTATCCATTCTTGAATCTCCTAATACAAGTTTTACCACAGAATATTAGTAATAGACAATTGTACTAAGTTACAGAAGTCTCACTCATGTACGAAAGACAAGCAAACCTGAAACATAAGATCAGCAAAGGCTCATATTACGCTGAGCGAGTAGACCCGATTTACTTATCAAGTATTTGATATATAACATACATATATCAAATACTTGATATATGTATGTTATACATATATCAATTAAAATTGAAACCTAAGTACATAGTTGATAGAAGGCTTAATAGCGCCAAAGTAATATTACGTTATGACTTGAGATATATTTTTTTACTACTGGTTTTGACGGAGACACACCGTCTGAATCTGCTTTAACTACTGATTAAAACCCCCTGGTTTAATGTTCTGTCTGAGCATTTGGTTGGAGCAGCACACTGCACTTAATAATTGGCCATTGTAAATGTTGTGTACATTTGTCACATTTAACCATAGATTGCCAATCAGGGGGCCGATTATGTATCTCAGTGGCCAATTTAAATTGGAAAAGTGTACATCAAATAGCTGTCAAATGACTTATGTGTTTGCTATCTCTATTGTATTCCTGTTGGTCACTAGAGATAGCAAATATAAAACACGTCACTTTTCCATTTTGAGTTGGCCACTGAGATACATAATCAGCCCTCTAGAAGCTTACTATAAACTCCTAACGGCCAATATTAATATAATTAATTACCTGTCTACAGATTAAGATAGGCTTTCTAGAGTTTTGTTGCTAAGATGTTTTTGTTAATGAAAAATACTACGGTTACCAGGCAACTGAACTAAAACATCACGATCTCTTATAGTAGATATAGGTTATTAATATGGGCCGTAAAGTTTTATTATTTCTGTGTTGTTGAATGTCCACCTCTGAAAACAGCTTTACATGTATAGAGTTAGGAACTAAAAAACAGGCGAAAGAAGATATATAGAAGTATAGCTATATAGTAAATATAGTGCTGGTGCATTTACATGAAAAAAATCATGCCATGCGTTTAGACCAAGCTTTGATAACTAATTATCTCACAATAACAGCGGTACGCTACTTGATGACGAATTAAAAATTGTGAATGTCACAGTATATTGAGATAAAGATTCAATTCGTTTATAACTTTTCATGCAACAATTATTTAGTTCTATTATACAAAAACTCGAAGTTATAAAAAAATCCTAAGGTAGTACCCCTAAATTAACCGATTGAATATATTTATAAGTCTTAGTTGCGCTTTTAGCAGGGATGGAAGGTACACCGCGGATGTGGAAAGGAGAATGTGTACAGGGAATAATGTGAACGGAGCGCTGGCTAAGCTATTTCAAAGCGAGGCTTTGATTCAAAGAGCTAGACTCGCTTTGCATAATTCTGTGCTTATCCCAACGTTATTGTATGGAAGCGAGCGTTGGGTATGTCAGAAAAATCATGAAAGTAGGTAAAATGCGGTCGACATGAGAGCGCTACGGAAAATCTGTGGTGTAACGCTCGCTGACCGCATTCGTAACAGTGAGATCCGAAAAAGAGTGGGATTGAAAGAAAGTGTTGGTGTTAAAATGCGAAAGGACATGCTCCGCTTGTTCGGTCATGTGGAAAAAATGTCAGATGAAATATTGACAAAGCAGATATACAATGCGAATGTGGATAGATGTAGGTATCCGGGGAGACCAAGGTTGGTCATTCGGATATTATCCGAGGGTGGTGTCAAGAGTCTCCGAAACCGGTGTGTTTGTATGAATAGGGTAATTAATGTGAAGGAAGCCAGACAGGTTTGTCAGGGTCGTGAGGTCTGGCACTCGATACTCTTTGCCTACCCCGTAAGTGACTCAGCGTAAAGATATGTATGTTTGTATGTTTTTACACATCGAAACGGTTGTACCGTTGCAAATGAGACTTATTCTTTTACTTTTCCAATACATTATGTTTAGTCTGATACAGAATGTTATGAAAGCGATAGTGATCTCTCAATCAATTAAATAAACGGCATAATAATTACTGTATCGTGCATAGTTCAGCTACCTGCTCAAATGACATAGTTTGAAATTTTTTATCTGTTTAGTAATAAAATTTCCATTGTAATCACTGCATTATCTAATCCCTGCTTGTGTCTTCCGGATTAAAGGTGAAACTAGAAATCGTCTTATTTATCGCCTCTGTGGTCCAGATGTTGGACTTGACTGCAGGAGGTACCGGGAGGGAGAGTGAAGATACTTTTTAAATTGATAAAACATTGTAAAAATTATGAGTAAAACATTACACTTAATTTTAACAAATTTCTATGTATTATTTGTACTTAACTGAAAAACATGAATGATACCTATTTACATTTTTAATTATTTATATGGGATACTTATAATAAATTTTTATTTAATTTGTCGATAAACACACTCAAACACACACACACACACACACGCGCACGCGCATGCACGCACACGCATGAGTAATCGTACTTTTAAATGTTGTAATGTTGTGTTTAATAATAAATGCTTTATTATTATTAGGTATTTACTTTGTGTTTATTTGTACCTAGGTGATATAAATCGAAAACAGATGTTAGCAGTTTCACTGCAATTAAGCTATTGTGTTGACACATTGTGTTATTAAAATATTATTGCTTTAAGGCCCCCAGTCACATTAAATACGCAACATATTAATTGGTTGCGATATGGTTACACGTTTTAAATGCTGTACATTTTATCATATTTATGGCAAAACGAGTTCTTGTAACATATTTCATAAGACTGTTAACAAGTAGATGAAGGTATCGGTTTCTTATAACTTAATACCGTGTTATCGTTTTAGTGGAAAATATTCCTATCCTATTCCTAGTAATATAAATGCGAAAGTTTGTATATTTATTTCTTTATTACTACTTCACACAACGCCATGGGCAACAGTTACAAATTCATATGGTTTAAATAATATTTTAGGTGAGAGGCCAGCAAATAAGGACAGGCCTTTCCTGATTGTAAGTAAAGAGAAAAGACATCATAGGTGGTGATTGAGGACGGAATGGAAGACCTATTGTGCTAGACTACCGGCTACCCTATCTTTCAAACCGGAACATGACAGTGTCATTATTGCGGCAGAAATATGCAAGGTGGTAGATACCTACCCGGGCAAGTTGCTACACAGCATCCTGGTGGTCAATGGTATTTTCAAAAAGTAGCCAAAAATAAAGTTTCATGTTTCTAACGTAAGAATATAAGATCTTAAGGTCTTCCATACAAACTTTCAACCCCTATTTTACCTCCTTAAGGGTAGAATTTCCGAAATTCCGTCCTTAGTGGGAGTAAACAACTCAATAAAACGACCTTACTCACCAAATTTCAAGGTCGTAACTTTAACAGCTTTTGCTTGGCGATAATGAATCTGTTAGTCAGGACAGGTTTTTTTATAAGTATAGACAGTTAGGTATAGAATTTGAAAACTTATGATGTAATAATTCTGTTGAATCATTTTTTTTTGTTCACCATTACAGGATAAGAGAGCTGATATCGATGAAATCATTAACACTAACTACGTATAATGTAGACTTTTGGACACAATTGAAGAACCCAGTGACAATGACTGGGAATGTGATAATCTATTTTATTCACTTCATTTAATAGTTTTCACACGTAACCAGTTAAGTGTGAATCTGAGTCTGTTTGTTACAATTTCATTGCTAAATCGCTGGATAGATTTGGACGAAATTTTATATGCGTATACTTATTAAAAACCTGAGTTCAAATATTAGAAATACCTACTTAATAAAAATAATTGGACATGTGACCGATTAGGCTTGCCACCTATCACGGAGTGAGATAGTGTCTTCGGCTAGTCGTAGGTGCCCTGGTTGTGCCTCTTCCTATCTCTTCGATGATATGCTCGTAAAGATACTCTTAAACATTAGTTACTTTTAAATAAAAAATCAACCTCCTAAAAACTATGGAGGATGAAAGTTTGTTTCAGAATTGTAACTAAGTCGTAAATAGCTAATAGCCTAAATAGAGATAGATACTTTTGGTAATTTTGTTGCGTACTCACTAAACTAAATTAAAGTTATCGCTACCTTCTTTAAACGAAAGTAAGAGAAAGAGACAAAACACTTTTAGTGCTGCCAAATTAGACCGTACACGATATTTCTACAGACGTTTAATCCATCACTCGAAAAACGTTGATTAAAAACATCACAATTTGACATGTTCGGACTAATCTGACATGTCTAAAACGTTCCATCTCTTTTGTTTTTGTTTCATTCGAAAGAGATAGCATGCATCTAAAATAAGTTTAGTTTGTGAACAGCAGAATTACCACCATTGTAGATCGCTGAATGGATTCATTTAAAAAATAAATCATACATAAAAATACACGATTACTAACATTGTTTACTACATCGTTTCTTCTGCCAAATATTGTCCTCCTTGAAATATAAGACGATGGTATGAGTGCTAACATGGCGGATATGTCAACTAAAAGACAGCGGTAATTCTATATTTTAAGTTATACAATATATGATTACGTATTACAGTTTTTTATTGTTTGGCAGACTATTAGACGAGATTACTAAGAAATTAGTTCATACCTATCTAAAATATCATGAACTAGCCGAGCCGGCGAACTTAGTATCGTTTAAAAAAATAAAGTACTGTTTTTTTATTATTATATTATATTTTATTTTCGCTATTTTCTGTATAAGAACCTTCTGATTCTTAAATTGGTCCATCTGTTCTCGCTTGATGCGTTAACCAAGGAAAATACATGAGGCCTAACATCCCGCCCTCTGGTTGGCGACGCACAATACCATCTTTGGTGTCTCTAGGCGGCATGACTTTCTTGCCCTAATGGCAAGTTCCGTCTGCTTGTTTGCCTTCCTTATAAAAATAAAAAATAGCGAATTATTATATAGTTTTATATTTAGATACCTATGTATGTATAGTGGTATATGGTGGTATATATAGTGAAAAACGAATAAGAAATCATATAAATGCAAATCCTATTTCACATTAGGATCATATATTCAAATTGTGAAATTAAATACCATGACTAGTAGTAGTGTAGAGTTGGTCATAAAATGCGTAATAAACTGAAGAATTATGACATAAATATTATATTTATGTCTCAATTTAATGTAACTAATTACAAATAGTGTTCTAAAGCACTCGCAAATTCGATATAAGTAAAGTACTACTATTTAAATTATACGCTTCGGCTTTATACTTTATACTTTTATTTTTAAATGGCTGAACTAATCTAAATTTAAGCGAAATGATTAATTATGTAATAACAATTCTAGTTTAACGAATATAGCCGAAGCGCATTATTTAAATGGTACTACTATATCTATGTATTTCCACCTATTTCCTTGTGTAAATGGTTTCAATAGGAAAATAGAATGGTATACTGTGTTCCCTATCTACTTGAATAACGTGAGAATTGTCAGTCTGTTTTTGACAATTCCTGTGAAATGTCAAACGTTTATTAAGTGCTATAATTTTTCATTAATATTTAGTTTAGACTCGACTCGATTCGAAAGTATAAATCGTTTTAATAAAATAGTTTTTAAGACTACATATTAGAAATATTAAATATTTTTACGAAGAATAGTATTGGAAATGGATCTGAAATCGTTTTCAAATTAAGGAAAGTTTATATATCAAGTGGGAAAAATATTGTTTTTCTCTTTTGTGGTACAACCCTTTTTGCAATCACCGTATTCTCCAATATATTTTGCAAATGCGTGGCACGATGTGAATGTGTGCGTGGCAGCGTCGTACACGGGCCTACACCCCCACATTTAAACCTGGAGTTTCACATATTATGAACGTAACTAACTGTGATTGACCATCAAGCTATAATATTACTGGAGGTTACACTACTAACAGAGACCTGAAGTTTTTTCCAAATATTGCTGACTCTCTCTCTCTAATGTCCTCTCTTTCAGTGCCGTGCAGTTTCTTTCAGTGATATCAACTAGCAAAAACAAAATGAAAGAGAGGCCTACCTTATTGAGAGAGACAGCAATATTTGAAAATGATAACAGGTTTTTGTTATGAATGTAAACTTCAGTAGTATTCATTATAGCTTCATGGTTATGATACAACTTAACTTTTCCCTCGTGTTGGATCTCTTTTGCAGAAAAGACCATCTGCCTTCCTGCCAGGTAGCTCGTAAAAGACGAGCATGACATCCTACTAGTTGGTAGAATTTCGTTCTCGTCCGGCTTCGTACCACCGCCTTACCTATTCCTGCCGTCATAACGTCAGTGCTTGACGTGTTCCGGTTCGGATGGTAAGGTAACCGGTAAATATACTTGCTCGAAACCTTATATCCCGGCCTCAAGATGGCAGCGCACCATTACCGCCTTTGGTGTATTCGTGAATTTCTGACCATCAGGAAATCCGTCTGCTTATTTGCCTTCCAATATGAAGATCAAGTATTAAGCATGTCCTTAAACTGGACAGCGAATAATATTAGGCATTAGTAGAGTCAACAGTGACATCATCGAATCCGTATAACGGAGATTTAAACGAATAACACTCAAAATCAGCTACCGCGTACTAATACCCTAGTAAACAGCTTTAGATAAAATTAACGATACTTTATCCTGTAGGAAAAAGCCCGAAATTTGTTGTATTCCAATTCAATAATATATATATACATTAATACGTGATGCCAAAACTTTGGACCCTTTTTTACGGAAATTTCGCGGACGCAGGATCATAAAATTTGGCACACTTCAAGTTTATGTGTAGGAGAAGCGCAGAACTCTAATATTTTTCAATATTGATACATATAAAGTACATTAAATCAATAAATAAAACATTACCCACACTAACATACATTTGACACACACAAACTAATATATTGATGATAACGATAAAAGATCACAGATGGCGCCCAAAAAATTTGGAAACGAAGTTGGTCTTGAGAAATGAAGATGGCGTTCTTATCAACAAAATCTTAAAATTTATTATGTTCGAAATTCGACCAACGGGCAACCACTAGTACTTATTAATTAGCAGAGTACAGTACGATTCACGAGAGTTGACCACTGCGCAGAAGTCATATTTTTGGTCCCTTTGGAGGTGCGGTGTGCGGGGGGGACGCAATGCGTCAAGACTGAGTGAGTGTACATGCGCAGACGGCCGCCATTTGTG
>NJDD01004481.1:0-15844 GCA_002245505.1 Calephelis nemesis | reverse complement strand
TGTGTTCGAAATTCGGCCAACGGGCGACCACTAGTACTTATTAATCAGCAGAGTAGTTAATTTAATAGCTGAAGAGAGTTGTAGTAGCAAGAATAGATGAGAAATTAAAAAGTACATACGAAATATTGGTACAGAGGTCCCCAAACTTATTTCATGTAACGCACACTTTGGTAATCGCTTATTTTGTAGCACCTACTACCCTCCATCAAAAACTCAAGGACTCCAAAAAATACGTTCTCAATTCGAATTTACATTGTTTGTATGTTTTTAATCGATCGCTCGGCCAATAACCAACCAATTTTCATTGTTATTTTTTAGAAATATAAGTCATGATCCTGAGTTTTTTTAATGACTAATTTGTTGCTAATCTCGCGATTTTTTGCAACTTCACCGAGCTTTGAACCTGAGGTGGTCCCATGTTAGATGTTAGTAGGTTTTTGAGATATACTTAAAAGTATTAAATGTAACTCAAAACCACTAGTAGGATGTTGATATAATTTATGTGGGAACATTTCGAAACAATCTTTCGAAACAAGAATTATCAAATCGCGACGTGGACCTAACAAAAATGTTGGAGTCGGTTTTTGCTGCTTACATCTTTATTATCTCTATCTAAATAAATGTGGTTACATGTAAAGAGAAAGCCCTCTTTTTTAATTTGATATAAAAATCGTAAAACGGTTCATAGAAGACTAGCTATCAAGTTTCATCTGTGTAGTTCTAGTTTAGGAATAAAATGCCTATGACTTACGGATAGACATAGAGGCACATGTCAATTTCATAATGATAAGATGTGCAATTTTCCCCGTGTCGGTCTGGGCTCCTTTGTAGAATAGACCATCCGCCTTCCTGCCAGGCAGCTCGTAAAAGACGAACATAGGCTTACCGTCACTAACACCGTGATATCCTACTAGGTGGTAGATTTTCGCAGCGACTCGTCCGGATTGGTACCACCGCCTTACCTATATCCTGTCGCTATAACGTCAATGCTTGCCGTTGACGTGTTCCGGTTCGGAGAGTAAGGTAGCCGATAAACTTATGGCCTAACATCCCGGCCTCAGGTTGGCAAAGCACCATTACCACTCTACGCGGCGTGAATTTCTTACCATCAGAAAATCCGTCTGCTTGTTTGCCTTCCATTATCATAAAAAAGGCAAAAATGACTATGACTTACGGATGAAATTGTGAAATCGATGTAATAAAATTCTACGTAATTCCGATGATAAAAATATAAATTTGTTGCTGTCGCCCGCGACGATGTCCTCGTATTTAATGGTCCCACAGGAACATTTTTTGGGGATAAAAACTATCCTGTGTTAACTCAAGTTACCCTCTATGTGTGTGCCAAATTTCAAGAAAATCGGTTAAGCATTTTTTACGTGAAGGAGTAACAAAATACAAACACAAACTTTCGCATTTATAATATTAGTAGGATTAAATTGTTTTCTTTATCTTACTATGTTTGTTTATAAATATAACGAAATCAATCTCAATTGCCGTCGTATCTTTGCAATGATAAAAATAAATACAAAATTACAAAACGATAAATGTCAGTATATTGATTTATTGTGATAAGAGATTATTACCGCAAAATGTTTAAAAATGGCGGTAGGCGAAGTACTTGATTACAGATAAGCTATCTACAGTCTCAAGAATCTCGGCTTTGATAAAAGGGTTAATAGCCTTAGCTGAACTGATTTGAGAGATAAGATGAATTATAGTTAAAATATAACTAATTCATTTAATATGTTTTACTAGTTTGTGACCGCGGTTTTGGTTTAAGAACCTTACCTACTGTATTAAATTTTCTGACTATAAACATTCAAATATTGGTCCTAATCAGCATTTAAAGCTGAATCAAACGATACTTAACCTATGGTTGTCAATGTAGAAAATTCAAGTTTATAAAGTAAGTGATAAACTACTTTTCAGCTAGATCCGTCCAAAAGATTAAGCTATGCAGGCCTGAACTGGAGTATTTTTAGAAAAGACTTTTAGTAAACGTAAGCACACTAGAAACAACTCTTTTTTCACTACTATTTAACTATTTTTTTTTTGTAATTCGAAATACACTAGAAAATAAATGTGTATGTTTCGTGATATACATTGAAAGTAAACTGATTCGATTATTTAATTTTATTGAAAAAGCTTTTTGTTTACTAAGCCATTGGTACAAGGTGACGGTTTAGACTTGATGAAGGTTTCTAAAGACAATTGTGGCTGTTACTCTTTATATTGTGGAATTTTGTATATTTTTATGTACTAAATGTAACTTTTTTGATTATATTTCCTTAATATAAGGTTGCCTGGAATAGATTGTTTTGGCGATAAGGCCGCCTGTGTGTATCACTTAGTTTTTAAGTGTATTTACTCTTGAATTGCGGCCCGCCCCGGCTGCGCACGGTTATGAAATATACATATAAACCTTCCTCTTCAATCACTTTATCTGTTAAAAAACCTGGTTGCGTAGTTTTAAAGATTTAAGCCTACAAAGGGACATATGGACAGAGGAAGCGACTTTTTTATACTATGTAGTGATGTTTTTTGGAGCACAATAAGGAGTTATTCTATTCTTCTTTATTTGATTAGTGATAAGGCTTACATTTTGACAACCCTAATTCAGTAAGCAATGTAAAATGGTATTGCAATAATTAATATTAGTGCGTAGGAGCGATACTTTGAGTGTTCCGCAGCCCTTCAAAAATGAGTCTTAGTAAGGTCAGTATAAGGTTGTTATGTATTAGAAATCGCCTACCAACACCAAATGAGGGTAGTCGTGGGTAGCATGGAGGTGGTAGCCAAGGCTGCTCCAGCCGGTCCTAACGCGTAATACGTGGGCTGCTTAATTAATACTTATTCAAATCGGACATAATTTTTGAAGATATCAAATGTCAAATGGTCATAATTGAATGGAGTGACTAATATTTTTTTTTTATGACATTGGAAGGCAAACAAGCAGACGGATTTCCTGGTGGTAAGAAATTCCCGCCGCCTAGAGACACCAAAGATGGTAATGGTGCGTTGCCAACCAGAGGCCGGGATGTTAGGCCTCAAGCAAAAGTAAGTTTACCGGCTACCTTACCCTCCGAACCGGAACACGTCGTGACGTTATGGCGGCAGCAATAGGTAAGGCGGTGGTACCAATCCGGGCGAGTCGCAGCGAAACTCTACCACCTAGTTAGATGTCACGGTGTTAGTGACGGGAAGCCTATGCTCACCTTTTACGAACTGCCTGGCAAAGGAAGGCAGATGGTCTATTCTACAAAGGAGCCCGGACCAACACGGGGGTAATGAGATATAGATTGTCTTTGTCTGAGCTTACCCTTATATATTTCATTTACGCCTAATCAATTAATAAATTATCAAATTACACCAATTAATTTCCTCGTTAATTTGCCCAGATTGATACCACCGCCTTACCTATTCATTATAAATAGATAAATATCCCTGGACAAGTTACACAAATTGAATCTAACCTCAAAGTAAGCGTACTATATCCCGCCAGTACGTCAAAGCTTGCCGCTGACGTGTTGCGGTTCGGAGGGTAAGGTAGCCGGTAAACTTTTGCTCGAGACCTAACATCCCGGCCTCAGGTTGGCAACGCACCATTACCACCTTTGGTGTTTCTAGGTGGCGTGAATTTCTTACCATTAGGAAATCAGCCTGCTTGTTTGCCTTCCAATATCATAAAAAGGTATGGAAGTCTTTCAAGTTAGCTTTATCCAGAGTCATAGCGTTTAAACTTTAATTCCATGAAATGAATATTCGCCTTAATTCAAAAGGAACTAGCTCAAGTTGGAGACACTTGGCTAGTTGTAACATACCAAGATCTAATATACTTAGAAACAATGCATAAGAAAGCTAATATTGATACACTACTCATTATCTCGGCGACCTCGATAAGACTGCACTCTAGGAAAACTGGTTCATGCAGGCTACCTATTTATCGTCCGTTCCCACGGCACTAGGCTAGTCTTTAAACTAGACGTGATCATTCAGCTAATGAGTTCTGTAGGGTTACTCTTGAATCTCGATTAATGCAATATGGGAAATTGGAATCGGATCAGTCACTTTAGATACTCTTTAACACAATATTAGCGAATTATTAAAGTTTAGTTAATAGTAAACAATAGATGATTTTATTAGATTCATTGAATTTTCTTGTAACTAAATGTTAATCATCCGTTATTACTGTGTTCAAGAATACCTAAAATGACAAATCCGATTCCAAATTTCCAATTTGCATGAAATCGCATGAAATCGATATTCAAGAGTAACCCTACTGGTATGAATGTTGGCTTGAACCCAATATACAATATGATTTATACGAAATGTCCAGAATCCCTCTTAATTATATTTAGATGTACTTAAAGACGAGCTTCAAAAATTTAGTTTATTGGCATCGAATGAGATGAACTGTTTTTGATATTTACGAAAATGAGATTTGCTTAGTTTTATTTAGAAATAAAGACAGAAAATAATAATAATGGACTATGGACTACAAATTACAAAACACCCTAAAAAAGCGTGAACTTTAAACTCAATTTCCTTTAAAGTCAATATTTTATAAAACAAAATACATGCTTCTGTGGTCTAGCGGTTCAGTTGTTGGACTTGACTGCATGAGGTCCCGGGTTCGAATCCCGGGTCGAGCATTAAAAAGACAATTACGGTTTTCCAATTTTCTAATGAAAAAATGTTCCTTGGGATAGGATATATGCCAGGTTGGCGATAGGCTTGCCACCTATAACATTGTGGGACTTATTATCTTCGGCTAGTCGTGGGTACACTGGTTGTGCCTCTGCCTACCTCTTCGGGGATATGGGCGTGAAGATACTTTTTTTTCAATATTCCCTATTAGACAAAAAGTTATCAGTATGATGCTTTGAAATTGTAATACACTAAATAAATACAATCAAATTTATTAACAGCAGTTTCATGCAGTTTCGCCTACGTAACTTGGCTTCTACTGCAATGATTTTCATGCAACAAACCCTAAGTCACTCAGGAAGATTATGGCATTCTAACGTAAAAGAATTTTTAAATCGGTGTAGTAGGTATTTGATGTACACTTTTCCATTTTGAGTTGGCAACTGAGATACATAATCAGCGCCCTGGTCTAACAAGTGAGTGTTACTAACAGTTGGTTGTTTCAAGAATGCATGAGGTTGCGTAGGTTGTCTTGTAATTTGTAATGAAAATCGATCGCAGACCTCCAAGTAACCCGTCCTGTGGGTGTGACATGCCTACGCCTAACCTACTATGATAGAGAATTCTACTTCTCCTACGCATTGTTAAAGATCACATTGTCAAAAATTCTTTGTTTATTTACAAAGATTATTTTGATTTTCGGACTGGTCATGTTTTTTTTTGTATTCTAATATGCGAAATGATTTCCGTATGGTATTTGTTTTCTATATATTAATACATGATGCCAAATCTTTGAACCCTTTTTTACAAAAATTGCGCGAACTCAGGGAGCATAAAATTTGTCGCACTTATGGTTTACGTGTAGGAGAAGTGCAGAACGCTATTATTTTTAAATAATAATGCTTATAAAGTACATTAAATCAATAAATAAAACATTACCCACACTACCATGCTTTTGACACAAACAAACTAATATATTGATGATAACGATAAAAGATCACAGATGGCGCACTATAAAGTTTGGAAACAAAGTAGTTGGTCTTGAGAAATGAAAATGGCTTTTTTTTTATTAAAATTTATTATGGACTTAACTAGTGGTCGACCAATGGGTGACCACTAGTTAGATTAAAAGTCATTACTAAATACTTTGCTATTATAGTCCAGAACAGCTGGACCAATACGTCTACCTTTTATGGTATTAAACAGTCGACGAGGACACGGTTCTCCTGATGGTAAGAGACAACTGTGGCCTATAAACAACATAGATGATATAGGAGTGTTGCTGTTGTCGGGATGTTAGGTCTGTTGTGCATGTCTATCTGCCTGCCCTCCAAACTATTCCAGTTTGACACTGGAACATGATATAATGACACTGTCATTATGACGGCAGGAATAGGTAAGGCGGTGGATCCCTACTAGCGCTTGTTGCTGCACAGCACTCTACCACTCGGAGTAAAAACTCATGTAACCAATGTTCGCCTCTGACGAGCTGCCTGGTATGGATGCAGGTAGTCTCTTCTACACAAATAATCTACACCAAGAAGAAGGTTAATAAAATTTATATTAGTTGTGTAGGTATATTAGGACAAACAAAACATTTAGTTTTTATTTTATTTTGAAGATTGAATAACTTTTATTTATCCTTAATACACTCTTTCTAATTAGCTTGAAATATGCGACTGTACGAAGTTTGTCGTACCAGACAGTTTATTAAAAATAAGTCTATTCTACCAGTTCGGAAAGTTGTCGAACACAGGAAGACATAGTTGTTATTTTAACGAATTGGATTTATAACTAATCATAATCAAATCAAGGTACAATAATTCGCCAAGTGCCAATGACAAAGTGTAAGTGATGTCATGGTTCCTACTCATGTGTACTTTACTAGGCCAAGCGGATTTACGGCTAGTTGACATCTAAAAAGGTTTGAATAGCTATGAATACAAAATAAATAAAACATGCTTAAAATATTAAAACGTTTGCAAACATTCAACTGATATCCTTATTTATTGTAATTGTCAAATATTGTATTTCAAGTCATCAATTTTAAAGTGTTACGGACCTGAAGATGTGTAGTTAAACTGCTAAGCCAAAAATACGAATGACTGTAATAATGGAGTTTCACCTAAGGTCGATGATGATAATTGTACGATGATGATGAAAATCTCAAAACTTCATTTAATGTTGCTAAGTTGGTATCTACTATGTTAATCACGTCAGCTTTCAAACAAAAAAATCTGCATCATAATCAGTCCATTCGTTCAAAAGTTAGTTTAGGCACATCAAACTTATAACATCCCTCTTTTTCCGTCGGGGGTTAGAACAGGTATAAAAGCTTATTTGATGGTCTCGACTAGATATTTTCAAATAAGTCCAATAGCTGACAGTTCACGTCTACTAAGCGAAAATCTATTTAAAGTGAGATTATTATCCTAGATAAAACTCATACACATCAAGACCTGTAGGGTTATTCTTGAAGCTCAATTCATGCAATATTGGAAATTGGAATCGAGTATGTAATTTTTGCCACTGTTAAACCAATACTGGGGAATAATTAACATTTAGTTTACAGCCAACAATAAATCATTCCATCGGACTCTGATCAAAAGTATCTAAAATGACATATAATATACAATTCCAATTTGTAATTCGGATGATATCGAGTTTCAAGATGCCAATGATATCCTTAAGGTATCAATGGCATCAGGCGTTCTACCATTGGCTTGTTTGCGTTTAAATTCTCTGTTTATAAACATGAGAGAGCTACATTATTCAGATATAACTTCTTTACTAGGTAATATTATAAATGGTACTATATAATATCTGTGTTTAAATTAAAAAGGGCATGCTCCGCTGGTTCAGTCACGTTGAAAGAATAATAGATGAAAGATTGACAAAACAGATGAGAGAGATTGATAGAGAATGTGAATGTGGATGGATGTAGGTACCCGGGGAGACCTAGGTTTACATTTTACCATCAATTCGCTCTGATATTATCCGATTGTGGTGTCAATAGTCTCCGAAACTGGCCGGTTTGTATGAAAAAGGTAGTAAATGTGGGGGAAGTCAGACACCTTTGCCAGTATCGTGAGATTTAGCACTCGATACTCTGCCTACCACGTGAAGACTTAGCTTGAATATATGTATATATTAATGTGAATTTAAGTTTGTTCGGTAAACGTTTACGCGGAAACTATTGAACCAATCATCATGAAACTTTGTAAACTTATTCTTAAAGGTATTAAAAGTAACATAGACTTAATTTACTTAAATGCAAACGAAGCCGCGGGTAAAAGCTAGAAGATTGTATTTCATAGAAATTGATTTAGTAATTACGAGGACCGTGCAGGCGAAGCCTGGAGGCACTGTTAGTTTCATAATTAATGTCCCCATATAAAAATGACGTTCAGGCCACACCATATAAGACCAAAAGAGAAAACATTACATAAATAGTTATGTAGGCGCCATTAAGTTATGTATACATATATGTAACTAAGTATGTAGGCAGCGGAAGTTTTGTATTATTGATTAATTATCTGTATACTGTAAAATCATACTAGATCTGTATATACATTACTCGTCCCAGCTTTGCACGGGTGGACAAACATCTATTATCCTTCTTACTAATATTATAAATGCGAAAGTTTGTGTGTATGTATGTTACTTTTTCACTCAATCTCTTTCAATGGCTGAAGGGATTTGTCTGAAATTTGGATCTCAAATAGGTTGTGACCTGGATTAACATAATTATTATGTTAATGATTTAAAGTAGCCTATGTTATTGGCTACTTTTACTACGTCCCTTTAAAGTTTCAAGACTAAAAAAAATGACTTATTTCATTGTAAAGAATGCATTTTCTTATTCATTTTAATGTAGGTAATATAACAGAGATTTAGGAATTGATTATGAATGTTTTGTAGTTGCGGTCGAGCGATTCAGTTGTTGGACTTGACTGCATGAGGTCCCGGGTTTGAATCCCGGGTCGGGCAACAAAAAGAAAATTCGGTTTTTAAAATTTTCTAATAAAAAAATGTTGCTCGGGATAGGATAAGTGCCCGGTTGGCGATAGGCTTGCCACCTATCACATTGTGGGACTTAGTATCTTCGGCTAGTCGTGGGTGCCCTGGTTGTGCCTATGCCTACCTCTTTGAGAATATGGGCGTGAATATACTTTTTTTTTTAAATCATAATCATGATTTATTGCATCATCTTTTTCTAGAATGTATCTTGATATTTTCCCTAAAAATTTGGGTCATGTTTGGGGAATATAATCTGCTTTAATATATTCATTTCAATTAAATGTGTAACCAAGGTATGTTTTTAATAGCGTGTTTGGCGATTATCAGTACCTTATTGCCGCCCGGGCGGTCCAGAGGGCGTAACATAGTAATTAATAATTACTGTGTATGTCGCTATGAATTTATGCAAATTTGATGTGCGGTTTCCAGTAATTAAACAGCCAAGGCTGTGTTTGCAAATACCAGTGGCTTATATCTGTTATGACTTGCAAAATCCATACTAATATTATAGATGCGATAGTCTATCTGTTGCCTTTCAGGGCTTAACTGTTCAGCCGATTTTGATGAAATCTGACATGCATGTAGCTAAAGATTCAAGTTTAAACATACATTTTTTTTAAGTATCCAAGCGACGATAACAGAGGATTCTTGGTATTAAAATCGCAACTATTCTATGCTGTACATTAGCAGATTATTAATAACAGAAGTTCAAAGATGCTACGGGCCGATTGTAAAGATTCTAGTATTAAGCGATAACCAAAGGAAATAAGGACTCATTCTTATTATATATCACTAAATGGTATAATGCAAAGTCGCTTTCCGCTCTCTTCCCGTAGATTTTGATGCGGTTGTTTTTTATAGATAGATTCGAGAGGTAGATTTATATGTACAATAACAGAAGTTTATCCACCGCTTCAATGCTGCTACGGACTACTAGTATAGATTACTAGCAGTTTCCCGTAGCTTCGCCAGCGTAACTTGGCTTCTACTGCGTCGATTTTGATGAAAGAAAGCCTTTGTCACTTAGGGATAAAGTAGCATTCTAAAGGTGAAAGAACTTTTGAAATCGGTGCAGTAGCTTCGGAGCCTATTCATTTCAAACAAACAAACGAATTAAAAATCAAACCTTTCCTCTTTATAATATTAGAGTATAGATAACAAATCTAATATTTTTCCTCTAAGAACTTGTGTTATTTGAAAGTCAATTTTCTTACTATGAGAGAAGAGTACCTACTGTTCTCTCATAGTAAGAAAATTGACTTTAAGATAAAATGCTCCATGCGTTCTGTTATCCTCTACTTCAATCCCCAACTGATAGCCATGTGTTACATAATGGCGGATGTGTCATTATCAGGACCTAAGTAATCATAGGTGTGTTGAGAAGCGGATGCTCGAGCCAAAGGAAAGGACGTGCGAAAGGAAAAGCCACAGATAAGCAATTTTATGTTTTAGGTCTGGATTTATTCTCCTTATGTACTTGTTTTAACTGTATATTAATGTACTGTTTAGTATACTAGTGGTCGCCCATTGGTCGAAATTCGACCATAATACATTTTACTATCTTGTTGATAAGAACGCCATCTTCATTTCTCAAAAGTAAGAAACTTTGATTCCAAACTTTTTAGTGCGCCATCTGTGATCTTTTATCGTTATCATCAATATATTTGTTTGTGTCAAATGCATGGTTGTGTGGGTAATTTTGATTTAATGTACCTACTTAATAAGCATTGTTATTAAAAAATATTAGCGCTCCGCACTTCTCATACACATAAACTATAAGTGTACCAAATTTCATACAATGCTTAATAAGTAAAACATGAAAATGATTTATCATCATCGCCTCTGTGATCTAGCGGTTAAGTTGTCGGACTTGACTGCATGAGGTCCCGGGTTCGATTCCCGGGTCGGGCAACAAAAGGAAACTTGTTTTTTTTTTTTTCAATTTTCTAATAATACACAGCACAGCAGCCCGGTTGGCGATAGGTTTGACACTTGTCACATTGTGGGACTTAGTGTCTTCGCCTAGTCGTGGGTGCCCTGGTTGTGCTTCTGCCTACCTATTCGGGGATATGGGCGTGAAGATACTTATACTTATAATCACGTCGAGCATACTTTAAAAATCATTAGTCTTTTCTTATGATATTGGAAGGCAAACAAGCAGACGGATTTCCTGATGGGAAGAAATTCACGCCCCCTAGAGACATCAAAGGTGGAAAAAGGGCGTTGCCAACATGAGGCCACTATGGAAGGCCTCAAACAAGAAATCAGAAAAAACTTTAATCACGTGAACCATACAAGTGGTACTGTCGACATTTTATATACTACCACCGGATCGGAATCGCGGCCTCACTCTGCGAAGATCCGGCGAAAGAAACTCACCGAGCTTTTCTTTTTTCAATAATTTCAATTTCAAAATTCAAAAAAAGTTAGCCGGACCATAATCGCATAACAAATAATAAAAAAACATTCTGTTGAATTAAGAATTTCTTTTTTGGAGACGTTTAAAAAGAAGTGAGAATGTGTTATATTTATATCTTAAAATGGTTAGTTCAGGGATGTTAAAATTTTGGCAATGTCCCAATCAATGCTTACTCTAGAAAATAGTCAAAGTATGTGATGTCATTATTATTTCTACACAACGGATGCTCTAAGATGGCGTAGCTAATTGCGTCAAACGATGAGAGTAATCGATAAATTTAAAGGATTTTTAATGTGGACTTATAATTAATGTAAAGACGAGCATAGAGTTACCGTCACTAACACCGTGACATCTGACTAGGTGGTAGAGTTATGCAGCGAGTGGTTCAACTTGGTACCATCGCCTTATCTATTCCTGTCGTTATAACCTCAGCACTTGCCGTTGACGTGTTCCGGTTCGGAGGATAAGGTAGCCGGTACATCCCGGCCTCGGGTCGGCAACGCACCATTTCCACATTTGGTGTCTCTAAGTATCTACAATAAGGGTGAATTTCTTACCAATAGGAAATCCGCCCGCTTGTTGGCCTTCCAATATCATAAAAAAATCATACTTGGTTTCTTAACACGCGTCAATCAGAATAATCGTTAAATTAAAAAAAAATACCTCCAATATTCAATCCAATATGAAAAAAATCAATACTAAACATATATATAATGCTTAGAACCATTTCAAACACGTTAGTTTCAAACAAAAAAATCCGCATCGATTTTGGTTTAACCGTTTAAAGTTTTAATGCCACAAATATACACACACGGGGAGGGGACTAATAAGTTTGACGTGTCTATGAGTGTCACAGACAAATCGCGAAATAGTAGATGAAATAGTTAAGAGTAGTTTTTTGCAGTTTTACTGCGCTTCATTATTTAATTTTTTTTCGTTTAACATGTTTTTGTACAAAGATCTAGCAAATATCATGTAGTCTCTGTGTTAACACTTGGCAACAGCGACCGATGACCAATGAAATGGTTATGCAGATCATTATACTTAATAATATTATGATAAATTAGTACCTAGTCGAGACAGACATAGACTACCTAGTTTTTTTAGTCACGACACATATTTTTTAATTCTGATAGACTAAATTGAAATTCGACATTTCTAATACAGTTTCGAAATTATTGAAAATCCTACTAATATTATAGATGCGAATGTTAGTAAGGATGTGTGTATGTTTGTTACTCTTTCACGCAAAAAATACTGAACGGATATTCATAAAACTTTGCAGTAATATGGCTTTGAAATCCGAATAACATAATAAGTTAAAATTAACAGGGATTTTTTATAATTTGGTGATAATATAACGATAATTGTCAATAACGCGGACGAAGTCGTAGACAGCTAGTAGGTAAATAAATATCTCTGGACATATTACACACATTAAAACTACATACATACATATCTTCACGCCAAGTCCCTTACGGGATAGGCAGAGAGTATCGAGTGCCAGACATCACGATCCTGACAAACCTGTCTTGCTTCCTTCACATTCATTACCCTTTTCATACAAACACATTTCGGAGACTCTTGACACTACCCTCGGATAATATCCGATTGATCTGATCGTGAAATGTCAGCCTTGGTCTCCCCGGGTACCTAAATCCATCCACATTCGCATTGTATATCTGCTTTGTCAATCTTTCATCTGTCATTCTTTCCACATGCCCGAACCAGCGGAGCATGCCCTTTCGCATTTTAACACCAACACTTTCTATCAATCCCACTCTTTCTCGGATCTCACACATTAAAACTAATCCCAAAGTAATCCAATTATGTTTGTTATGGTTATTAGTAAATGATCCTAATACATATAATACCTACACAAATACTAGAACAAACTTAATAAACATTCAGACTTGGAAATTTAGAATTTAGACTTCTGTATGACGGAAGGGTGGGCAGACTTATGGCAGCAAGAAGTGGATCCCAAATCAGAGAGTTGCAGCATTCTACAAGTGAAAAGATAGTATGTAGATGTATTTATTGAGTTGGAATTTCTAAAGCAGAATTTTGATAGACGAGAGTTATAAATGTGCTCGACGTGATTATAAGTATAAGTATCTTCACGCCCATATCCCCGAATAGGTAGGCAGAGGCACAACCATGGCACCTACAACTAGCCGAAGACACATAGTTCCACAATCGCCAACCGGGCACTTATCCAAATTGAAAAGACTCAGTTTTCTTTTTTTTTATTTTATTGAATCAGGCGTTACTTTGCGGAAATCCATTGTAACAGATGTAAAATAAGCCTTTATTTTGCTAATTCCGCGTAAGCAGTGTAACTGTTGTGGCAAGTAATCCTCCAAACGACACAGAATGTGACAAGCCTAACTGACGTTCCCACCACCCATCTCCGCGACCAGAACACGAATATAGGAAGATCTCGGGAAACAATATAGATTGTCACGTTCTTCACATGTGACAACCCTACCTAAAGTTCCCCCCTCCCACCACTTGTGATCTGGTCGCGCTTATTTTACATCTGTTTCTTTTTTTTGCCTGATCCGGGAATCGAACCCAGGACCATATGCAGTCAAGTTCAACAAATGACCCGCTAGAGGCTAGACTATTGATTGACGAGAGTTACAAATGTGTCCGACGTGATTATGTTATTAGTAAATAATATATTTTTCAAGTTGTATTTTGTCTCATTATTTTCATAACATGGCGGATGTTCAGCAATTTGGGTCAAATGTTATTTAATAGTTAATGAGAGTTTAATCTTTTAAAGCACTTTTTAATATTTTAAGCTTTATAAAGTTTTCACTAATAAGTGCTTTAAGTTTTTTTGTATGCGTGCGTTGCCTTGGGCAACGCTTCATTAAATTATCTTTATTGACCTAGTTAGTATATGTTTCATATAAATTCGATAAAAGTCCTTTGGGGTTCGATATTTGAAGGAAAGTAAAGTATCTTCACGCCCACATTCCCGAAGGCGTAGGCAGAGGCACCCATGACTCGCTACAATGTGATAGGTGGCAAGCCTATCTACGCGGCTACCGGGCTCATATTATCTAATCACGGGAAACGTTACTTTTTTTGTAGATTATTGACAATATACATTTTTCAATATTTTTTTTGTTGCCCGGCCCGGGGATCGAATCTGGGACCTCAAGAAGTCAAGTACGACTTTTGGCTAGACCACAGAGACGACCAGTGGTAGCAAAATTTTTGACGGAAATTGTAGTATACCTACTTCAAAATATGTTAAACGTATAGCAAAATTTCGTAACAATATGAAACTAAGTTTAATTTTTGATGAAATATTAAATGCTTTTTTTACCCCATTGCTTAACCTGGTATTATAGTGTTTATTGCAATGTGGTCTAAACTATAATATTAATTTTAATTTATTCCTTTTTTAGTCCATGTTTAATAACAAGACGGTTTCGGATAAACATTTATATATCAACTAGCGGCCCGCCCTGGCTTCGCACGGGTATAAAATATACATTTAAACTTTACTATCACTTTATCTATTAAAATAAACCGCATCAAAATCCGTTGCGTAGTTTTAAAGATTTAAGCATACAAAAGGACTTAGGGACAGAGGAAGCGACTTTGTTTTATACTATATTGTAGTGATGTTAATAACACAAAATGGTTAAGTTTTGCTGATGAAGTAGGAAATTACATCCTCTGTTTCTATATTCTGGTCATATCGTGTATTTCCCATAGTTCCGGACTCACTTTTATATATTGCAGTCATGCATCTCATCTCATGAATATGCAAAGAACACGATGAAATCTTGTTCTTTGTGTCTACTAATTAGTAATATCTTACTGTATGGTATTGTAACTAGGTTGCTAGCTTTCATTTAAAGGTAAGTATACTGACAAAAGAATAAACAGGAAGTTAATATTAATACACAATTTAATTATAATTGCTAGCTAACTCGGCAAACTCCGTACTCAAATTAATACCTAAATACAAATAAATTCGTGGCTAAGAAAACAGCGTAACTCCTTCGTAAAAGGTAAGCATCTACATAAAAGAAATTTCTAGTAAGTGGTAAGCAATCACAATCAGCAGATGCTCCAGGGTCAGCATTAGACGACCCATTAGTACCTTTATATCATCCCTACTAATATTATAAATGCGAAAGTAACTCTGTCTGTCTGTCTGTTACGCTTTCACGCTTAAACCAGTGTACCGATTTTGATGAAATTTGGTACAGAGATAGAATAAACCCCGAGGAACAACGTAGGCTACTTTTTATTGCAAAAAAATAGACTATGCGGGCGAAGCCGCGGGTAGCAGCTAGTCTTCTATAAAAAATTACAATAAGATGTTTATGTTTTTAGAAATAGTTTAATTATGTTTTTTTATTTTTTAAGGTTTTTTTTACGTAACATTTTTAAGGGGTTTTTTCAGAGACACGTCGATCCCATCGTACCCGAACACACTCTCGTCGCTCATATTACAATAAAAAATAATGTAGATACAAAATTTAATACTTAATAATATTCATACTATGTCTAAATGACATTAGTTAGCTATGGGTTTGTAAAGTTAAGTTATATTTTCTATGATTCTTTTCTTTGAAAGTTTATAGAGTGTAATATATTCTTGTCACTACTTTGCCGCTGTTTCTATGCTACATTACAATAATAAATTGGTCAGTATATTTAGTAAGCAGCCGAATTAATATCTGAGAAATCAGATTTGTACTAATCTGTGATAAAATAATATAA
>NJDD01004479.1:104629-158267 GCA_002245505.1 Calephelis nemesis | reverse complement strand
GAATATAGCGCCTTTGAGCATCTCGACACAAGGTGTTGCAACGGTTTCTTACTAAGTAATATGTAAGATAGATTATTATCGTTTGTTTCTAGTTTTTATTCTAAATGTACAATTTTTAGCTTAATAATCGCTAAACACTCGATACTCTCTGTCTACCCCGTAAGGGACTTGGCGTTGAGATATGTATGTGTTTATATTATAAATATAATATTATAACACATAGTCAGCAACGTAAAAAAAAACATTTTTAACTATTTTGCTTATTCTTTACTGAGATACAATTTGGTTCAAGTTTTCTCACAATTTAAAGGATGCAGTTAATATATAAGCTGTATTTCATCAAGATCTTTTGTGGTAATATCAAATGCAATTCTACCAAGTGTCGTCAATGGAGAGTTTATGGAACACTGTGATGAATGTAAGGTGCCATTCTGCCAGTTTGACACGTGGAAAACTTATCATACAAAAGCAGGGAAACAGGTCGAGCGAAGAACGTCAGATATAATCATATGGCGTCTAATAATAGCCCATTGTTTACAGCGCAACGCGTACAGAAATGGGTGCCGTTTGGGACACGGGTACGCTTGGGACGTGTATTCATATTATATTTCCCCCCGTGTTGGTCCGGGCTCCTTTGCAGAATGGACCATCTGTCTTCCTGCCAGGCAGCTCGTAAAAGGCGAGCATAGACTTACCGTCATTAACACCGTGACATCTGACTAGGTTGTAGAGTTTCGGAGCGACTCACCCGGATTGATACCACCGCCTTACTTATTCTTGCCGCCATAAACTCATGACGTGTTCCTGTTTGAGTGTAAGGTAGTAGGTAAACTTACTTTTGCTCGAAGTCTAACATCCCGGCCTCAGGTTGGCAGCGCACCATTACCACCTTTGATGTATCTAGGCGGCGGGAATCTCTTACCATCAGGAAATCCGTCTGCTTGTTTGCCTTCCAATATTATCATAAAAAAATATTTACAGATTTATTGAAATACTAACCCCCGACTTTACCCGTAAAATAATTGCCACCATTTGTCGTTAGCCGACGGTTTAGCGTACTCGTTTAACGACAACGGTCATCTATGAGGCTAAAGTTCGATTTCAGAGGGAGGCATTCGTTTGTACCATAAACATCGGTTTATGTTTTTAATTATCTAATGCAGTAAAGTAGGGTAAATGCGGAAGTGACAGGAGGGCTCTGGAAAATCTATGATGTTACGATACAATCGCACATCACAATTGCAATAATGAGATCAGAGAGAGTAGGATTGAAAGAAAGTGTTGGTGTAAAAAAATGACAGAGGACATGTTATGTTAGTTTGGTTGTGTGCAAAGATTGGTAGATGAAAGATTGATAAAACATGTGTTTCAGAATGGCGGATTTAAATTTAAACCTTACGAATTTAAATGTTTCTTTTGGGTTACAAACGTTCTTTGTGTGTACCTCAGTGTGCCAATCCTAGTAATCTGTGTACCTCCTTCTATGTATAGATTTAACATAAAGTAGTGTTTATGTATTCGGAATTGATATTCTTATATTGTGTATAATATCATACACGTGATATGAATAAGAATCGTGGTTTTACTATAATACAAGTATGTATCAAATAATTGTCTATATTGCAACCCTGACCCCAAAACTATTGTTAGGTTATGTGCAGTTTGAATTTTCAATTTTATGTAATGCGCTCGTTGATATATTTGTGTTTACTTGTAAATAAATTCATTATACTTTGAAATGGGAAATTGGAATAATAAGTGTTTTTTTTAAATATAAAAGGTCAACGAACTAGCACAAAGTATAACGAAGAATAACGAATATAATATACGAGTACAAGCTGACATCTAAAGCGCCAGCCAAATTTTGGAAGCGATTGGGAATGTAGGTCATAACTACCAAGACCACTGGTGGTAGAGTGCTGTGCATCAACTTATCCGGGTAGGAATCTACCGTCCCCCGCCCTACCAATTCATGCCGCCATCATGCTAGAATTTTGGCGCCATCGTGAAGATGACGGTACCTACAGCTGGTAGTTGTTTTATCACAATTATAGAACTACATTTTGATTACAATTAAAGTGCACAAGGGAAAGGTTTATAAAAAAAAAATGTGTGTCGTGTATTTCCTCGTAGCGGCCAAATGCCGCCATCATAAGCCCTAACGTCCCGGTCATAGCACCTGTTAATTTATGGTGTCTGTAGGCCTTTATTATCTCCTACCATCAGTTGTTCGCTGTTCCTTTTTAATAAAAAAAACATCGTACCTACATATTATAAAAATTGAAATACTTTTAACTGTGTTAATATAATACGGATTAACTTAAAACGGCTATCACACGATAGTTTTTGCTGTCAGTTTAATCAGTAACTGATTAACGTTGAAATTATAGTTGTCAATATGTTGTTCCTTTTTATGTATACATATAAATGTAACAGTGCGATCCGAGAAAGAGTGAGATTAAAATAAGGCGTTCGTGTTAAAATAAGGAAGGGCATGTTTAATTGGTTCGGACGTGTAAAAATAATGACAGATGAAAGATTGACAAAGCAGATATACAATGCGAATGTGGATGAATGTAGGATGAATGTAGGTACCCGAGGTGACCAGGTTGACATTCCACAATCAAATCGCTCGGGTGTTATCCGAAGGTGGTGCCAAGAGTCTCCGAAACCGGCGTGTTTATATGGAAAGGGTAGTGAAAGAGTTTTGGCGCTATCGAGAGAAAAGATGGTCGAAGTTTTTTCATAATTGTTGAATTTCGTGTTTTGATTTAGTGAAATTAATCAATTTTGGTGGCATTTTGTTCAGTGAAAGTGCACAAATGAAATAATCATGAAGAAATTAGCGTATCGTATATTTCCTCGTTGCCGCCAAATCTCATTACATGAGCTTGAGTAAATAGGCCACCGCTTTACCCAAGAGCCTGACATGACTTCCTGACGACTTATGACTGATGACTAATTATAATTAATTGTAATTGATATAAAATTCGATGCAAATTTCTACTTGACTAATGGCTTAATACTAACGTGAAGGCCAAAACCTAAAGAAAGAAAGAAAAGAAAGAAGGGTAGTGAAAGTGGAGGAAGCTAGGCAGGTCTGTCAGGATGGTGAGGTTTTTCACTCGAGACTCTCTGTCTACCTCTAAGGGACTTTGCATGAAAATACGTATGTATGTACATATAAATGTCAGTCACCGCCTTACACTTATCCTATTGTGTAATGCCCCATTTAAGATTTTCAAAACTGTTTGATTTTTTAAAACGAAAGTGTGTTGAAATAAAAAAGCTAAGAAAGAATAATAGGTTTGGGAGTTATATTGGTATGTGAAATGAAAATACTAGATAAACTAGATCTTTATCGTTTCTTAGTACTACAATAATTATAATCTTTTCATTTTTACCGTTTAGTTTGGAGTTTGTTAAAGTATTATGAGTTTATGCACCTTAGTTTTCGTATTTTGTTTGGAGTTTTAAATTGTTTTCAATTAACTATACATTTTATTTTTAAAGTACATCCGCAATGGGCGGCTGCAATTTTATTGTTGACAAAATATTGCTTAGATTTTAAATTTTCGATATCCAAAATTTTACTGAAATTGATATATTAGTTTCTCAGTAGCGTTATCACAATGAACTAATCAACGAGAACTACAAAAATGATTAAGATTTAAAAGGTCCATGAGGGAAATAGATGCAAAAAGTTAGTAAATTTAAAGTTATTTTTTTTGTCGATATAATTTTATTAGGTGTGTACAACAGCTGCAATCTTAGTGATATGACATTGTCGTGAAAAATTCTATAGTATGGCTTACGGTAGACTTTCTCCACACGTGGCACGCGTGTGAAGGGATTATATTTGCTATCTCCTGTGACCAACAGAAAAATAAAATGGATATAACAAATACCAAATACGTCATTTGACAGCTATGTGATGTTATCTTTACCCAGTGATCATTACTAAAAAGATGCTGATGCTAGACAGCTGTCTCCTTAATCTTAAAAAAATGTCTGTTGATTATTTCTTTGTGAAATTTATATCATATTTTTGTTTCCAGGTTTAATCTGGTTCATAGTGCCCGTCTCGATGATCATCTGCAACGATGTAATGGCTTATGTGTTTGGTTTCTTCTTTGGAAAGACTCCCCTTATCAAACTGAGCCCTAAAAAGACTTGGGAAGGATTTATTGGAGGGGGTATCTCGACCGTGGTGTTTGGACTTGTGGTAAGCCTCTTTAAAAATTCTTTTATTAATTTAAGACTAACTTACTTAAAGGGTTGATTGATGTAGTTTATATATTAATACCTACGTATAGCAGAACTGTATGAGTTTTTGCTTAAAAATAAATAAAACAAATAAGAATAAAGAAAGATAAGAATAAAAAATATATAGAGATTAAAAAATACGTCTAGGAGACTAAATAGCATGCAACAGAACAAACTTGTAACATTTTTAAAATTGTTGCCTATCTGTACCCGCCTTCGAAAACGGCAAATCTGGCTAACCGATCGTGACGAAATTTGTCTGGCAGGTACCTACGCTACCTACTGAAGAAGTTTATAGGTTGCTGTTCTATCCCGCTTACTTAGTGGATATAGGGAAGAGGTTCAAAGACAAAATTTAAACTTGTCTACAATTCATTAACAGTAACACAGTTCGATTTTAGAGGCAGAAGTTTGCTTGTATTATTAATTAGAAACTATTATTATTAACCAAGTTTAATAAAAACGAGGAGTTTATCAATTTCGGCCGGTATTTTTTTATGCACTTACCTACAGCGATTTCTCCGTGGTTTCTGAACCGATTTACGTACTTTTTTTTGTTTGATGCAGAATAGTTTTGAATTGGTCTCATAAAAAAATTATTCAGTTAGGCCCATTAGTTTTTATTTTATGAGCATTTTTTACCCCTTTTCACCTATCCCGATTTTATTTTTTATTAAATTTAATCATATCAGCAATAAACTAACAACTATTAAATAAAAATTTGTACGTTAATTCGAACTGACTTCAAAACTAAAAATTAAAAAGTAATAAAGATTTAAATTATATAATACCTTTTAATTACTTATATGGGGATTCATAATTAATATAGGTATAGATTATTAAAACAAATAAAAGTCATTAAGGCAAGGCATTAAAAAAGGCATTGTTACAAAATCACTACGTTAATTAAAACCGACTTCAAAACAAAAAATTATAAAATAATAGAGATTAAATTATATAATACCTATTACTTATATGTGATATTTACTATCAGATTTGAAGTCGGTGCCAATCCAATTCAATACTTACTTATAATATAATTATTAGTTTAAGGCTTGGCACCGATTTCAAACCTTTTAATAAATAGCACATACAAGCAATAGGTATAATATAATTAAAATTAAATCTTTATTTTTTTTTTACTTTTTTGTTTTGAAGTCGGTTTTAATTAACGTAGTGATTTTGTAACAATGCCTTTTTAATGCCTTGCCTTAATGACTTTTATTTTTTTTTTATAATCTATACCTACATTAATTATGAATCCCCATTTCGCGTGGTCATCGCATCACTCATCTTGTCATTGGAGGTTATTGTCAGGAGAAGGTTCTTATAAAAATTAAAATCGGGAATATTGGACAATGCTTTAGTTTATACAAACTTAGTAGCTGTAAGTAAGCAAGCAAGCGATACGAAGTTAGCCTGGTCAGTTTACTAAAAACACTTTTAAATAAGATTGTTTTTCATCATGTCACGTTAATCAAAAAAAAAGATAATAAATTTTAATAATACTTTTTTTTCATTTTCAGCTGTCGTACATAATGTCTCAGTACCCATACCTGGTTTGTCCGATCGAATACTCGGAATCCCTGGGCCGTATGACCATGGACTGCGAGCCTTCCTCTCTGTTTCGTCTGCAGGAGTACACACCGCCGGAGTTTATGAAACCTTTGATGGGAGTTGTGAGTATTATGTAATAATGATCATCTACTTCCTAAATCAATCCATGTGATACTTAAATACAATTTTATAATTTAAGATGAATGAATGAATGAATGCACTATTATGCACCAAAATTTACAAAATAATACACACTCTTTCACTTATAAAATTTAACTTAGGTGCACAAAAGCGGTCTTATCGCTTCAAAACGATCTCTGCCAGACAACCTTACGATCTTACATTTTAAATGTTACAATTCTTAACAATAATTTAATTTAAATATGTATAAAACATTGTACATTTAAATGAATAAAATCAAACCAAAAATTCGAACAGAACTAATTAAAATAAGAATACAATACAAAATGAGATGTGTATTTTAACGGCATATTCACAGAATTCACACAATTATTGAAAACAGAAATTCCAAAATTAACTGAATGTGTTACCAAATTTATTTCATTCAAAATCGCGACAACCCCATATATAGATAGGTCTACACATATGTATGTTACAATTCTAAACAGTAATTTAATTTTAATACATATAAAATCAGATTAGTACAGTTAAATGAATAAAATACATAGATAGGTCTACACATTTCACTAAAATTGTAACCGCGCTGATTTTATTTAAAAATAAAAGTATCTTTACGCTCATATCCCCGAAAAAGTAGGCAGAGGCACAACCAGGGCACCCACGACTAGCCGATGACACTAAGTCCCATAATGTGATAGGTGGCAAGCCTATCGCCAACCGGGCACATTTCCAATCCCGACCAACATTTTTTTTTATTAGAAAATTGGAAAAATCCAATTTTCTTTTTGTTGGCCGACCCGGGATTCGAACCCGAGACCTGTTGAAATGTTTTTATTTTTATGGCCATTAGTTTTTATTTTTGATTTATAGGGATCGTTTGTTTAGATGTACGATTTGACTGAAAATTTCACGTGTTATAAAATTTAGACTAATTTAATCAATTAAAACTGCGGTTGATTAGATGGCGCTTTAGTGCGAGGTCGTGTTATACCCACTTCAATATTACTAATTGAAAATTAAATTGCTGAACAAATCAAAAGAAAAAAATAAATTATTTCTTTATTGATTTTTGAAAAATGTGTAGTGTTACCTGTATATTACCTGTATTGTGGAAATTTTACTATTATCAAGGGGTTTACTCTTCAAGAGGCAGTCCGCCTGAATGTAAACTGCGATTACATTCAGGCGGACTGCCTCTTGAAAAGTTCTATCATATATATTATAATGTTTCAGCCTTTAACCAGCGTTTTAATATTCAGGTATGATAGAGAGCAAGTTTTAAGTAAATCGTACACCCGATTTACTTAAAATTTACCGCAATGAGAGCCTTTTCTGCACATTTAATTTAAGTTTGCTAACGTTTGGTACATCAGTGATTCTTTTGTACCAAGTAATATTACTTACAAACAGCCTGTCCCAGCTTCGGGCGGGTCCGGGTGGCAGACTTCCATATTTATTATACATAATATAAATCTTTCGCTTAAGTCACTCTTAACTATCAAAAAACTCCATTTTTTGTTTATGTTTTTAGTTGTTTTCGTTGTGTAGCTTTAAATATCTAAGCACACATAGAGATAGATAACGGAAAGCGACTTTGTGTAAGTGATTCTGTGGTCTCGCCAGAAGGCCGAAATGTTAACGCGTAGGGACACGCACATTTTTATGACAAATATTCTGTATACTCATACTGTAAATATTGCGTAGATCTGTCTCTTAATTACATATTATACCATTTTAAAATATTTGAAATGTTTTAGTGAAAGTGATTAAAAGTATCTTTACGCCCATATCCCCGAAGAGGTAGGCAGAGGCACAACCAGGGCACCCACGACTAGCCGATGACACTAAGTCCCATAATGTGATAGGTGGCAAGCCTATCGCCAACCGGGCACATTTCCAATCCCGACCAACTTTTTTTTTAATTAGAAAATTGGAAAAATTCAATTTTCTTTTTGTTTGCCGACCCAGGATTCGAACCCGGGACCTCATGCAGTCAAGTCCAACACCCGGACCGCTAGACCACAGAGGCGATCCTAATATCCTAGAGAAGTAATTGATACCGGTTGGTAAGGCGGTACTGGAGCTATAACAGTTAAGGAACAGACTTTTAGTTTTTATTATAAGTTAGATTATTATTTAGATTTTTAATATAAGTAAGGAAATAAGCAAGTTAGTTACTTGATGGTAAGTCCTTACCACTGCCAACGAGTATACGGCAAATAATGTTCTCACTTATGCGTTGCCGACTTGTAAAGAATATTTTTTTGACCATCATTTCTTTCATTATATTTCAGCTCGGCCGTGAAAAACTGAACATGTATCCGTTTATGATGCACTCTTTGGCGCTCAGCATCTTCAGCTCTGTACTCGGACCATTTGGAGGATTTTTCGCTTCTGGATTCAAGCGGGCATTTAAAATTAAGGTACGATCAGATAGTGAAAAGCTTAGAACAAAAAATAGTCGATGATAAATTGTCTTACTCTGAATATTTCCATTATTTTTTAATATTAAATTAAAAGAAATAAATACACTCGCCTTTAGAAACCAATCATACTGTTCTGAGTTTGGATGTTCAAGCTTCTTGCATGAGTAAGTATCGACGACTCTACTCTCTACTACGTACTCTACCGGAGCATGATAACGACGCATTTACGCACTGAGTATGCGGTATGGTGGAAGGTAAAGATAAGATAGTGGTAATTGAGAAAGACCACGCAAACCTCTCCCGCCTAGTAGTTACTACCACTTGAGTTGAACACACTTGTAAAGAACGTCTAAGCAAAAATGAGGTGCCCCAGTGCTTAATTAGTTTTTATAGATATTTTTGTGCGAAGATTAAAAAACGACATCTTCTCTGTGTGAAATTTTTTTCGAAAGTTACAATCTGCGTGTATATCGTTCAACTGTCGCATGTTGATATCCAAATGATCTTTGTTTATAGAAATGCTGTCATTGTAGGTAGCAAGACGACTGCTCTGTATGTTAAATAAACAATTTTAGGAAATTTGTTGAATGCAACAAATAACTGAAGGTCCAGTTACATATGAGTTTATACGTGTATTGTGTGCGTGTGTGTGCGTTGGCCGCTTCATTCAGCTTAGATAATTTGAACCCTTAGCTTGATGTTTTCCTACTTAAGAATTTATTGGACAGAACGTTTATCTATATATTACTTCGTGATGCCAAAACTTTGGACCTCTCTTTACGAAAATTGCGCGGACGGGAGCATAAAATTTGGCACACTTATAGTTTATGTGTAGGAGAAGTGCAGAACGCTAATATTTCTCAATAATAATGCTAATAAAGTACATTGAATCAATACATTACCCACACTACCACGCATTTGACACACACAAACAAATACATTGATGTTGACGATAAAAGATCACAGATGGCGCACTAACTATTCAGAAAACAAAGTAGATGGTCTTGAGAAATGAAGATTACGTTCGTATCAACAAGTTATAAGATTTGGATACTAAAATATTAAAATTGTCGAAGTTCGACCAATGGGCGACCACTAGGTAAAATAAATATACATACATGCATATCTTCACGCTAAATCCCTTACTTAAGCTAAATGTGTTTTTTTTTAAATAAACAACTTTGCACGAGATTGGATAAGTTTATAATCCTGGTCTCTAACTTTTGTTTAACTTTTTCGCAGGATTTCGGTGATGTGATTCCTGGCCACGGCGGCATCATGGACCGTTTCGACTGCCAGTTCCTCATGGCGTCCTTCGTCAACGTCTACATCTACAGCTTCATCCGCACCGACACGCAGAAGGTATTGCAACAGGTATGTACCATTCCTGTTGTAGATTGCACAAACCTGCATCTGAAATAACGAGCTGGTTTGAAGTAATTCCATATAACATGGTAGAAAAAAATAATTGCCTTAGAGATTTTTCTTCAAGGAAGATTGAAGTTTTAATATTTTAATTGATGTTTTTGAGTTTTTTCGTTTGTACTACAGATTTGGGAACAGTGACAGTTCAAGATATGGTTTCGTATTGTTTGCCGGAAGTAATTTTCTCTCTTCTTCTAGATTTATTTTGTAGATTTGAAAGAAGTGACAAGTTCCAAATATTTTTGTCTACTTATATCTATGTTAAGATAAAAATATCTTAATATTAATGTGAATACGAAGAAAATGAAGTCGGTTTCTCCAGCTTTACATCCGTTTTATCTAACTATCACGTATAGGTATTGCCGGCGACTTAGTACATCAAAATCAAAATATTTTATTTGCATTAGAATATTAGTGTTGCAAATGTTGTTACAAAATATATTAAGGCATAACATGTTCTACCACATATAGTATGCAAAAATTCATTAATTTAAAAAAGTATCTTCACGCCCACATCCCCGAAGGGGTAGGCAGAGGCACCCACGACTAGCCGAAGACACGAAGTCCCACAATGTGATAGGTGGCAAGCCTATCGCCAACCGGGCACATTTCCAATCCCGACCAACATTTTTTTATTAGAAAATTGGAAAAATCCAATATTATTTCATTAATTTCAATTAATTTTAAATTTAAATATTAAATTTCATAATATAAACATCAATATGCAATAATTTCATTTTAGAGTTATTACTAAAATTTTGACTGTACCATTTCATTATTATCTTACCTTCATATAATTTTATAAAAATATTTTTCATTGAAATGATTTTTCATGGTCATGGTCATGGTGATGGCAGCGAAAGATTTTCCTGCAGTAAAACTAAATATTAAATATTTACCCGGATCATAAGCTGCTACTACACGAAATTCGGTAAAAAATCGTTCTGTAGTTTTTACGTGAAAATTGAACAGACTAAAACCATGAAAATAATATAATAAACACTATTTTGAATTATTTATTATGTACCTATAGAATTAAATAGCAAACTTGGTTTATTAAAAATATTTTATGTACAGGAGCCTTACCATTAACGCTTATAGCAGTATTATATACATAGATATACATCTAGCTAAATGTCCGCCTTTATATGCAACTTTATGGTGTACGTCATAAGGTTGTCTTTCTCCTATGATAATAAGTATTCTGGAAATAATACTGTTTAAAGGGTCTCGTTGGTCGAGTGACTAGCGTACACGCCTGACTACACCGACCAACCTCGAGGCTCGGGTTCGATTCCCAACGGGGGCAGGCATTTGTGTGATGAACATTTAGACGTCTGTATTTCCGGGTCTGGGTTTTTATTAAATATATTCTAGTATCTATTTAAGTAATTCTATGTATTAGTATCGTTGACTCATAACACAAGCATATAATTTGCCTACTTTGGGGTTAGATTCAATTTGTGTGACTTGTCCAGGAATATTTATTTATTTATTTATTTAAAGAGCTTATTTCAACCCCCCGGATTTAGTTCAATTACTGTTTTATGTTAAGATATTAAAAAGTTTTTTGACACTATTAATTGATTGATGATTTATTCCCCAGGTGTTCAACTTGAAGTCTGAGCATCAACTGGAGCTGTTCTACGCCCTGAAGGAGTCTCTCGAGCACCGAAATATACTGAACACGGTAGTTTAAACTACTCATGTGCGTAGTTAAATTGAATTTATTCGTCAGTGACAGACATGTGTTTCGACTCACATTTGACATGTAATAGGACTTTTGCAGAAATTGAAAATATAATAATTTAAAAAAAATAGTATCAGCTCTAATAAAGAAAGTAACCATAAGCAAAGCGAGATCAAACCAGTCTTTGCCTTTAGTTAAAAAAATGTGTTACTTAAAGCAGCGCCATCTAGTGAATTCACAAAAAACACAATAAGGAATAGCTGATCGGAAAATACCGCCTTTTTCTTTAAGTTTTAAGTGGTAAAAATACTCATAAACATTTTCAGTTTTACAGACCGATACGGCTGCTAAGTAAGAACTACCAATTAGCAACCGAAATGCGATAGATTGCTATGTGTCAAAGTAATATTTACTAGTTAATTAAGTATCGCGCGAATTTCTTCATTGCCTGTTATTGGGTACTGTTTTGTTCGGCATTATGTACTCTGAACAGAGTAGATCTCATTAGCATAAAATACTAAAAGTCATAAGAGAATATGAAAGGAAACTATAACAGTTACGTATTGTTTAACAATTGAGACAAAAAATCTTGCACTTTTTTTGAAAATTACATTCTCTTGAAAGTCTTTTCGTATAGAGTTGTTAATATCCCACCGCAGCCATTTTCAGTTACATGTCAAGTGTGATCGACTCAAACATATCTCGTTTGAAGCCCGATTCCTATAATTAACTAACCGTAAACCAGTACAACCATTGGTAGTTTGCCTAAAAGTAACGAAGCGTTGCTCATAGCTTTACAAAATGTTTAAAGTTAACAGTCGAAAACGAACGACTGAGTCAAATTTTGTACTATTCGTACAAAAAACAACCACTCGTAAGCAAAACGACTCGTTTCTTGAATATAGGAACCGGGCATTAGTAATAGCATATGTATTCTAGTCTCGCAGCAAAATTGTCGATAAAACCAAAATACTTCTGCGCTTGTCTCAAAAAATCTTTATCATAAAATACTTCCTTAACATATTCTGTGTGAAATTTAATAGATGTATTAGGTTATAGGGGTATTGTGGGTAATTTAAATAAACTCCAAATATTACTATATGCTTATAATGTATTATTACTTTAGTTTGTATTTTAAATCACCGAGTTTTATATTTTTGCTTGCGTATAGAAGTAAAAGATTTATAAAATGTTTAATTTTTAAACACCAAGTCTTTTGAGTTGTAGACTAACAATTTTTGTTGGAAGGATATAGTCATTCTTCTGTTTTATTTATAATACTCTACTAATTTGGGTTATAAATGTTAAGCTATTTAGTTGCTCTATGCTTAATGTTGTTTAATAACTGTTTAGGATAAAAGAAACATTCGAGTTAAATGTTTACATTTTTAAACATTCTAGAAAAATATTTACATTTATAAACATTCTAGAAAAATGTTTACATTTATAAACATTCTAGAAAAATGTTTACATTTATAATAATCCGTCTCATAGTACGTGTTTCGCTATAAAAATATAATAATTTAGCTGCAACCGGCCACTCGATGGCATTATTGCATTTGCAAGTTGCAAAAGCAGTCCTTGAAGTATACATATTGTGTCCAAATTTGGTCGGTTAAAAACTACTGTTGTGTATTTGGTCAATCGGCGTTTCCACATCTTCACGGAACGGTGCGGTGTCGCAGCTCGGTACGGCACGGCAATGTCGCCGCTGGACGGAACGTTAACCACCTTAGTTAATTATTCATTGATTTAGCGATTAGTTGTTGAAGTTTTTTTTTCGTAATTTTTTCCCTCAATTCCTTTCTTCTTTTTTAAAAAAATAGCAGAATTAGAATACTTGTCGTACGTCTTATGTCTAGAACGAGTCTGCTATTACTCTTATCGAATGAAGAATGTACCAGAATTATACAAGTCATGAAAACATTTAACTCTGCGGATCGTGATCGGCATTTGTACGTTACGTCACGTCGCAACACCGCACCGTCCCCCGTTGACGACGTCGTGACGCTCTGATGTGGACAAGTCCTAAGTCTTAATACGTGGTAAAATAAAACTAGCCGAATACTCTAAAATTACATTTTTATTTAATTAATCGAATGTTTTGTTGAAGATACTATTGTGAGAAATTGGATAAATACCTATAGGTATCTATGTATGTTTTAATTTTAGCACTTCCCTTGAATGGGATACATTTTTTTGAGAAAGAAGAAATTAAGACCTCGATGATAGAATTCAAAGATATCGAAGTCACCGTTAAAAATCCAACATTTGGGATTTTTTACTTTTTAAAATTTATTAAAAAAATACTACAACGTTTGTAGGTGAAGATTTCGCTGAGATAATTGAAAAAGTTGCATTTCAATGCTTTAGACTGAAAATTCGACTGCTCTATTGTGTGCTAAATATTGATCTTCAATTATTTCGTACTTTTGTACTGTTTCCGTATCTTTTGAATTATATATCATATAATGTCGACCGTTTATTGCATACAAATATTTACGGGTGTTATAAGTATTTAAATAAAGCTGTATACACAATATGGGGCAGCATGCAAAGTGAGTGAATAGTGACCCTATTAATGCTTGTTTACACTGTATTTTTTTATTTGTCTCTCTTATATTATGCACCAAAATTCACACTTATACAAATGTAAAATGCAATTGTGTGTTAATGCAATTAATCGTAGTGACATTTCGTGCATACGTTTCATTTTGTACTTGCAATGGTCTGAAGATATGCAACGTTAAATCCTAGTAAGTCGTAGAACGATGCAACAGTTCAGTACATAAAGTAGTCGTGTTTTGTGTGTAATATAAAACGAATAAAAAGAAAAGTACTTTGAAAATTGCACGCGTAAACGGGCGATAAGGATACAGATGGTATAGGATGAGTTTAAATGTAAGTATCCTTTTGTTTCTTTGTGTTTATACTTGTATTTGTATTTTTTTTCGCTAACTTTAACTAATCTTTTCTGTCATTAGTTTATATGTCGTAAAAGAAATATATATAAAATTAACTTTTTATTGCATGTTGCCTTGCGTTTCAAATGCGATATTGTGTATTTTTCCTAATTCTGCTGTAAAGAATTTAATTAGACTTATTTATATAAATAATGGATAAAACCAATGTAACGTTATGTTTAAAGTTTAGAATTATTATTATTCTAATGCAGTTTTCCTATATTTAGATGATGTTTAAATGTGCTTATCTTTATTCTGGTTACGAATTATATTTAATATAATAATATATCAGTGAGAATATTTCTACGCCTCATATATTTTATAGTGATTTTAAAATATTCTCTTTCATCAGTTCATTTATGTTATGTTCATCGCCTATACAAAATGCTATAGGACATAATATATAAATGTCAAATACATGTTTCTAATATATTTATATAATGGAATAAAACACAAGTTTTATTTTTTACAATAAAGTTTGAAATACAAATGCTATGTACGGATGAATTTGCTTTTTTTTTTGTTAATAATAGTTATTATTTATATGTGTTACTGTTTAAATATCGCAACGTAGTGTGCTCTTGATATGGCGCGTACGTAACAGCCAATAGCAAACGGGCATTTTTTGCGCTTGAACAGCAGAGCGTGCGAGTATTGAAATATTTTTATATGCCATGTAAAATTAAGATTACTGCGCATATGGAGTTGAACTATTGAATAGAATATCTTATCTAATGATTGAAATATAACATTATAAGAGAGATGTTTTAAATCACTTAAACAAACTACTTCAAATATACGAGTATAGTACATTTAAATCAACTAAAATTTGAGAAAATTCACTCAAGTATTCTACTTAAGTAAGAGAGTTATTTTAATTTCTTTCGGAATATAATTTCCAACTGCCATTATCGTGGTGTATATTTTTGTTAAGTTTTTTGTGATTATTTATGTGATTTTAAGTTACGTTTTGTAATTCTACTTGCGCGGTGGTTGTTATGTTAATTTTAGTTTTATTTTATTAGAAAATTGTAGGAGTAAAAAGTCATATTTGGAATCCGTAGACCTTACTAATACATAGATACGAGTAACAAAAAAGTAATTTTACGTAGTTAACTTTTTTCTAATTTAAATTAAACTCTATTCTACAACTTGTCTTTGATTTAATTCAGTTATTTGTATTTTTTGTGTTTAGGTCATATAATATTTTGTATAAAGTAACTACGAAATATTAAATAATTGGCCAAAAAATAAAGTAAATTGTTTTGACATTCAAATAAATACATACATATATAGATTGAGTAGTTGATGTCTTGTGCTTAGTAGTTTATAATTGAAATTATATAATATTTGTTTAGTTTCAAAATGTTTCGCAGGGTCATTAAAATTATTCATCTTTTAAGATAGAACAGACATAATCTATCTATTATTTTTTATGTATTAGGAATGTCAACCAATCAAATGATTACGGTTTACGTTAATATAACTATTTTTAATACTAAAAATTAAAATATTTTCTTATCATTTTTTAACTGACAAAATAATAAATGTTAAATCAAACCTAAAGTGGGGACAAAATAAACGAAATCCAAACTGGAAGTACGGATGTATGAACTACACTTTTTTCAACGCTATATGCTAAGAATATTTTTTTACCAAATATGTTTCTTATTTTGCATCACTACAGCGTGAAATATTAGTACAAATGTCTAGTTTATTTCATCTGTGGCGCGATATTTTGCTGTTACCATTATATTTTTAATTTAGAAAATAAAATGATATATCAGTACAGTCCTATAAATAATTTTCACAAATAGTTAACATCTCTCTCTTCTTTAAAAACAAATTTTATATTAATAATATAACAAACATTTAAAGCAAAATTGTTTTAGTAATTTTACTTTCAATCAAAGAGAAATAGTATTTTAGTTGCTACGAAGACTTATAAAAACTTATTTATAAGACTGTACATATCATAAAATTCGATAATTATACTATAGAAGTTAAGAAAATAAATATAAAAGATCTGAATTAAAAAATGGATCATAACATATTCAAATTCGCGGCTATAGTAATGTGTTGGTTGAGAAGTAAAAGATTTAAGGTATTTTTGAGTTTGGATATGTTATGTCATGTTTGTAGTTAAGAAATTCTATTTGTATCTGTGTTAGATGTGTTTAAATATTTATTTAAAATGTGACTAATTGTATTAAATAAACAACCAATTCCTGATATTGCTTTTCATTTGTTTTTAGATAGAACGTATGTGCACATTACCTACATGTAGTATACTAGCTAAGTACCCGCGACTTCGTAATCATAGAAACATTTTCAGACAAACTTTTTCATCCATCTTTGGGGATTTATTGATGAAGAAAAGTGGCTTATGTTTGAACTTGGGTCTGTAACACATTCAATGTCACAACAGTTTTTTTTTTTAATTCATAGCAACGCCGCCTACGTTCAGTGCCGCTGACATGCCTATGTGTATATCAAAATTTTGTCAAAATCGTTCCAACGGTTTAGGCGTGAAAGCGTAGATTTCGATTTATCTAATACTAGCGGCCCGCCCCGGCTTCGCTTTAAACCTTCCCCTTCAATCACTTTATCTATTAAAAAAGACCACTTACATCAAAATTCGTTGCGTAGTTTTAAAGATTTAAGCATACATACGGACGGAGGACGAGACTTTGTTTTATACTATGTAATGATTAGTATGTGTAAAGGCGACTTTAGGTTTTCACTTCCAGATGTGAGGAATAATCAAGATATCAGATCATGTGACCGGACGTACAACATATATGAAGGGTACAGGTAAAGGGTTTTATTGATATTCTGTTTTGAGTAGTGGTGTGTTGGTGATCCGCTCTCAAAGGACCACCTATAAATATATATAACGGACCCCCGCTGGCTGCGAAGATCCACTAAAGATGTAGCTGATGATCCTTAAAAGGACCTAAGATGTTAATGATCCTTACAAGGACCAAAGATGTTACCGTCGTAGGTTTCCAACGTAACCGTGACTAACATGCAGTTGGTCGCGGCTGCGATGGCCTGGCGGGGATGTTATAGCTACTGGGGACTGTTCCTACGTCCCTACGAGAGATTAATAAAACCGTCGATTTAAATCGCAAACGAAAATAATACACACTTTAATCAATAAAACTGTCTCATCTGAGTTACAATAATAGTGGACTGTAAACACTAAATAGGTTATGATTCTCCCGTATCGCAGAAAGCTTGAAATATTCTTGCAGTATTTCTTACAGTATTCTTGCAGAGGTTCTTCTTGCAGAGGTTCTTCCAGAGTTTCTTCTTTCTTCTTTGTTCTCGTAGTGGAGATCAGACCCGGAACGACACTCGTTGCTTTTTTTTGTATGAAATACTTTTCATGTTTTATGCTTCTTATTTTCTGCATATTATTATGTTATAATGTTATACGTATACAGGTCGTCGTGCGTCCTTAACATGGTGTTAGCAGATAGACTAGCACAATTGGCTTAACATTCCGGACACAGGACAGCGACGCACCTATAACATTTAAGTATTTGTACGTTAGTGTTTACTAGTGGTCGCCCATTGGTCAAAATTCGGCCATAATACATTTTAATATCTTGTTGATATGAACGCCATCTTCATTTATCAAGAACAACTACTTTGTTTCAAAACTTTTTGGTGCGCCATCTGTGATCTTTTATAGTTATCATCAATATATTTCTTTGTGTGTGTCAAACGCATGGTAGTATGGGTTATGTTTTATTTATTAATTTAATGTACTTTAGCATTATTAGTGAAAAATATTAGCGTTCTGCACTTCTCCTACACATAAACTTTGGATGTGCCAAATTCTATGCTCCTCCGTCTGCGCAATTTTCGTAAAAAGGGTCCAAGGTTTTAACATCACGTATTAATGTATAGATATTGTATGGTGTCTAGGCTATCGTTGTCTCTTATCAACAGGAGACCCGTGTACTAGTTCGCTGAACGGTCAAGCAAAAAAAAAGGTACATATTTAGAGGCTTGAAAATCATAATTATTGTTTTAAGGGCTCGGCTCCACATCCGCGGATGCCTTTTCTTAAATCCAACATGGAGGGTATTACAAATAGAGTATTGCAGTTCGATCTACTATCTACTATGTATGCAATGGAAGTTATTTTGGAACCTTTCGTCCTTTTGTCTAAAAAAAATATTCCAGTCTTCTATGACTACGATGACGACTGATTCCGAACTGTAGGTACAGATGTACTTTCACAAATGTTTAACGAAAAAAGGGGCATAAGTAGCTGTCCTGTGGCTAGGATGTAAGTCCTATTGTGCAAGGTTACCCTACCCTCCGTACTGGAACAGAGAAGGCATGGGCGCCGGCAGCAGGGTGCAAGGTGGTTCAACTGCATCCTCCTGTCCGGAAAGAAAGTAAATAGAAAAAATTACCTGACTCAACTTGCGGGAGAGTATTGCTTTTCGAGAATATGTGTTTATGTGTGTTTGTGTTCGTATGTAAATATGTACGTTGCTATTCATGTTTATTTCGATGTTTTATATTAGTTAACAGTATGTATAGATGGAGATGTACCCCCTGAAAATAATCCTGGCGACGCCCATGAGAGCAGGGTCATTGTGACAGAAATAAGTAAGGCGTTAGATCATGTAAGATTGCTGCTCAACACTCTTCCACCAGTGATATTTTTCCCCTATCACGAGGTGATTAGCAAGCCACATGGACTGTTCTAGTTAGTCGATGCGGATAATCATGGGGAAAAAAATCATATGGATTGAAAAGGCATAAAAATGTCTATGGATAAAAGTATATTAGGAGATAAAGGTCCACATCCACATTTGGATCCAACGGACGAAACGAAAAAGAATTGGAACGAAAAAGAATGACTGGTGGAAAGATAGACGACGCTGAGCGCAACTATTAATTATTAGTATGTTTAAACATTGTTTCAACTTGATGATACCCTGTTTATAAGTTTTCAAATTTTATAAGCGCGTTTCATTTTAAAATTAGTTTTAATTTACTTGAATTTTACACACACTCAGAGCCAATTTAATGTTTTGGAATAAGAAGGCCTGATTGGCCATAGAAAAATAAAGCACTTATTTAAATTCCAAATAGAAAAATTTGCTATGCAAATGCAGTAAGCATAACTATGTTTAAGTTGTAGGTGTAAGTTGACAACTCTAATACATATAAATATTTAAAAAGATACCAGAATAAACTTAGTAAAAAGACCCGGAAATTCAGAGTTCTAAATGTTTATCGTACAAATGCCTGCCGCCGTCAGGAATTCAACCCGAGCCTTGCGGTTGGTCGGTCGAGTTAAGAGAGTACGCTAGCCTCTCGGTCAAGGAGGCGGTCAACATACCACCGATGAATACAACATTTTTTTTTTCAAAATTGTTGTTGTTGGCTGGACTTGTACTGGTAGGTAGCTGATGTAATAACGATTAACTTAGGCTTCTTTTATTTTAGAAGTTTTTTGATGAATGTCTTGCAGACCAAGTCACGAGCTATCGTAGGTACTATAGAAATATCTGGAATGAGCTTTATTCTCAGATCAAATACCTATTTATCTATTCCCTGGTTTTCCTTGATACAAGATATTGACCTACGCTATTGACAATTTAGGTACAGTGGTTTGTTACTTCCTTCCTTCTCCATGAGCCAGGATCTAGGGTTTTGCGGCTTAGAGACAAGTTAACAAAGCATTTTAATTATCAGGAATTCGTTTTGGTTTTATTTACGCATTTAAGGTCAACGTTTCCAACCTTGAATTTTGGTAGCGGAGGTTTTGTGCTATTGTTCCTTATATAATATGTTTACTGGTGATAGTTTTGGAATGTATGTGTTTGATTTGTTTAACCGACTTCGAAAAAAGTAGGAGTTTTCTGAAAAGAAAGGTCGGCGACGCATCTGTGATACTCCTGGTGTTGCGGATGTCCGTGGGCGGAGGTGATCACATTCCATCAGGTGACCTACTTGCTCGTTAGCCTCCTATTCTATAAAAAAAATCGACCGTATGTATGTTTTTATGTGTGTTCGCGGATAACTTCGTCGTTTAAGAACCCATTTTGATTATTTTTTTCGGAAAGGAGATACTTCAAGGGTGGTCTCATGATATGGAAACCAGGATCTGATGATGGCATCCTGGAGAAATTGAGTAAAAATTTCAAAAATTATAAGGGCGACTAGTGCGTTTGTTTATATTTAGAAAAATCTATATGCTCAGTTTCAGTAACTTATATGTTTATTGATTTTAACAAAAAATATGTTTTTGGGGCAAGTTTTTGTTTGTACGGACTATTCCTAGTTGTAAGCTTGAGAAGTGGGTATTGAAAACGTACGTATCAAATAACCCTAAACACGATAAGATAATCACGGGTTTTTTAAAAGTGACAACGTCTTATAATTCGACGGAGCCGGCCGCACGCACCAAAAAACATGACTCATGCGGCGTTACCTCGCTCTGAGGCGTTCTATTTAAGGCTTGAAGTGCAAGCGAGATCACCGAACCAGCGACAAATAGGCAAAATCTGCCTCCGTTTTTATGGCCCTGTCACATTCAACTATCGTCAGTAAACCAACTTTATAGACAACCCCTTTTTTAATTTCCTTCCGATTTCTTCATCAGATCAGCTCCGTGCCGCAACAATTTTGCATTGTTATCGGATTTCAGTTAAATTATGGTAACTAGAAAGATGTTTTGATTTTTTTAATGGCTGACATGAAATGATTTTACAAAAATTAAGTGTTCCGGCAGACTCTACCACATTGTGGTGTGCAAATATTTTAATGGCTATAAGAAGTAATTATTTAATGGTGTACCTACACCATTAAATAAATACTTGAATTATTAAGTTATTCGCCTCTGTGGTCTAGCGGTCCGGGTGTTGGACTTGACTGCATGAGGTCCCGAATCCCGAAATCCGAGGGTTCGAATCCCGGGTCGGCCAACAAAAAGAAAATTGGATTTTTCCAATTGACCAACATTTTTTTTAATTAGAATTAAAAAAAAGTTGGTCGGGATTGGAAATGTGCCCGGTTGGCGATAGGCTTGCCACCTATCACATTGTGGGACTTAGTGTCTTCGGCTAGTCGTGGGTGCCCTGTTTGTGCCTCTGCCTACCTCTTCGGGGATATGGGCGTGAAGATACTTTTTTTAATTATTAATTATAAACAATTTTAAAATGTAAATAAATTGAACCCTATCTACCGTAAATTACCACCGTTTCCAAACCTAGCTAGTCAGGAGAAGAAACCACGAAATTTAACCATTGTTTCTTGTACTACCATCGTTTCCAAAGCCAGGGAACAAAAACACATGCAAAGCCACATACAACAGCTAGTATTATTTTAAACGGTCTCTGTATATTTTAGACGTCTGTGGTCTCCACAATACTTGCATAACTAAGTCGATTTCTATGAAATTTAGAACGGAGACAATTGAAGAGCAAATCTAATGTTCATTTTTAATCCGATCACTCAAATCGTTCCGCGGGAGCGAAAACAAATTAAATCGCGGGCTAAGCCGTGGGCAATAATTAATCCTTGTTATTTCTAGTCATCATTATAATCATACGTACAATGATAGCTATTAATTCATTTAAATAGGCCATGTAACATTTGTATACGTAATATTCGACTCGGAAGCGAGTTCCGGCGTAGTCTGGTTTTTGCATACTGACTAGCGTAAGAACGTGCGCAAGCGCATTCCCACGCGGCGCTTGCATAACGGATCTAATTTCTCATTCTATGATTTACATATGTTAAAAGATAACTTGATGCTATAAATTTGGAAACTCAGTTATAGGATTATACACGTGTCTGACCAGAAAAGTTAAAGTGGGTGACCGTACGAAATCTACGTAAGGCGTAGGTATACCTACTATCGTGTTTTCAAATATGTAGGTCCATGGTCCGTATGCTGTGAAAATTTTAAAATAAGAGATTTCAGGTAAACTGTTCATAGTTTTTTAATCTTTTTTTTTGTATAGAAGAGACAAGATAAGAAACAAGAGGGACAAGTGGGATGCTAAGTGATCACTGCCGCCCGAGGACGTCTGCAACACCAGGAGTATCATAGACGCGTAGGTACGTTCATTTCTTAAAGGTTCCTCATTCGTATCGGTTTGAGCCTTGGTTGCTGGTTCTACAAATATATGACGCATAGTTGAGGATCGCAACCTATAAAATGATAATACTCTTAACTCTGAAACGATCATCTAAGGTGAACTTTCGCAGCGGGAATCAAACCAAATTTTATGACATTGGAAGGCAAACAAGCAGACGGATTTCCTGATGGTAAGAAATTCCCGCCGCCTAGAGACACCAAAGGTGGTAATGGTGCGTTGCCAACCTGAGCAAAAGTAAGTTTACCGGCTACCTTACCCTCCGAACCGGAACACGTCATGACGTATGGCGGCAGGAATAGGTAAGGCGGTGGTACCAATCCGGGTGAGTCGCTGCGAAACTCTACCACCTAGTCAGATGTCACGGTGTTAGTGACGGTGAGCCTTTGCTCGCCTTTTACGAGCTGCTTGGCACAGGAAGGCAGATGGTCTATTCTGCAAAGGAGCCCGGACCAACACGGGGAAAATATCTAGTCAAATCATTTCTCGTGTTATGGCGGTAGATCCAACATCCCTCCACAGCGCCGTAGGCTTTAAGCAGTCTTGACTTACTACACGCACACTCGGCTTTTTTGAAGATAGCTTCAACATAATATAGCTAAGCTTAATATAGTTAAGCCTTCTTCACCACCTCAATATTACATCAATTGAATATTGGTACCACCACCTTATCTATTCCTGCCGCCATAATATCAGTGCTTGCCGTTGACTTGTTCCGGTTCGGAAGATGAGGTAGCCGATAAACTTACTTTTGCTCGAAGTCTAACATCACAGCCTCAGGTTGGCAACGCAACAGTACCACCTTTGGTGTCACTAGGCGGCGTGAATTTCTTACCAGCAGGAAATTCGCCTAGTTGCCAATATCATACAAAAAAAATGTAAAAAAATACTCTAATACGAGATTTCGGATAAAAGATTGTCGACCCCAAACAATTTTTTGGTCTTGGAATATCATTCTACGTCTCCCCAGGTACCTATCTACGTTCTCTGTTTTATATCTTTCATCTGTCATTCTTTTTACAGGCCCGAATGTTTTGATGCTAGTTCTTTCAACGAATAATTAATAGCTTACACTTGTCAATCAAATTTAAAACTTGATTAAAGGAATATGGTGCTGAGTGCAATTAAAAACTTATCACCTGACGTCATACTTTTTTACTATTGCTTTTGACGTGAGATTCTTCAAGATGTCCACTGTCCAAAAGGCTATACTACTACTGGAAGTTACACATCTAAAAAGACCTGATGCCATTTCCAAATATTGCCCGATCTCTCTAATATCCGGTATTTCATAAAGTCTTAAGATATTAGTTAACAAAGTCCAAATGGAAGAGAGGTCGTTACATTAGAGAGAGTCAGCTAGATTTGGAAATGACATGTCTTTGTCAGGAGTGCACCTCCAGTAATATTACAGTTTCCAGTATATATTTTATGAACTGATTTTACGTAATTTGCCGAGTGAAACTTTTCTGGTTCTTTATTTCGAATGGTAGGAGTTTAATTTGAGGTAGTTTCATATAAAACTAGATCAAAATCCGATAAAGGGTTGTAAATTATATGTAATAATGCATACTCTATTGTGTACCCCGTCGATGTGGTAGTGAAATTAAAGTTTTACAATATGTAGATAGCAAGTTTGCAAACACAAATAATTTAAAACAAGATGTACAAAAATGTTAAAATTCAAGTCACGTAAATGTTAGCAATCTGAATAAAAAGAGAAAGTATTTTAACTCCATTTCTGGAAGTTTTATTAGAACATCAGAATTCTGAATAGAGGGCCGGTTTGAATACCTGATGTTGGTGGATATTCTTGTTGTGTTAGTACAGAAGCTTTACGAAAGCACGTAAAATGACTCAGATAATATCTACTAGTTTCACTTACTTATGTCATTGCCTTTGCAAAATCTATGTGTGGCATATCAATGCTTAGAAATGTTTTGTAACCTATGGTGGGTATTAACCCATAGAAGAGGGGTAAAAGTCTAAATGTAAATTAGGTTGTAATTCATTAAGGCGAAGGTTGATTTTATTTATTCGTTTTATAATTTATAGAAAGTCCTCTATATATTGTTGAGTATTTTTCCAAGGTCATAAGTTTATATAGTTTAGAAAAAACAAAAACAAGAACTCTCATTTTAAGATGACTAAATAACTTGAAATCCGGAAAGTAAAACATCTGAATGTATTTTAAATAGTTCTAATTGTAAAATGCAGGAAATTTGTAACATTTGAACGTACACATATATATCTTCAGGTCAAGTTCCCATGCATGTTAGGCAGAGAGTTTGGAGTGCAAAGTGAACCAAGTTCGCCTGGTCATGTTCATTAAAAAGTATGTTCTGTGGTTGACAAAAATGATTTTATTTCTAGAGGTTATGTCCACCAGTGGATTTAAAACCTACTTATATTTATTCATTAAAAATTAAGATTTAGTTACAATTAATTATCTAAAGCGATTTAATCGCCTCTGTTGTCTCTGTTGTCCGGCGTCGAATTTGACTGAGGTCCCGGGTTCAATGCCCGGGTCGGGTAACAAAAGAATATTAGAAATTGTGCATTATCAATTTTCTAAAAAAAATAACGCTGCCCGGGATTGGATACTTGCCCGGTTAACGATAGGCTTGCCACCGATCCCATTGTGGGAAGCCTATTATCAGCTCAGTGCAGGTCGACTTATTCTTTCTTGAAGTAAATTCACTGTAAATTAAAATACACAAGATAAAAATGTTAACTGTCAACTAACTAGTACAAAGTATTTCATAAAATAAGATTACTGTTTATTATCAGACCAAGTCTTACAAAAACAAAAAATACCCAAACAAAACTGACTTCATGTAACAATAGGTTTATATTTTCACACACTGATACATACATATTCTGTTTTACAATGTTTACAACTCATTACGTATCATAAAATGATTTATTCATGCAAATGATAATTACTTTATTGAGCTGAACATTTGAAGTAATCAAACCCCATGTTAAGTTCTCGAAGAAGAAGGAAATGTTTCATTTATTTGTAATTTATCTTTATTAGGAGTTCATAATGTTTTTGAAACTATGACTCAATTTTTAACTTATTTTTATTAACTTTAATCGAATTTCGCAAGTAATTATAATATAATAATCTACTTAGGTGATTTAGTGACAAGATTACAGACAATATTTTATCTGCCTTATACAGACTGCTAGTAAATACAAGAAGTACCAAGTTCACCGGGCCGGCCAGTAATGTATGAATTTTTCATGTACTTAGAGTGGGTTAAAATGTTGTACATACATACATATATATCTTCACACCAAGTCCCTTACAAGGTAGGCAGAGAGTATCGAATGCCAGACCTCACGATCCTGACAAACCTGTCTGACTTCCTTCACATTCATTACCCTTTTCATACAAACACGTCGGTTTCGGAGACTCTTGACACCACCCTCGGATAATATCCGATTGATCTGATCGTGGAATGTCAACCTTGATCTCCCCAGGTGCCCACATCCATGCATATTCGCATTGTATATCTGCTTTGACAATCTTTCATCTGACATTCTTTCCACATGACCGAAGAAGCGGAGCATGCCCTTTCGTATTTTAAAACCAATACTTTCTTTCAATCCCACTATTTCTTGGATCTCACTTTTACGAATGCGGTCAGACCATCTGCCTTTCTTGCCAGGCAGCTCGTAAAAGGCGAGCATAGGCTTACCATCACTAGCACCGTGACACACGACTAGGTGACTAGAGTTCGGCAGCGACTCGCCCGGATTGATACCACCGCCTTACCTATTCCTGCCGCCATAACGTCATGACGTGTTCCGGTTCGAAGGGTGAGGTAGCCGGTAAACTTACTTTTGCTTGAGGCCTAACATCCCGACCTAAGGTTGGCAACGCACCATTACCACCTTTTAAAATAACGTTGGACTAAGCACAAAATTATGCAAAGTGTGTCTGGCTTTTTGGCTTTAAAATCTTGCTTTCAAATAGCTTACCCAACGCTCCATTCACACTATTCCCTGCACTCATTCTCCTCTCTACTTCCGCAGTGTACCTTCCATTCCTGCTAAAAGCGCAACCAAGATTTCATTCACTTGCTCAAACACTACATCATCAACTAAAACTCTTACATCCGTTCTGGCTTTGTCTCTTTCAAACACTATAACTTTGGTTTTCGTCGCATTCAAATGTAAGCCCCTTTCTTTACAAAAATAAAATTTGATAGCTTAACTCAATAAGAAGTAATAGTGTGGTATACCTGTGAGCAAAATACAATATCGTGTAGGAATACCAAACAAATCTACATACATCTCTGATCATTTATTTAACAACTAGCTTCCGCCTACGACTCCGTCCGCGCGGATGGCGGTCTTCGCGTGATAAAACTGAAAAGTTAAGATTTTTTCTACATATTTTTCCAGGATAAAAAGTATCCCATTTTATGCCCAGTACAATAAAGTATAATTATACCAATTTTCATCTAAATCGAATTGCTAGTTTTCACGTGATGCCTGAACATACAGACAGACAAACATTTTTAAATCCCATATTTGGGTTTGGTATTGATCCATTAACACCCCCTGCTAAATTACAGAATTGACCCTTCTACGGATTTATTATATGTATAGATGTTTTAAATATTTTTTTAAATAATGAAAGTATCTTCGTCAGTGTATTTAAGCCTTCTTTTGTGAAAATCTTATGTAAGTTTCAGTAAGGTTCACTTAGTTTCTGAGTTTATCCCCAACACACATTGTGACATACACGTAACACATGACACATGTGGACGTGATAATCCAATGTTAATCTTAATCTAAGCATGACAGTGAGTTGACAGTTTCACCAAACGTCGCAATATTTGTTCTCTAGGCTATGTTTCTGTTAACAATACTAATAATGATAACGGCTAAAACAAGATTTTCACAAGCTTTCCTGTGACCTGTTGCCTCGGATATTACGTACAGAACCTTGTTTATTTAACACTTATGTAAGTTAATTTTCGGTTAACACTGATATTAGTGTCGATTCTCAGCTTATTATAAGTTTCACTAACATTTAGAACAAAATTAAGATTAAGTACGAATAAAATTTTATCTTTGTATTTAATGTACACAAAATAGTAATAACATAAGTGTTTATGTAAAATTACATAAAAGGCGATTGTGTCTCTAAATGAGATTTCTTCCTGCAAACCCAAAAAAAAGTAATACATATATAATCATCAACATTAACTATAGATATATTCATTTATTTACTATCTATAGTTAGTCTGAGTCTCCTGTCTGGCCAGCTGCCTTCTTGCTAAAAAGATCATAAGAGGCTAGCAAAGATTAAATGTGTGTCATGAATAACAAGAAGTAGAGTGCCGTGCTGCAATTCGTACGAGGGAAACCTTACCTATTCCTGCCGGGGGTGGGTAGATATGTATCATGGTGAACACCCCTGCGACAGGTCAGTAGCATACCAACAACAATGTAAATAAACTTAAAGTACGTCGTATATTATTTCACGATTTTATAACTCTTGTTTGGGTTACTTTTTTGTCGGTCTCTCTTTTTTGTTCGAGTTAATCACTAGCAACGGCTGAACCTAATTCAATTGGAATTTTACTGGATAACATACGTAGTTACAGAGCAACATCTAGACATTTGCTTTAACACTGCAAAATCTCTAACTTCAACATAAACATAGTCATAGGCTATATATAGTCAAAGCTATTAATTTAAAAAAAATCGTCGTCAAGCAATCAAATATCGAAAACAAGATCTTATCATAGACTAGTAGTACTACTACTTAAATTATGAGCTTTACACTTTATACTTTTATTTTAAATTGGCTGACCTAATCTAAAATTAAGCGAAATGATTATGTAATAACAACTCTATATAGATATCTTTAAAATACGTTTGGATTTCCGAAGCTTGACGAATATAGCCGAAGCGCATAATTTAAATAGTACTATTGTACGTAATGTATGTCAATGCGAAAGGGTTATTGCGAGTACACATGTTATCGCACATTTGCTTCAGAAATATTAAGGGGCCATATACGCTAAAATACGTCAGCAGTTTACTGTTTTTTTCATACAAAGCAATCATGGATCTTGCTGACAAAAATACACAAGATTAACATGAATATGCTTTACTAGACTAGTGTTTCCAAAACACGATTCATTTCACTATGCTCTATAGAAAAAAAATCAAAAAGTTAACCCTTTTTTGAAAGCTTTTGTTTTCTGTCTCCTTCAATTGTGGAAATATCGACACCAGATTTAACATAAACATAGATAATTACTATACCTAAAAGATAAGTGTTTCAGTTTTTATACTTTTTTTCAAAGTACTTTTATAGTGTCAAAAATAGTGATTTCTCGATTTAAGACCTTTACTTTGGAGCGCCATTGTTCATAGTAATCATGGAATGGGGGAGCGCGGTGATTGGCTCTTCTGGCTGTCTAAGTATGGGGCCTTAAGTGTTGTTTGCATAATTTTAAAATTTATACCCAAAAATTATATCAACGAAACCAGTATAAGATCAACTAAGTACGGGTATAGAACATAGTTACACGAATTACACGTTTTTGTGTTCTACCATATAAGTTACTAGATGCTGCCCGCGGCTACGTCCGCGTATATTTATTTTGATCTTTTGCTGAAACCCGTTTACATATCACTCTCTAGCCTCCTATGATCACGCACAAAAAATAAACCATAGCATCGCTTTGTTGCGATATGGAAAACAACAAACACATTATTTAAATAATATTATTAATATGATGGTATGGGTTTTCCTAACGGTGTGAAATATACATTATCGAAAATATTATTTTTAAATGATAGTGAAAACTACATCATACAGGTATGGTTTAACAGAAAAAATAAAGAAATAGACAAACAGAGACTGTTTTATCCTACATAGTGAAAAAAATTGTCGTGTAACCCTTGCAGACTGTATTCACGACAGTGAGATCTGAGAAAGAGTGGGATTGAAAGAAAATGTTGGTGGTAGAATGACAAAGGCCATACTCCTCAGGTTCCGTTATGTGGAAAAATGGATGATGATTTATTGATACACAAAGCGAATTGAATGAACGCGGGGAGACCTATGTTGACCTTCCACGATCAAATGGTTCGGGTTTTTATCCTATTATATTTAACAAGTTACCCGAGGGTTGTGTCAAAAGTCTCCGAAACCGGGTAGGGTAAGTATTAAAAGGGTAATGAATGTAGAGGAAGCCAGAAAGGTCTGCAATGATGGGGAGATGTCTCTTCTCTGTCTGCCCAGTAAGGGACTTGAACGGGCGTGAAAATATGTATGTATGTGTACATGTATGTATTCAAATTCAAATTAATTTCATTCACGTGGATCTATACAATTTTTTTTGTGACGAGTCTATATAATTCTAAATTCTAAAAACTACCACCGGTTCGGAACGCAGCCACTCGTCGGCTTGTCTTTTTTCTTATAAATCGAATTTACAATGTTTGTATGTTTACATGTATGTATTTAAGTAAAATTATAAAAAATTGTAGAGTTGTTTTGTAGACAAAAGTCTACGAATACTCCGATAAAAGTTTTTTATATAATAAGTTTATTTAAACTTGTTTAATGGAGTTGTCTTTAAAAGACATTGCCAGCTCTATATACTTCCTGTCACACTCATAAAGTTTGGGACTAGGATTCAACGAGGCGTTGTCTTTAAATGATATTATCAGCTCTATATACTTCCTTTCACACTAAGCATGTTAGGGACCAGAGTTGACTTAGGACCGGCCGGCCAGCTGACTGTCAGCTGTCCAATTGTCAGTACCGAGGTAAGGCTCCAACCGCGCGAACGTTTCGCCCGAAACAGCCTCGAATTTAGCGCGAATGCAGCGATGTACGATTACAAACTCGCAGTTATCAAGTTTGATTTTGTGAGATCTGTTTTAGACGTATTCTAAATTTAAAATTGTTTTTTTTAGTGTCTGTGAGTTGTATGTGTGGACAGTATTTTATTTTGCAAATTTTCGAGTAACAGGTAATGAGTAATTCTTATTATTAAATTTTGTAAAATTTGACCGAAACTGTGTTTAAAAAAGTAAAAATTAATAAGTTTTGAGTTGTTTCGCTCTTAATAAAATTTAATCATTTACGTACAATTATTTTTGACATATTTAGAACGAATAGGTAGCATATTTTAGGTGTAGGAAGTAATAATAATAAATCTTTATTGTACACAAGTGAAATAACACAAAAAAATAGCAATTTTAGGAAAAAATGTACAATAGGCGAGCTTAACCCGTGAACACATTTCTTACAGCTAACCCTAGAGAGAAAATTTGAACATAAATTTATTGTGGTTGTAGTGTACAAATAAGCAAATAAAACTAAACTACGCTTTAACTAATACATTTAGGAGAAGAGAAAAAAATTTTGATAATCGCCTTTTTTAATTATACTTATTACGTCAATATACTTTATACTTCTTTTAGTGATTAAGTACATGGTTTTATCAAACATGTATGATCGTAACAATCATCTCCAACGTGCTCAATAGTAGCTTGTTTTGAGAATAAAATAATCAAAATCTTTCATTCTCTAAACAAACTATTGTTGAACTCATTCCGCATTTTTATAAATATATATGACATCCTTATTAAATATATTTCAGGCTCCTTGCTCGTTCCTGAGTTAAATATTAAAAACTCTAAGGGCCATTTCACTTTCTGGATTAAATCTTTTTCGTTTTTAAATCTGTATTAATAAAACTGAATACTTATTTCGCGTGATCATCGCAGCACCTCTGAACGGATGAACCAATTTTGCTCATACTGTTTTTGTTGTGCTATTAATTGTCAGAAAGTTTTTATGAAAAGGAAAATTGGTAAAAAATCAAAGGAAATGGGAAAAACAATGCTTTATCCATACAAACTGTTAGTAGATGTTAATGTCAAGCGATATGAAGTGCGCCGGGTTGGCTAGTTTTCTAGGAAAACTAATATCGCCCGTTACTAGATATATGCTAGGGATTGGATATAGCCCGGCTTATCATCTAGTACATTATGGAACTTAGTGTCTTCGGCTAGTCATGGGTACCCTTGTTGTACCTCTGCCTGACTCTTCGGGGTTATGGGCGTGAAGATATTTAACAGTGTAACACTTTATTAAATTGAATTTAAGTATGGGGAAGCATCTCTGAGCTAGCTTATAATATGAGTAACTTACATACATCTATCTCACTACTTGAATATTTGAACGGCTTAGGGCCACTTGCAAGTTCCTAAGTTAAATTTAATAGTGAGTTAAACTGTTAACTATGAAGTGGTTCAACCTGAGTTAGTAATGAACCTAGAGTTAAGCATTTAAAAAAAGAAAAAAAAAAGTATCTTCACGCCCATATCCACGAAGGGGTAGGCAGAGGCACAACCAGGGCACCCACGACTAGCCGAAGATACTAAGTCCCACAATGTGATAGGTGGCAAGCCTATCGCCAACCGGGCACATTTCCAATCCTGAGCAACATTTTTTTAATTAGGAAATTGGAAAAACCCAATTTTTTTTGTTGCCCGACCCGGGATTCGAACCCGGGACCTCATGCAGTCAAGTCCAACAACTGAACCGCTAGACCTCAGAGGCGATAAGCATTTGATCCAGGAATGTGCAAGTGGGCCTTAGCGTAATAAACAACGAGAACATGAAATCGTAGTTAACATTATCATCAATATTTTCCAAATGTCATTACGCTTCAATAGCGTGCGCGTTGAAGTCTTTTACTCTTCTGTATCTCATTGTTGCTGAGATGTATTTCCGTATAAAACATTATTGCATTTGTTTACTTTTTTTAAGCACATTTTTTTCATATTTATTTGTAAATATAATACAATTTTCCATAAACAATAAACATAACAATTGACACCAAAGACGGTAACGGGGGATCGAATCATCTTATGATTGTAGTAATATGGAAGAGTCGGTGCGAAACTACTAATTAGTGACATATTTGAGTTGAAAAATATCTGACAAAGTAGTAACAAATATCAATAGTTCTAACATTAGTCTTTAACTGGTACAATGTCGTGAGATTTTATTTTAATCCTGTCATTGTTATGTACTATGTTAGTCGTTAATTAAAAGTATTATAATCACATATATTATTTGATTGTATAGCTGAAATAAACGTTTTTATAAGTTTTTACAATAAGATACATTAAAATACCAACATATTTTCAATGTAGTTTTTGGTAAAAAGGGTTTTTATAAAATGTCTTTATTGAAGTTATACTTCTTTTGGCGCGTTAGGAAAAAATGATGATTGTAAATTTTTACGATGCGCGCGCACACCGACACGAAAAACCGACATAATGAAGTTAGCTATAGATAACATTTTAGTTTTTATTAAATATTAAATAAACTTTATTTAACTAAATAATGCATTATAATAAAACTTTTAATGTATTAAATACCTTTTTTCTATGGTTAGTGTCATTTTGTCTACAAATGTAAAATAAGGCAAAAGATAAAAATTTTAAAAAGATTTTTCTCTCATTACGCTGAAAAAGTATAACTTCTAACGCGTGTACATAAGTACACACACATTTTTTTTATAAGACAGCGAACAAGTGACACAACTGTGACTAAAATCACCATAGATGTTATATGTGCATCGCTGTCTTGTGGCCGAGGTATAAGACCTAATTCTCAAGTCTAAGGCCACATACCTTTCCGGTTAGCAATCGTTGTTCTAGTTGGTACCTGTGTTCTTTTAAAACTGTGCTAACTTCTTACGAATTGTCAGGCAGAAAGGTAGATGGTATAGTCTAAACAAAGAACCCGGCCCAGTTCGGCAATTTTTTTTCAAAAATAAAGAAGTATCTTCATGCCTATATCTATAAGATGTATAAGAGGCAGGTAGAGGCACAACCAGGGCACCCACGTCTAGCCGAAGACACTAAGTCCCACACTGTGATAGGTGGCAAGCCTATCGCCAACCGGACACATTTCCAATCCCGACCAACATTTTTTTTTCTTAGAAAATCGGAAAAATCCAATTTCCTTTTTGTTGGCCGACCCAGGATTCGAACCCGAGACCTCATTCCGTCAAGTCCAACACCCGGACCGCTAGACCACAGAGGCGATCATAATTAGTTTTCAATATTACCTTAATAATCGATAAAAAATCACGTATCTACAAATCAATAATTATATTATTACAGATATATTTGAAATCACATAATACTGGATATTTAGTCAAAAAGAGTATTTTATATAAATAAATAAGCATTAAAGTAGTAAAATATCAAAAGGTTAGCTATTGATGTAAGCGATAAAGGTGAAAAGGGTTACGTCGTGGCTCATTATATACAAAGTAGAACAATCGTAGGATCCTACATTCAAAATAAACAAATTGTACAATCATGACTATTAAGGGAGTCTTTTGTTGATGATAAAACCAGCTACAATCACTACATACACATGAAAGTCACTAACACCGTTACATCTGTCTAGGTGGTAGAGTTTCGCAGCGGCAGATGAAAGATTGACAAAGCAGATATGAAATGCAAATATGGATAGATGTAGATACCCGTGTTGGTCAGGGCTCCTTTGCAGAATAGACCATCTGCCTTCCTTGTCAGGTAGCTCTTAAAAGGCGAGCACAGGCTTACCGTCACTAACAGCGTGACATCTGGCTAGGTGGTAGAGTTTCGCAGCGACTCGCCCGGATTGGTACCACCGCCTTACCTATTCTTGCCGCCATAACGTCATGACGTGGTCCGGTTCGGAGGGTAAGGTAGCCGGTAAACTTACTTTTGCTCGAGGCCTAACATCCCGACCTTCGGTTGGCAACGCACTGTTACCACCTTTGGTGTCTCTAGACGGCGTGAATTTCTTACCATCAGGAAATCCGTCTGCTTGTTTGCCTTCCTATATCATAAAAAAAACCTATGGAGATCAATATTTACATTCCAAGATCAAGTCGCTCTAGTTTTAATCCTATTACATATTTTAAATTATTCGAGGGTGGTGTCAAGAGTCTCCGAAACAGGAGTGTTTGTATGAAAAGGGTAATGAATGTGGAGAAAGACAGACAGGTTTGCCAGGATCATAAAATTTGGCAGATTTCTACCCCGGAAGTGGCTTGGCGTGAATATATGTATGAATTTGCCAAATATATAAAATTTATTTAATAATAATTTTGCAGCTTTTTAGTAGCGCAAATGAGATAAAAACAAAGGCTAACAAAGTATATATCGAACGGTTTCAGATTATATTCTGTCCAAACATGTATTTCATTATCAAAAATTTATATATATTTTTTAATTGAATAGGAAACAAGTAAATAAATCCACTGATTGTTATAAATAGGTAAATCAAAAAAGTTATAATTGTAATTTGAAATAAGTGATCAAGTCTATCCTTCAAAAATAGCACAATATTGACGAGTACTGGCATCATGGCCATAAAAATGGATACTTGTATTTTATGAGCTACTGTCTAGTGTCTGGATAATGTATAGATAATTTAAAGTTTCATCTACGAGTTTCTCGAATTTCTACAATATAATAATAAAACTTTTATCAAAATGTAAAAAAGCAAAAAATTGCATCTTAGACTAGTTGCATATTCTGAACCTATGCCCTTTCGTCTCTCTTTTGACGAATGCTCCCACTATTTAAGCTACCTAGAATTCAAACCCTTTTGAGTTTAAATTTAATTCCTTTTTATCGAATATATCAGTCAATATTATATATTATGATATCGCTTTCTTGTGCATAAAAAACAAATAAATTACAAACCAATTCTGAAATAAATTCTTAAAAACTAAGAGATGTAACAAGGCAATCTAGTTTTTAAGTTAGTATATAATTTTATGTGTCGGTGGCAAAACCAGTGGTGTCTTTTTACTTATGATATACATACATACATATCTTCACGCTAAATCCCTTGCGGAGTAGGCAGAGAGTGTCGAGTGTCAAACCTCACTGTCCTTGCAGACCTGCCTTTCTTCCTCCACTTCATTGTCCTTTTCACACAAACACGCCGGTTTCGGAGACTCTTGACATCACCTTCGGATAACACCCTAGCAAATTGACAGTTGAATGTGAACCTTGGTCTCCCCGGGTACCTACATCTATTAACATTCGCATTGAATATCTGCTTTGTCAAGTCTGACATTATTAAAGTGAAACTTCTTTATCGGGGTTGGAAAAAAATGTAGTGTAACATTTCTTCGTTACGCGTCACATTTTTCAGTTACGCGCCATCTTTGTTCTTAACCCTACCACGCGTGATTCGAAGTATACTTTCTCCAGCGAAGTAGGGATTGGCAATAAACTTTATTTAATTAATTTCTGTAAAGTTGCATATAGTAAATTATTTTTTGACAAAAAACGTCATAAAGAAGTTTCACTTCTTCACTTCTTACGAGTGGACGCTAGTACTCGCACACATTTTTTTCTACATGTCCTAATTTTCTACTTATGATATATTTATTTATATGGAGGTAGTCAGCAAGATATTGTGCTCTTTCAAATCTTCTTCCTCTTAAAAAATAAATTCTGCAATGGAACTAAATCTTAAGAGTGCAAATTTTTTTGATGACAAGTTCAAGCATTGACGCGTGATGTAATATGTAAACATCTTTACAATCCTTCACATTTAGAGTAAGTATATTAAAATAGTGAGAGGTTATTTATTTAAGTGGCAAGATAGCGCATACGCACACGGCTTTCCTTATGGTCATACATACATACATATCTTCACGCCAAGTCCCTTACGGGGTAGGTAGAGAGTATCGAGTGCCAGACAACACGATCCTGACAAACCTGTCTAGCATCCTTCATATTCATTACCCTTTTCTTACAAACACGCCGGTTTAGGAGACTCTTGACACCACCTTCGGATAATATCAGATTGACCTGATCTTGGAATGTCAGCTTTGGTCTTCCCGGGTACCTACATCCATCCACATTCGCATTGTATATCTGCTTTGTCAATCTTTCATCCGTCATTCTTTCCACATGACCGGACCATGATAAGAGTGTTTTTTTATGATAATGGAAGGCAAACAAGCAAACGGATTTCCTGATGGTAAGAAATTCATGCCGCCTAGAGACGCCAAAGGTCACAATGGTGCGTTGCCAACCTGAGGCCGGGATATTAGGCTTCGAGCAAAAGTAAGCTTAACGGCTACCTTATCCTCCGTCAACGGCTACCTTATCCTCCGTCAACAGCAAGCATTGGACGTTATGGCGGAAGGAATAGGTAAGGCGGTGGTACGAGTCGCTGCGAAACTCAACAACCTAGTAGGATGTTACGGTGTTAGTGACGGTAAGGCCTATGCTCGCCTTTTACGAGCTGCCTGGCACGAAGGCAGATAGTCTATTCTACAAATGAGCCCGGATTAACACGGGGAAAACCGTGGCAAACAAGAAGTTTTTATAAATTTGAACGAACCCTGACACAGAATCGGAGTCAAGAGCTGTATCGTTGGCAAAAACGCACACCAGCTAGTGAAACACTTCAGTATGACGTACTTGGTTTTCCATAATTTCTCAACCGTACGCAAATATCCGTACGTCGTGGTTAAGGTTCTAGTTACAGGTTGGCAATATTTGCAATTGTCATCAATGTCAAAAATAAGGTTTTCCCCGCAGTTTTCTCAGATTCCCTTGAAGGATATAGACTACCTACTTTCCTGACAGTAGCTCATAAACGACCAGCATCGATTTCTACGCCCGTGATGCCAGTGCTTGCCAATGTTGTATTGTTCTTTGAAGGACAGACTTGATCAACTGTTTTGAATGATTATCATGGCTTCATATACCTGTTTATAGCTTTCAGTATATTTACTTATTAACTACATTTTTATACAGAAATAAGACTCTGCTTTAATTACATTTGCGCTACTAGATACCAGAAAAAAATATAATTTTGATTTATTTCTTGTACAAAATAATCAATCAAGGCGAAGGTCAAGTAAAGATTTTTTTATGACTTAGCAGTATATCGCCTCTGTGGTCTAGGGTCCAGGTGCCGGACTTGACTGCATGAGGTCCCGGGTTCGAATCCCGGGTCGGGCAACAAACAGAAAATTGGGTTTTTATAATTTTCTATAAAAAAATGTTGCTCGGGATCAGAATTGTGCCCGCTAGGCGATATGCTTGCCGCTATCTCATTGGAATGGGACTGGACTTGGACTGGGCTATCACATGGGACTAAGTGTCATCGGCTAGTCGTTGGTGGCCTGGTTGTGCCTCTGCCTACCCTTTTGGGGATATGGGCGTGAAGATGTTGCTTTATTAGGCATTGCACACAACTTCGACCGAAATTGCAGGGCTAGTAATGCCTAGATTAAGAAAAGCTTGGTATTCGCGTGCTATTCCGTATACTATAATTCGGATATCTTTTCCGTTTCGGGCTTCGTAAATAGTGCAAATATTAGCAAATGAAAGAATTGGAACTGCGAAGAAACTAAGAAAACCAACATTTTAATTTTTCCCATACAAACTAGCTTTGTACGCGCAACGTATTGCCAAAACAGCTCAAATCCAATCTGATAGCCAATTAAATTTGAAATTAAAATAGCACATTTCCTTTTTTTTTTTTGCTGCCAGACTTAGGTTCCTAATCCGGTACTTTATGAAACCAAGCCCAACCTCGGATCGCTAAACTACAGAGGCGATCAAATTAAAATTAAATCAAGAATAGGTGATTCCGAATATCCTGGCCTTAAGTAGCAGCGACATTTATACGGCTTGTCCTACGAGTTAGTGGACGTGACGAATGTCGCTACCATCGTTGACCTTTTGTTGAGTCGCGACTCAACGTAATCTAATATCCTATAAAGTCGTTGCAGGTGAAAGTTACATTGCGTAAATACTCGTCTTTATTATTAGAATTAATGGCTTCATTAAATAACTTTATTATTTTTGTATGTCTTTGTACTAAAGGTTATTTAGGTTTTTTCAGTGTTAAGATTTTGAGAGGCTAATGTGTTACTAACTTCACTTATAATGTAATTTATATATAATATATATTATATAGCTTTACCGAGCTTTTTAAATGTTAAAAGATCCTCTGAATATAATAAACCACCTGCTGTTTTCTATGAGAGCTCATAAGAGACGAGCAAAGACAAACCAGGGTGCTGATTATGTATCTCAGTGGCCAACTCAAAATGGTTAAGTGTACATCAAATAGCTGTCAAATGACGTGCTTTTTATTTGCTATCTCTAGTGACCAACAGAAATACAATAGAGATAGCAAACAAAAATGACATCATTTGACAGCTATTTCATGTACACTTTTCCATTTTGAGATGGCAGCTGAGATACATAATCAGAACCCAGATCATTATCTACAGGACCACTGGTGGTAGAGTGCTTGCAACAACTTGCCTGGGTAGGGTCCCACCGCTTTACTTATTCCTATATGACAAGGTAATGTTCTACTTCGGAGGGTATGGCAGCCGGTATACTTGCACAATTGGCCACACCTCGGCCACAGGACAGCGACGCACCTACAACATCTATGGTGTATGCAGGCTGCGGTTATCTTTTACCACCAGGGAAGCAGCGTGCTTGTTCGCTGTCTTTTGCCTTATAAATAAAATATAAAAACTTTTTTTTACATTGCTGTGTAAACTTTAAAATGAATTAGGATTAGAGATGAGATACATATATCTTGTAAATCTGCATCTTATGTATCTAAGAACCATTTCAATCATGTTATCTTTGTAATATGAAATCTGCATCGAAATCTGTCTATCCGTTTAAAAGTTATGATTTGTATTTATTTAGCATGGTTGTATTATATGATATTCCTAACTGACATGGCGAACTGTTTTATTTTTTACTCTTAACTATACATTGGTAAGGAAAGGAATTTTAAATTTCGAAACAGAATTTAATTCCTCAGCAGCTCAAATGGTTATAGAATTCGTCGGGTTGAGACGAGAGGGTATTGTAGTTTTAAATTCTGTCTGGGGCGACTTTTTTCTTTCTTTAAAATTTGTTCATATAGGTACATAAGAAATTTCAATCAATTCGGTCTTGTTGTTTGGGAGGAGAAAGGTAACAAACACACGAACAGAAAAATTATATACTTATGTTAAGATTGACTGCTCAATCTCACTCTTGTCATCGTGCATTTATTTCGTATTTGAAATTGTTAAAAACAAAACATTATTTCAACAGAGTATTCCTCAGCATGAGCACGTTGCAAACGTGTAGTTATTTCATTGTTTTGGATGTAGAAACACCACGTGTTTGTGGGTTAAAAACAGGTCAGAAGTCGCTACTGTACATGTTTTGGTAAGTTTTAATAAAACCCGTAATATGAGACTAAAGAGAATTATTGAAGTGAAACTTCTTTATCGGGGTTTAAAATTTTTTTAGTGTAACATTTTTTCGTTACGCGTCACATTTTTCCGTTACGCGCCATCTTTGTCTTATCCCTACCACGCGTGATTCGAAGTATAGGTACTTTCTCCAGCGGAGTAGGGATTAGCAATAAACTTTATTTAACCAATTTCTGTAAAGTTGCATACTTATAGTAAATTATTTTTTGAAAAATAACGTCATAAAGAAGTTTCATTTCTTCACTTCTTACGAGTGTAGGCTAGTACACGCACACTTTTTAGGAATACAAACTGAGAATGCAATTTGTCATACTTGCAAAAGCCGGTGGTTTCGTCCACTTATCAAAATTATTTAGCTCTACCTTGGAGAAAGAGAATATCGAGTTTGTTACTCGATATTCTCTTAACGATTCTGGCAGGCCTGCCTGGCTTCCTCTACATTCATTACTCTTTTCATACAAACACGCCGGTTGCGATAAAGATAAAAAGCTAGCCCCAAAGCTGCCCCCCCCCACCGCAGGTAGTAGTTTTCGCTGCGTTAGTCCAGGTCTCCTGTGTAGAACGGATTTTCTGCCAGGATCTAGGCAGCTTCATGCCAGGCAGCTTGTAAGAGGCGAGCAAAGGTTAAATGTGTCATTACCAAAAAGATCACTTGTAGATGAGGGCCATGCACTTGCCCGGGTAGTTATCATCCGCCTTACATATTCATGCTGCGATAATGATAGTGTCATTTTCCGGTCTGGAGAGTAGGGTAGCCTGTAAGTTAAACATTAACACATTGACCAAAAAACAGCAACGCTCCTACAATATTATCTTATATTAGGTATTACATGTCAACACGGTTATCTTTTACCATTAAGAGAGCCATGTGATTGTTCGCTCTATCTATTTCTATGCTAAAATTTATTGAAATGGGAAATACGTATAAAGATACACTTTTTCTTGTTAATTCCCCAATATGGTGTAAGGGTTTTGACGGCACCTCTTAGTCTTACCTATATCTAAATATGTTTAGGCATTTAGAAGTTCGCACATGAACCCTAAATGTACCATATCCATTTCTTTCATTCTAGAATATCTTCTACGTGTACATCCTCACTTAATCTAAAGATCAGATATTTCTACACAGAATAGACAGAATTAATATTCTTTCTGAATAAAGTGTGCAAAGAATTGATGGTGTTTTTAACAGTCTCTATTAGATTCACGTATTTGGAGTGACGTAAAAATGCGTGCATAGAACGGGATGTCGGCTTAAGGACCGTCAGCCTTTTCAAGGTATCGCTTTTGTAACAAGTGTAACCCTCAGAAATTACCAAATTCAAGCAATTATATCTTGCATAAACATACAGCATTATGCCAAATCTTCTTTGTGTTAAACTAGCTAAAACTAGCAAACTTCGTTTCACCCGTTCGGTTTGTATGAGATAAATTAAAATAAGTATTTTTCGGATAATAAGTATCCTATCAGTTCAGCTATTCTTGAGTTATAAATAGTATAACTAACACTCCTTTCTTTTATATACATAGACTAGCTGTTCCGGTGAATTTAATTCCACCCGTTCAGATTACACGGGAAAATATAAAATGTAATTTTTTCTGGTTTCCTCGCACTCAATTGCGATAAAAAGTATCCTATGTCCGTATCCTGGTTCTAAGTTTAGTCTCCCATCAATTTTATACTTACCAACACGACTTTTACAAGGTAACTAGCTGTTCCGGCGAACTTCGTTCCACCCGTTCAGTTTGTACGAGAAAAATGTATAAAATGTTGTATTTCCTAGTTTCCTCGCTGTTGTACGAGATAAAATGTACCTCATATCCTTTTCCCGGTTCTGAGCTACCTCCTCATCAATTTTCAGCCTAATCGGTTTAGTCGTTCTTGAGTTATAAATAGTGTAACTAACACGACTTTCTTTAATATTTAATATTTATAGATTATTCATCTTTCATAATTATGTATTCGTCGAGTTTTCAATCTTTTTAAGATTTGAGGTGGGGCAAATCCAACCAAAAGATCAAATTTTGACATAACACAATTTAAAAAAAATATTGGCATAGAAATGTAACGTTTTTTTGTGGACGTACCGACTTCATCGCGAAATAGTGTAATATATAAATATTTACAACTGGATTGTTAAACTAATGAAATCTTTTAGACTATATGAAAAAAATCCTATTCTTGCCTTTATCGTGTTTTAGTTTGGAAGGTAAAGTAGCCTAAAGAGTTTTGCAACGAGGTAAAGAGACTTAAAAAATTACTTACATTGTTTTTTTATTTCAGATACTGGTGAACTGTTTTCATGAAAATGGCAACAAGATTGAAACGTCTTAGTCCACAGTTGAAAATATTTTTAACGGTAAGTCTTATAGCAGGGCTTCCCAAACTGTGCGTCGCGACGCCCTGGGGCGTCGTGGCAATGTCCCAGGGGCGCCGCGAGACAATACGACCGAGTCGAGTGAGTTATCCGAGTCTGGGAACTAGTTACTCGACTTGTGCTTATTATAACTGGTCTTAATATTTGGTCCATGGGGGGCTGAGTTACGAGGAGTCGTAAAAATAGAGCTTGTGCTATAAATGGTAGTATTTGATCCGGAGGCTCCTCTGACACTGAATGGGTTAAGGGGCGTCGTTAAGAAATTTCACGTTCTAAGGGCGTCACAGTACAGATAAGTTTGGGAAGCCCTGTCTTATAGTTATCTTTCTTTCTTCTTTCTTTAAGTTTTGGCCTTCACGTTAGTATTTGGCCATTCGTCATGTAGAAATTTGAATTAAGTTTTAGGTATATCAATTTTGATCAATTATAATTAGTCATCAATCATAAGTCGTCAGTAAGTCATGTCAGGCTCTTGGGTAAAGCGGTGGCCTCATTACACAAACTCATGCAAGGAGATTTGGCGGCAACGAGGAAATACATGATACGCTAATTTGTTCATGATTATTTCATTTGTGCACTTTCACTGAACAAAATTGTACAAAATGCCACCAAAATTGACTAATTTCACTCAATATCAACACGAAACACAATAATTATGAAAAAACTTCGACCATCTTTTCTCCCGATGGCGCCAAACCTCCTATAGTTATCATATGGTTTTCCTGTTCCTGGTGTGAGAGTAAGACAGTAAGACAATAAGACTTCCACAAGTATGATCACGATACAGAGGTACTTAACATTATTATTAACTATAGAGCATATGCCCCCTTATTACAATAAGTGGGCCTAAGACTTTACCAAGATACGTGTATGTATATTGATTTTCTCATAGTTACAAAATTCCTTCATAAATTTTATTTTTAATTTCACTATTCGGATTTATTACATACAGATATGGACATATAATTTAAAGTATATTTTAATACGAAATTAAACTAATACCCAATTACTAAAACAATAAAATATTTTTTTATAATATTGGAAGGCAAACAAGCAGACGGATTTCCTGATGGCAAGAAATTCACGTCGCTTAGAAACACCAAAGGTGATAATGGTGCGTTGCCAACCTGAGGCCGGGATGTAAGGCATCGAGCAAAAGTTAGTTTACCGGCTACCTTACCCTCCAACCGGAACACGTCAACAGCAGGCCGACGTTATGGAATAGGTAAGGCGGTGGTACCAATCCGGGCGAGTCGCTGCGAGACTCTACCACCTAGTAAGATGTCACGGTGTTAGTGACGGTGAGCCTACACTCGCTTTTTGCGAGCTGCTTGGCAAGAAGGCAGATGGTCTATTCTGCAAAGGAGCCCGGACCAGCATGGGGGGAAATTAAATTAAAAACCAATATATTGATAACTAATGTAATAGATATATTGATTGTTTCATTTTGTAGAACAATAGTTATAATTGCAGCACTTAAGTTTATATTTTTACTTGAAATTACGAAATCCTAAAAATGATCGTCGAATCGACGAATGGTTAGGAATAATAGAGGGCAGATGAAAGTTAGGTGTTTTTTGTAAAAATCTCACTACTGCCTGTTTTGGTGTTGTGTTTAAATAAATATCCACATTAACATAAAAGTGGCGTTGGCGATAAAATTCCTATAAGATTTTATTTTAAGACATAACCTTGCCGCCTCTGTGGTCGAGCGGTCCGGGTGTTGGACTTGACTGCATGAGGTCTCGGGTTCAAATCCCGGTCGGCCAACAAAAAGAAAATTGGACTTTTCCAATTTTCTAATAAAAAAAAATGTTGGTCGGGATTGGAAACGTGGCCGGTTGGCGATAGGCTTGCCGTAGCTTGCCACCTATCCCATTTTGGGACTTAGTATCTTCGGCTAGTCGTGGGTGCCCTGGTTGTGCCTTTGGCTACACCTTCAGGGATATGGGCGTGAAGGTACTTTTTTTTTAACCTTGTAGAAAATTTTCTATAAAATTTGATTTTCAGATATAAACCTTGTAGAAAATGTAATCCGCATATATAACTACTAATACAAAAACAGGTAAATTCTGTCTAATTGTTACAAAGTTGGCTACAAAGTTTGAAATTGTACCCTTTTTTCTTTTTTTTGAAATAGCTTAAATAGGTTGCCAAACGCGAGGTTTTCATAACTTCACCGGACTAACTTTTGTTAATTTGTTAAGAAGTTTTTTTTTTTTATGACATTGGAATTCAAACAAGCAGACGGATTTCCTGATGGTAAGAAATTAATATGGTGCGTTGCCAACCAGAGGCCGGGATGTTAGGCTTCGAGCAAAAGTAAGTTAACCGGCTACCTTACCCTCCGAACCGGAACACGTCATGACGTTATGGCGTCAGGAATAGGTAAGGCGGTGGTACCAACCCGGGCGAGTCGCTGCGAAACTCTACCACTTAGTCAGATATCACGGTGCTAGTGATAGCAAGCCTATGCTCGCCTTTCACGAGTTGCCTGGCAGGAAGGCAGATGGTCTATTCTACAAAGGAGCCCGGACCAACACGGGGAAAAAGTATTTCCAAAATGTATTATTACTCTAAATATTTTTTATTTAGAATACAGTTTTGTCATATTTAAATTATCGTCGATATTTTTGTCGATTCTTCATGTGATTTCCATAGATAAGTTAAATAATTTTAACAACCGAAATTTGGTCAAAGGTATGCAATATATTTCTTACTTAATTTATGGTTATTCGATGAGTTTTATAATCAACTTTCATATCAAGTTTAAAAGTTACGACTGTGTTATATAAAGCTGCATCCAAAATGTAAGATGTGCTATCTAGATCAAATTCTCTCGAGGTGATTCACACGGAAATAGTTTATGACTAACGAAATGACAAAAGTGACCTTAACGAAATATTACATTTCATAAAGCTGAGTTCACATACACTAACAGTTACGCACTATGCGTTAGCAGTAAAACGCAGACCTTTCTATTAGTACTCAAGACATTAAGCTTCTTAAGACATTAACCGAGATTATAGCAATTGTTTTTGCGTTAGCAGTAAAACGCAGACCATTCTATTAGTAGAGACATTAAACTTTATAAGACATTAATCAAGATTATAGGAAATAAAATAATATTTAATTAAGTAGTAAGCAAAATGCGGTAGTTATTTTCATAACCTATCAAGCTAATCAAAAGAAACCGTAACATTTTTCTTGCACGAGTCGCCAGAAGGTTGTGAAGGAGCGTTTATTTCTGTAAAGCAGCCAATGGTGAGGATAGTTAAATCAATCTTTGTGAAAACCAATATAAGGTTACAAAATTTATGTACATATCTTTCTGTGTTTCTTAAAGCGGGTAATTTGTGCTTGATATACACAACTAGATATGAGATATTTCCTTTTCTGATTAAGAAGGCTTTACCCAAATATTGTTAAGATCAGAATGTGAAGGCATTCAGTTAACGCTTTTAAAATATAAATAAAATAAAAAAATAATATAACTTTATACATAACTCTTAAATCTTCGTTTCAAACGAACTTCGATTAATAAAGATACAAAGATTCTTCTGTGTTTAAAATTTTATATGCTTTCCAGTACAATTTATCTGTATGTGTTAGTTTAGGCGGGGTGTATGCAATATAACATAAAACATGTTTGAAACTTATTATAAGAGTGTAGACAAAATCCAAGAACTTCCAAATACTATAAGCCTTTATAAATTTGAAGCCAAAAAGACACAATTTAATAATATCAACTAGACGCAATAGTCTAAACTAAGCTTTATAGTGAAGTGTACGTTTAAATCCGTGTATTAACCTAATTTGTATAAACAATGTTCATTTGATTTTGAAATTGTAATTTAGTAATTTATTGTAATAAACTATTTGGTTTTTCATATCTTTTGGTAACTACTAATCTGTAATCGCTTCTATAGTTTAGTGGTCCACTGTCCAGTAACTATATTGATTACATGATGTCTTTGGTTCGATTCCCAGTTCAAAAATCTAATAAAATGAACTTTTTGAATTTTCGAATGAAAACAATATTTACCGAGATGGACTGTTTTGAGTAGATCACATTAAAAGTGATAATTTCGTCTAATCTTAGGTGCCGTGGTTGTACATCTTGCTGCCTCTTTAGGAATCCGGCCGTGATGATACTTAGCTAGTTACTGTTTACCAGCTTATCTACATATTGGTAAATAAATTGGTATGAATTTGTAACTGGTACATTGATATTACATATAATTATTATTAAAAAATGTATTTTTTTTATTTGGTATTAAGATTTTATTCATATATTTTGGTTAAGCGTGAGTTCTAAGACCTCGTAATATATTGGAGTACTTATAATATTTATAGTATATATTATAGCTGTTATGCCTTATCACAGTGATGTTAGATTCTTACGGCCGTACTCAGAAACGTTAATAAAATTTAATCTATCATTAATTTTGTGTGGGAAAATGTCGACAGAATGACTGATTAAGAAATAATTGATGTCTCTGATAATCTTACGACACATGCCTACTATTAATAATCATAAAATAATAAAAAAAGTTAATAACCTCTGACAAAACTGTCATGTCATGTAGCTAAGAACTATTTCGATGACGTCAAATATGATGTTTTTAAATATTAAACAAAAAGAAACGCATAGAAATCAGTTTATTATTTTAGAGATTATGATGCAGCACACAGATAGACCGATACATAGAGACACATCAAGCTCATAACAACCCTTCCTTCGTTCAGGTGTCAGGGCTTAACAAAAAACTATGTACAGAGTGTATTGTTTTTTGTTAAAATTAAATATTATTACATGTATAAACATGTCAATATTACACACATTTAATTAGCTGATTACCTGCGTCTTCAGTAGCGTAGATTGCATTTTCATACAAATTTTCATCCCCTACGTTATATTATATTATCGTCTCTGTGGTCTAGCGGTCTAGCGTCAGACTTGACTACTTCAGGTCCCTGATTCGACAGTGGGTTGGACAATGAATAGATTAGATAATGTACATTTTCTATTTTCTAATAAAAATAACCTTGCACGAGAATGGATAAGTGTCTAGTTGGCAATAGTAATACAGTGGGACTTAGTGTCTTCGGCTAGTCGTGGGTGCCTTGGTTGTGCTTCTGCCATAACGCTTTAAAGGCGTAACGTTACGTTATTTTGCGTTTGTTTTTTTAAATGTCTTTGTTTGAAAGAAAATTGGATTTTTCTAATTTTCTAATTACAAAATGTTGGTCGGGATTGGAAATGTGCCCGGTTGGCGATAGGCTTGCCACCTATCACATTAGGGACTTAGTGTCTTCGGCTAGTCGTGGGTGCCTTGGTTGTGCCTCTGCCTACCTCTTCGGGGATATGGGCGTGAAGATACTTTTTTTTTCTTTGTTTGAAAAATCTTTAACTACATGCAGATCAATGAAATCAATGTTCAGTCGTGTAAGCATCAGAGACAGACGGTCATTCACATTTATGTATAATATTAAATGTGGATTTTAGAAGATTTCTGTGATTTTCCAACACAAAGATCAGCAGTCTCTAATGTAATAGTTAAATAATGAAATGGTTTTTCCGAGCAAAATACTGGAAACTCCCAACAAAACTGGTACAAATTAATGTACCGTAACATTCCAAGAACTATTGCATTGTCCTAACTAATATTACAAATTTGTAAATCTGTTTGTTTATTCTCCAAAAATCTGAATATAATGGTGTTTTTTTTAAATTATCACCAAGTGATTTAATTTTGTTCATGACAAAGGCAATCTGTGTTCAGTAAAATTAAAATCGCTTTATTTGATTTTATAGGGGTTTTAATCCTCACGGATTAAAACATTATCGGCTATGTGGTCTAACGGTTCAGGTGTTGGACTTGATTGCTTGAAGTCCCGGGTTCAAATCCCGGGTCCGGTAACAAAAAGAAAAGTTGGGTTTTCCAATTTTCTAATAAAAAAAAAATTGGATATGTGCCCGGCTGGCGATAGGCTTGCCAAATGTCACGTTGTGGGACTTAGTGACTTCGGCTAGTCGTGGGTGTTCTTGTTGTGCCTCTGCCTACCTCTTTGGAGATATAGGCGTGAAGATACGTTATTTTGCGTTTGTTTTTGAAGTTATACTTCTTTTGGCGCGTTAGGAAAAAATGATGAGGGTAAATTTTTTAACTCACTTTTGGTGAGTGAATGATTCAAATCTTTCCACCAACAACTCACTCAAAATTTTCCACCAAGGTCACCTTTGTGGTAGGCTAGATCAGTGCGTTTTTTATTATACAAAGCAATCATGGATCTTGCTGACAAAAATACACAAGATTAACATGAATATGTTTTACTAGACTAGTGTTTCCAAAACACGATTCATTTCACTTTGCTCGATAGAAAAAAATCAAAAAATTAACCCTTTTTTGAAAGCAAAATGCAAATGTCTACTTCAAATATGAAAATATCGACACCAGATTTAACGTAAACATAGATAAGTACCATACCTAAAAGAGAAGTGTTTCAGTTTTTATACTTTTTTTAAAATTACTTTTATAGTGTCAAAAGTAGTGATTTGTCACTTAAGACGTTTACTTTAGAGCGCCATTGTTCATAGTAATCATGGAACGGGGGAGCGCGGTGATTGGCTCTTCTGGCTGACTGAGAATGGAGCCTTAACTGAAGTTAACGATTAACTTTTATTTTTATTGTATGATGATTTACTAACATTGAAAAATACCACTTTGCAAACACAAAATTGGTCCAAATTGTGATTAAGTTTGGTAGGCTTTGCACAAAATCCAGCGAAAAGGAAAAGTTTTTTTAACTGCCTATAAAAAGAGGGTTATTATTAATTTAACGTATATCTGTGTATGTGTGTGCGTTTGTGTGTCTATGTCGAAGGTTATTGGTTTTTTAATGTAAGTATGATTATTCCAACATCCAGACATCAGACAACCTAAAAATATAGGTAGTACTTAGTGTCGTGCCCGAGGGGTCTACCACCTTACCCATACCTGCTGCCATATTTTCTCCATATAGGTAAGGGTTCACAGGGTAGATTAGACCATTTGACTCCCTGCCAGGCAGCTCGTAAAAGGCGAGCACAGGTTTAAAAGGCTATAACTAACAAGATCGCTGCCTTGCCGGGTAAGGATCCATAGTGTACACGTCTAACTACACCGATCAATAAATTATTAAATTCTAGCTGTTCCCGCGAACTTCGTTCTGTCCGTTCAGTTTGTATGGGAAAAATTAAAATGTGTTTTTTTCCAGTTTTCTCACAATCGAAAAGGATAAAAAGTAACCAACGTCGTTTTTCCGTTTCTAAGCTACCTCCCCACCAATTTTCAGCCAAATCAGTTCAGCCTTTCTTGCGTTATAAATAGTGTACCTAACACCACTTTATTTCAAGTATACATATAGATTTTTGGACAGACAACCTGGATTGATGTTTGTTTAACCACAAAGTAAGCAAATTATAAATACGTTTGTGTTATAGTTGGAGTATGTATATAGTTGGAAATAGGTAGATATATTTTTAAAGGCTTTGAAAAATTTTATGAATATCTTAACCCAGAATAAATTTAATTAATTCGTGTTTTCGCTATCTTATTATAGATAGTCGATGGCGAAGACACATTTTTTATCTATTTGGAAATCTGATCAAATGAGCAACACTTTGAAATAAAATGGTTTTAGGAGCATTAATATCGTTTTCAAAGACCTATCTATAAATATCCCGCTGTGCAAGTTTCATATTTTTTGAAATTTTGAATTTCTTACACACTTACTTACCAACACGGAACACCTAATTTTTCATATTTTTGTGTAAGAAATGGTAAAATGATTCACAAAATGATTGGCATAGTCTTATATTCGCCATTTTCTATGGAACCCTAAAATATACATACATGACGATGACAAAAATTAGGTAAACAAATCGGTCTTTCATCCTATTATATATTAGCATTTCACACTCGTAAGCCGAGAGTAGGGTTACCAACCGTGCTAATAGCAAATAGCAAACATAAAATTTTCAGTAAACTCTCAGAAAACCTACGTGCAATGTAGTTGAAACCCATCTCGATCACGTCATCTTTCATACAAAAAACCCGGATCTGTTGCTCAAATAAATTAAAAAGTTATAAAAAAAATAAAAAAAAAGTATCTTCACGTCCACATCCCCGAAACAAGTTATGATTCCGTAGACACACCCACGTGCATACAAACACACATACACGCCAATCTTGGGGTTAAAAACAATAACAACATCAACATTTCAAACCAAAAGTGTTAAGTCGTAAATGTTCTGTTTGCTCTTGTTGTTTCAGAATTTATGATGAGATTTTGTAAGTAATGATTGATTAAAACGGGAATAGAGCTTCAATGAATTTATTAAAAAAATGAGATCCCCGATTCTTTCAATTACAGTTTTTATTGTGGAGAGGTTTATGAAGGTTTTAAAAATAGCAATTAATAATTTGTGTGACCAGGAAAAGTCGTCTATAACATTAAAATAATATTTTTATAAATACACTACTTTTCATGTTATATCAAAATCTGATTTAATTTTTGTAGAAAGTTTTGACAACCCTAGTCGAGAGTCGCGTCACCTAATCAATGTGCGGCAACGCGACGGCGCTCCGACGCGACTGCTATGACGGATTGTACTGTATTATGTAACTATGATCGAGTGGTATGTCGCAATAATTAAAACAATATTAGCAAAACATATTTTTATGTAAGCTTACATTAAAAATAGCACATACCCACGAAACACTATTTTTGAAGTGAAAACTTCTTTAGCGGCGTTGCGCACTTTTTTTGGAATGGGTAAAAACTTCTAAACTCGCATCAGGACACCTGATCGAAAATTCGTAAGACGGAGCAGGGCAGTTAAGCGAATGTTTGTGTTGTTATGTTTGTGTACGACAGCGCAATAAATGAATTTTGTATTCTACCACATAAATGATGGTACTTTCATACTGAAATTAGATACAAATATTATTAAAAAAAATTGCGCTAAAAATTATAAATCGGCATTTTGAGTAACCATGTTTGATTTATAGTTACTATAATTACAAAAAATACAAATGTCATTTGAGCAGTCCGCCATATTGGATTAAGATTACGGCATTTAATTATCTAAATACTATCACGAAAACTAAAAGTGTATAAAAATTATAGTTCCACGGCTTGTCTGGCATTTTTCAGATTTGAAATATTTTGAAATAAGATTAACTTATAATTTAAGAAGATTTATGGTAGATAATTAAAACAAGCTTTGTTTTCTATTTTTTAAACTAAGATATAAAATCTTCAACAATGACCCTTTGTAACTAAAGGTTAGACCAAACTCGCAGGTTTACACGGCAGTGAGAAATGGCTACCAGAAAACCCTACTGGGCTTTATTAAGTTTATTAGATATTTTTTTTAATTATATAATTTAAACGTATTATAATTGCAAGAAAACCATTGTCATAAGTGTAGTTATTTTAAGTACTACTTTGGTCCCCAGTTCCACTCATTTTTCAATGTTATTTCGGGCTTCTGGAGGAAAAAATTGAGATATCGGAATAAAATGATTTTTGTACGAAAACGAAATAAAGTAACTCTCTCCACCTATTTCTTTGTGACAATGTCACTAAAATCGATTCAGTCGTTTTGGCGTAAAAACAAAATATGTACCCAAAAAACATTTAATGCATTTATAATATATAATTAATTTAAAATCACACAAAAAACAAAAAGATCTAAAAAGAAGTTTTTAAATCCCAAATAACAAAGTACAAGCAAACTGAGTAACTTCGCTTTTTCTAATTCTTTTAAAAACACAATAAACTACTAGATTGTTTATGTTCATATTAATCATTTCAAGACTTTATATTGTTTTAACACAATACTTATTTATTGAAAGAACTCTTTTATCGTCAGCACTTGGTGAAAATTGTGAATCGACAATACAAAAGGACGTTTCACAGTACTACAAAATAGACACACGCTACATTGTAATTGTACTGTTATATGCTAAATCTATGCTTTATGACAATATTGTGAAGTACCCGCTTTCGCTTTTTAAAGTACCACTAGAATTATCATAACAGTTATACAGTGATATGGTTTCTAGTGCTTATACCTACACACTCACACACGTACACAATTATACAAAGTAATAATGTATTATCGGCCAAGAAAACTATTTAAGCATATTGTGATAAAAATGCAAATGTTGATGGGTGTAGGTACCCGTGGAGATCTAGGTTGATATTCCATGATTAAATCGTTTGGGTTTTATTTGGGATTGGTGTCAAAAGTCTCCGAAAGCGGGGTGTTTGTTTGAAAAGGGCTATGAATGTAGAGGAAACAGGCAGGCGTGCTTGCATAAAAAAAGGTTATGAATAAAGAGGAACAGTCTTCAAGGATCGTAACGTCTGGCTGTCTGACTTTCTGTCCAGTATGTATGCGTGTTTGCGGATTTTTTTGTTTGAAACGTTACGTGATCGAGATAGTTCTTAGCTTCATTACATATATAGCGTTCATCGGAGTTACTTAAAAATTTTAATTTCATGATTATACTTATATTTAAAGATACTTTTATTTTATTGTAATTAATTTTTTACCTAATAGTTGCTTAATTCTATGTTTTCGACTGCGTCTTATTTACATCTATATACTGGAAATAGGGAATTCATTTTTCCCCTATTTCCATTGGTCATTACAACACGCATTAAGGGATAAATCAATAATTTTGAAGTTGGTATTTATTAACGGAGCTATTTTTATTGAATACGTTTTAGTTATTACTGATATTATTTAATTAAAAAAAACAGTTGCAGTTGGGGACTGCCGATAGAAGTGAAAACGGAACTATTAAGTTGAGAGTAATTAAAACTATATGCAAAAATTATATGATTTTTTTTATGTTTTATTTATTAGTAACATATGATGGGTTAAACAAATAATGGACAAAATATAAATACAAAGTGGTTGAAAAAATAATTAATATACAATTATCTTGTCAGTCAGAAATATTCGATGTATTAGTGTATACGTGTACACAGGCTACTGCGCGTGCGCTAGTCTGGCTCTCCATAGCTATAGATATACTATTATCATGAGCATGTCGGTGACGCGAACCGAGGATTTTATCCTCTACCAAAACGCTCAACGCGCCTAAAGAAGTTTTCACTTCAAAAATTAACATCGGGATAGGTGAAAGTAGATAAAAAATGCCCATAAAATAAAAACTAATGGGCCTAGCTGAATCAAATGTTTATGGGACTAATTCGAAACTATTACGCATCAAACAAAAAAGAATTACGTAAATCGGTTC
>NJDD01004479.1:87691-103814 GCA_002245505.1 Calephelis nemesis | reverse complement strand
CTATAGATATACTATTATCATTAGCATGTCGGTGACGCGAACCGAGGATTTTACCCTCTACCAAAACGCTCAACGCGCCTAAAGAAGTTTTCACTTCAAAAATTAACATCGGGATAGGTGAAAGTAGATAAAAAATGCTCATAAAATAAAAACTGATGGACCTAGCTGAATCAAATGTATACGGGACTAATTCGAAACTATTACGCATCAAACAAAAAAGAATTACGTAAATCGTTTCAGAAACCTCAGAGAAATAGGTGTACATACATAAAAGAACCGGCCGAATTGAGAACCTCCTCGTTTTTTTTTAACTCGATTAAAAATCATAACGAAGTAGTTTGTTCAAAGATAATAGATGACTAGTATAGTTGAGAAGTCTACATTTCAAAATATCTGTAATCTTGACCGTCTTAAATGGTGACCTGTTGCGGAAATTGTGACATTGCAATGTGTTCTTTCTATTGTTTTCTAAAAGGTTGTGTGTTTCCTAGAAATGTGTTTACTAATTTTTGTGCTGACTCATTGTATTTCTTCAGTTTAGTGATTGGATGTGACGTAGTTATAGTTGCATGTTTTACGTGTAGGGGCGTGTCGACCCCATCACCCACAAATGATCAATAATTAGTTGCTAAATGTTTTTTTTTTTTTTTTGAATGACTACTATGTTGTCAACCTCGCGGTTTTTACAACTTCACCGGGCTTTGTGGGCCGAGCAGAGTGCTCAGCCCGAGACATCATTATTTAGATGGATTGGACTGTTCCCTACAACGCCAGCAACAAGGGTTGTCTCCCGGGAGACCGTACCTCGACTTGGTGCTTCGTTCTGGTTACTGGGTGGACTAGGTGGAGGAATAGTGGCGGCTCGTCGCTCGGCGTTAGGCGCCGGGCGCAAGAGAGGTCTTCGTCGCCTAGACCGGCGGCGACGGTGTAGTGTTGTGTCTTGTGAATTTGTGTTCCGGTTGGGATTGGGAGGGAGGTTCGCGTTTGCCGCGGTTATTGGATCCGGTGGATCCGATAACACGTGACGGGGTCTCCTAAGTTTGGCGGGCGCGTTCGCGGCCGGTGTATAGTCACACGCGGGTGCTAATACCGGGTTGGGTGTTAAATGTGCTTGTGTACTCAGTCATACTTAGGGGGAACGGTAGCAAGTACTTGTATACGTAGCCTAAGATCCAGCCACAAAATAACGATAGCCAATCAAAATAGCAATTCGGAAGAAAATATAACATATACATACAAACTTAACTTTAGGCCAAGTTTCTAACCGGGTAGGCAGATTGAATATCAAATATCAATCGTCTCGAGTATCGAGTGTCAAGTATCACGTTAATTGCAAACTCTTTTTTCAAACACCACCAAACAGACGGCCACCAAGGCCACCAATCAGACGGGTTTCTTGATGGTAAAAAATTTACGCCGCCTAAAGACCAAAGGTGGTAACGTTGCTTTGCCATCCTGAGCCCGGAATATTAGGCCTCTAGTAGAAGTAAGTTTATCCCCTGAACTGGAACATGTAAACGGCAGGCACTGACGTTATGGCGGCAGGAATAAGTAAGGCGGTGGTACCAATCCGTGCGTGTCGCTGCGAAACTCTACCACCTAGTCAGATGTCACGGTGTTAGTGACTATTTTATTAGTTACTAGTTTCACAATCAAATTGTAAAGGTAAAGAAGTCCAAGTTAAGAGCAATTAAAATTAATATAACATTTTAACTCGATTCCCACGTAGATATACATTGTATACTTATTAATAAAAGATGAAGTTTTTACTGTTGTGTTGAAATACAACTAGTGAGCTTAATTTGACCGTGTTTCGCAAAAAAAACCAACCCACAGACCAACAACAACAAAAAATGATACTTGTTGTTGTAAAATTACTGGCAATAAGAATAAAAATACTACCCGTGTCGGTCCGGGCTACTTTGAAGAATAGACCATCTGCATTCCTGCCAGGCAGCTCGTAAAAGGTGAGCAACGGCTTACTGTCACTAACACCGTGACATCTGACTAGGTGGTAGAGTTTTGCACCGACTCACCCGGATTGGTACCACCGCCTTACCTATTCCTGCCGCCATAAGGTCATAACGTGTTCCGTTTCGGAGGGTAAGGTAGCCGGTAAACTTACTTTTGCTCAAGGCCTAACATCCCGGCCTCAGGTGTCTCTTTGGTGTCTCTAGGCGGCGGAAATTTCTTACCATCAGGAAATCCGTCTGCTTGTTTGCCTTCCAATATCATAAAAAAAAGCAAACTCATTTGTATAGAAAGTCCTATTATGTATTTTTAACTCCCGACGAAAGACGAAGGGTGTCTTAAGTTTGACATGTCAGTATGTGTATGTGTCTGTCTGTAACATCATAACTTTTGAACGCGTGGACCGATTTCGATTCGTTAGGTGTATTGTTACGTGTAGTTTTATCAGGGATTACAGATTTATTTTTTAACTGTGGTATTATCCACCTCTGTGGTCTAGCGGTTTAGTTGTTGGACTTGACTGCAGGTCCCGGGTTCGAATCTCGGGTCAGGCAACAAAAAGAAAATTGGGTTTTTCCAATTTTCTAATAAAAAAAACGTTGGTTGTGCCTCTGCCTACTCCTTCGGGGATATGGGCGTAAAGATACTTTTTTTTAATATGGATTACAGCGAACAAGCACCCGGATCTCTACCTCTGCCTACCTCTTCGGGGAAAGGAGCGTGAAGATACTTAACTTTAATGTTATGTCAGTTATATGTCAATTTCGGTATATGTTAGGTAGTGGTCTAAATATTTTTTCTGATCGTAGGACCAACATTTATTTATTAAAAATGATGCACAATGGTAGGAAAAGGTTGACAAAAGATACATGGCATTTTCTTCCTACTAACCAAACTTTGTTTGTAATAAAATACAATAGTGCATTAAACACTTATTTACTAACTTTTGTTACACACAGGTATACTTACTTAAAAAATTATATTTTTATATGAAGTAATATTTTATAGATTGGGTACTTATTACATAAGATGGTCCGATCGGCCTACGTCTTCAAAATGGTCTCATGTTTTAAAAGGCTTATACCAAGACTGCAATATTTAAACAAAACCGAATCTATCAAGTTCTTGTTTTAAATTTTGTTAATACCATATAGTAAAAGTTTTGCATACATTAAAAGTATAATTTATATGATTAAGTGGCGACAGATCTCTATAACGAAATTATGAAATACATTCGCATGAATGAATTTTAATTTATTTCCGGTTTTAATTTATTGATTTCACATATAGAAATAAAAACGTCATCAAACACACCTATTGTTTAAATTTCATATGTCAGTTTTGCACTCTGTTAAAGATAATGTTTAGCTTCCGGGTGAAGAATAAGCGAATTACGAATCAGTTAAGCAGCTTGTAAGGGACACTAGAATATTTTTATGGCTTATGGAGAAACAGGGTACCTAATAATCTATATGGCCATAAAAACGTACGTGGTGCGTAGTCAACCTGAGATTGGGAACTCACTAAATAGTAAAAAAGCTACTGCAAAATCTAACTAACTAGATTTTTTTTAAATACGAGTTTGCTACTGGTCAATCATAAAAGTGCCGTACTGGGGGGTTACCATAAGCTCTTAAAACAGTACTATTTCAACAATACTAATTGTCAGTCGAGAAAGACAACCTTATGACGTATATCATAAAGTTGCTTATAAAAGCAGACATTTACCAAGATGGAAATAATACTGCTTTAAGCGTTCATGGTAGGGCCCCTGTTACGTAAAGTGTGTGTGTTTGTTCACGCCGTTTGAACGCAAAAAAGAAGAAGAAGAAGTAGCTGTCAACGTGAGATAGTCTGTGCTACAATGATGCAGCAGTCTGTTCGCGCCTAATCATATGTATACGCAGCTTGTGAAATTTTACAAAATTTTAAATATTAAAACACAAAGTTTGAAACCCGAAACCTGTTTTGTTGATTCGCCTAAACAACGTTATTTTGCGTAGATACAAGTATCTTTCCAGATTTAATGAAAGTAAAATCATTCCGATTCTTATATCAGGCTCTACATTTAAAAAATTAAATTATCGTCCAATATCAATTTTGCCTAATCTTACTACAAAATTTAAAAAAATAATGTATAATCCATTAATGTATTTTATAAATCACAACATTTTTCATCATCGACAATATGGATAGTCGCTTACGGACAAGACGGAACAATTAAATTATTTTCAAAAATGTATTATACATCATCATATGAATACATGAATTTATATATATAGCCAAATAAATATAATTGAAAACTGTAAGGTAATAAAAGATCTCGCAGCATCGTAAAGTTGACGGTACCAGGATCACATGTGTCAACAAGTGGTTCTCGCATCGAGGAGTTCTGCTTGTGTTGTTTAGATGTTGTGATAAAACTGAAAAATTAAGATTTTTTTTCTACGTATTTTTCAAGGATAAAAAGTATCCCATTTTATACCCAGGATAATAAGGTATAATTATACCAAGTTTCATCGAAATCGAACAGTTAGTTTTCACGTGATGCCTGAACATACAGACAGGCAGACAAAATAATGTTTATTCACATATTTGGGTTTGGTATCGATCTAGTAACACCCCCTGCTATTTATTTTTTCAATATTTTCAATGTACAGAATTGACCCTTCTACAGATTTATTATATGAATAGATGTTTGTATAACCAATAAACACATCAATCAATCATAAAGAAAAGACACAACTGTCGTTTTGTCATTAAACAATTAATAAACACTTCGAAGTGAACCTAGAAATATTTCGGATTTCATAACAGCCATTCGTTTTCATATGATAAATGTTTTGCAAACGACGTAGAGAGAAACAGTTATGAGTATTTTATTACCCAAAACGGCTGTTTAAAACTGTCACTACATGACCTTGGGACTAACTCGTCTGTTTGTACGCGAATATTGCTTAATTGTGTATTACAAGCTGTTTAGCTTTGATCTCTCCTTACTGGCAGTTGTAATCTGTATATATCTATTTATAAAAGTGCGTGGTCATCGCATAACACGTGAACGGGTAAACGAATTCCGCTAATTATTTGTTCGTTGTGTTAATTATTATCAGGGGATGTTAAAATATCGATATTCATAGCTAGGACGGGACAAGTAGAATAGTTTTTTATGATATTGGAAGGCAAACAAACAGATGGATTTCCTGATGGTAAGAAATTCTCAAGGTAGGAGCAAATGTAAGTTTACCGGCTACCCTAACCTCCAAACCGGAACACGTCATAACATTATGGCGACAGGAATAGGTAAGGCGGTGGTACCAATCCGTGCGTGTCGCTGCGAAACTCTACCACCTAGTCAGATGTCACGGTATTAGTGACGGTAAGCCTATGCTCGTCTTTTACGCTGCCTGACAGGAAGGCAGATGGTCCATTCTGCAAACGAGCCCGGACCAACACGGGGAGGAAAACTGTGACAGATGTGTCATGATAATAAGACACAATCGTTAACTATTGACGATAGTGATAAGTGTTAGGTATTATAGGTGCATCCCTTTAGTATGGTAGGGATGTTGGGACTAATGTGCAAATTTATCGGCTACTAACTCCAAACTTGAACGAAGCAGTGCTAAAGCATGTCAGGACGAGGTAAAGAAGTAAAATTTTATTTGAATAGAAAACTATTTGTATTTATTGCAAAAACTTAGTGTCGAAAATAAAATAAAGCTACTAAAGATGTAATATCAGGACCTGATTTATAACAGCGTCACTAATTGTGTTTTTCTCCTTTCGTATCTTTTATCAACTGCTTCTATACAAGAACTGTGTACTACAAGTACTATTTACTTATTAGGATTCCAAATTTCATAAAACCAAGAAACCCAACTTATAACTGAAAACAGAATCTGAAAATAATTAAATATATATAATACTGTTGGTCTGGGTAGAAAAGACCATCTGCCGTACTTCCCAGTAGCTCGTAAAAAGGCGAGGAAAGGTTAAATTGGTCATTACCTACAAGGTCACTGGTGGTAGAGCTTTGTACATCAGCTTCCCTGGGTAGTGATCACCGCCTTACCTCGTCTTACCGTCATAATGACAGTGCCATGTTAATGAGGGTAGGGTGTCAGGTAAATTTTCCCATTAAGATTAACTGATCACCAGATCCAATAAACTATAACATATACGGTACTTTTGCCATATAAATGGGTTTATAGAATAGAGTTGTACCAATAAAAATTAAAAAGTAAAAGAAACCCTATACAAATCTTTACGCCTTGAAGAAGTAGACAAGGGTATAACCAGTGCAACCTCGATTAATAGAAAATACCAAGAACACAATGTTGTAGATAGCAAACATATCACCGAGCACCTACTTAATCCCGCAAAACGTATTTTTTCTTATAGAACATCGGAAAAAGACATTTTAATCTGCAGGCCGCGAATCAAATCTGAAAACTTACTGCCAACACCGGTACTGCTAGACCTCAAAGGCGATGAGTGGGGAAGCTACGTTAACCCTACTCTGCAAATGATGATTTCAAAAAAATACGATTAGACATCCGGCTCCTTCATAACCTGCCTATCGTAACAAGTAATCGGATTTGTAGAGTGCAAATTGCAATTGTGGTGTATTCATTTATGAAATACTAACCCTTGCTCACGACGTTGCACGCACGATTAATGGTCCCACAGGAATATTAGAGAATAGAAACTATCCTATGTGTAACAACCCTCTATGTATGTACCAAATTTTATGGAAATCGGTTAAGCAGTTCTGCGTGAAGGAGTAACAAACAATGAGACAAACTTTTACATTTATAATATTAACATGATCATAGTGTACGAATTATCCGACTTTTTTCTAATATCTTATTGTACTATCCTAGTTGAGTGAGAGTCTCCTGTGTAAAATAGAGCACCTACTTTCCTGCGTAGCAGCACTGAGGAGGCGATCACAAGTGAAAAAGGTCATCATCAATCAAACCATTGATGGTAGAGAGAGAGATGGTTGAGAGGTTGGAATTGGTAATTTTTTTTTATGATATAGGAAGGCAAACAAGCAGGCGGATTTCCTGATGTTAAGAAATTCACGCCGCCTAGAGACACCAAAGGTGGTAATAATGCGTTGCCAACCTGAGGCCGGGATGTTCAGCCTCGGGCAAAAGTAAGTTTACCGGCTACCTTACCCTTCGAATCGGAGCACGTCATGACGTTATGGCGGCAGAAATAGGCAAGGTTGTGGTACCAATCCGGGCGAGTCGCTGCTAAACTCTACCACCTAGTCAGATGTCACGGTGTTAGTGACGGTGAGCCTGTGCTCGCGTTTTACGAGATGCCTGGCAAGGAAGGCATATGGTCTATTCTACAAAGGAGCTCGGACACGGAACACGGGGAAATCATCTCACATTCCTGCTGCTATAATGACAGTGCTTAGCAATATCATATGTTTGTCTGCAAATTAGGGTAGCCGGTAGACTTGCACATTAGACTTTACTCCATGGCCACAAAACAGTGACGCACCTTTATACATAATAGTGTACTCGTATAATATTACTGTTGCCTCTTACGAAAAGGTGAGCTGAGCTGTTTTTCGCTTTCTTATCATATCTGTAATATCTAGGGCCTATAATAACTACTGAATTCATGTAATTAAAATATACTGCCACTTAATTATTTCCGCAGCAAAACATGGCCACACACTGCGAAAATCCTGGCATAAACTGTAATTAAAAACAAGAGTTATAAAACTTAATGATATATATAATAACCAAAATTTATATACATCACGGACATGTGGTTACAAGGTCAGGGTTTGATCATATCTTCGACCTGGTTTAGCAGGAAATTTAGTTTATTATATAGTAACTGAATAATTTATTAATTGTTTCTCGTATCATATACAATGTAGGACAATACAGACTGCGATAAAATGTTCTATTACAACGTTTTTCATTTTTAAAGACATGGCTAAATGAATGAAAAAGCGAATTTCATTTGGTTCACCCAAGTCCTTATATTTTATCGACTGTTCAAATATTCTTACAGAATATGCCGAACATCCTGATCCTGATCTATCCAGTGTTCTATTTCCCGAAAAAAATTATGAAAAACAATTATCGCAAAAATGGAATACTTTTTTAAATTCATTATTTCCAAGGTTTTCTTCAAACCTTTATTTGTCAATTCTTCTTATACACGAAAAAATAACTGTGAAAGAAAGTGACTTTTTCTATATTATCCATATTAATCGATTCTTCTCATTCCCGTAAAAATTAACAAAGGACTTTATTTGTCAACTAGCCGTAGCTCGTATCATACAAACTTTGGCTTTTATATTGTTATTGGGATATGATATACTTATTGATTGACTGTTCTAATTCTTGAAAAACTAGCTGTCACAAAAATAAACTTTGGCCAATAAACTGTTACAATAGACACAAGAAAAAAATATTGTTACAGTAAGTGACTTTTTCCATATCATCCTTTTTTTTCGATTTTTTTAATTCACTAAAAAATGTGACTTTTTGTGTCTATGTATTCGTTTATTGACAGTTCTTATTCTCGAAACAATAATTATCTCAAAAACTGACTTTTTTTATTATTCGAGTTTTCTAATTCTATAAAAAAATCTAATCCTTATTTATTGACTTTTTTATTTCTCGAAAAAATGATAGTCATAAAAAACAAGGTTTGTTCATATCCTTATTTATCAACAGTTCTAATTCTTGAAAAAAACAGTTGTCACAAAAAGCGACCGCACAAATATTTTTTACCGTGACATGTCAGAAAGTTAATTACTTAATAGGAAGTGTGATTAGAGCTATTGTTAGTATATCATGTCACCTTCCAAGGATTTTCGACTGCAAATGTTTTAATTAAACACACAATCAGACTAACAAATCAACATTCGTGACAGAATACTAATAATATGATAAATCTACACGACTTTGAAAGTAATTAAACGTTAATTAGCTTGCCGAAATGTTTGATATACGATAAAAAATGTTTTACTAATAGCAGATTTTTTTATATTTTGATTGAGATCCTGGTTCTGATTTTTATTTATTCTTTATGAATAGCTTTATGAATTAAATTGAGCACAATAAAAAGTTCATTCATTCAGTGATTAACTCAAGAGAGGTTTATGAATGACTACCATTCATAAATCTCTCTTTGTTTCTTACTCTAATGTTCACAACTTTTATTGGGTAAAATAGTGCCACTAATTGAGGAGATTCAGCGGTAGAAAGTTAAAGATTGCCAGCGGCTTCATCTATTCGTCAGAGTTTTTAAGATCTTCCGCAAAAATCAGGACTGGTGTGACTAATTTGAATGCGGTAAAACGATGTAAAAATATGTAAGCAAATATTTAAACACGCATTAATAAGTACAAATAAAAAAGCGTTGAAACAGGGGCCCACTTTTATAGAAATAAAAGTACATTATGTTGTTACCAATAAAAAAATTTACTCTGCATAAAGTCCTGCAATGACTAAAATAAATATACATATCAATTTAGAACCTCTTCCGGTTTTCTTTCCTTTGAAAAGCAGCCATTTGCTCCTCATTTTCAAATAAGTGAATTTCATTTTTCTTGAATTTTTAAATTAGTTTAATCTATTGGTGGTGCTGAATTTTCCTTACAATAGACAAAAGTCGTACTTTTGAAAAAACATTGTATAAAAGTTATAAAATTTTCATACGGATATTTTTACACTGGTCATAGACTACTTTGCTTACTAAATCCTGTGTAGTTTAGTAAAGATGCTATTAAAGATAACTGAATGTCTTATAGCAATAAAATTAATAATTTTATGTCACCACCGACAAAATCGACATTTAATGTAGCTGATAACAACTCCGATCTAATCAGCTTTCAAATAAGAAAGTCCGCATCGCTAGTGGACTATTTGTTTTAAAGTTATAATGTCACACACACACACACACACACACACACACAGAGAGAGAGAGAGACACGTCAAACTTATAACAACTCTCTTTTTTCGACAAGGGTTAAAAATTAAACATCATAACATGTGATTTAAAAAATTATATATCAGTAAAATTTGATATTTCCCGAAAACATTACACTATTATGTAACTCAATAGAAAAACAATGGAAGGTAAAATTACAAGGTAGCGAAATATTTGCCTACAAATGTAATAAATAACTAGTTTAATGCTACGGTATGGTCTACTGGCTCAAGTCGCAGGTCCGGGTCATTAACCTGGTATTATCATAAATACCATAAAGTATATTCAGATCAGACCAGCAATCATTTTGATTTGGCACTTATTATGTGACAACGGCCAAAGTAAGAATTATATCTATTGTAACATTTGTAACTTTTGAAGGCACGAATATGCAAGTGTTTCAGAATTTGAATGTTACTTTTATTTATTGTAAGTAGTATGAGTAGTGGTGTCTACAGACCATGGTTGGCCGTAACATCAGGAGATGAGGGTGCTTGTTCGTTGTAATCCATATTAGGTGGTACTTATATATCTTACTAGGTGGTAGAGTTTCGCAGCGACTCACCCGCATTGGTAACACCGTCTTACGTATTCCTGCCGCCATAACTTCATGACGTGTTTCGGTTTGGAGGGTAAGGTAGCCGGTAAACTTACTTTTGCTCGAGGTCTAACATCCCGGCCTCAGGTTGGCAGCGCACTATTACCACTTTTGGTGTCTCTAGGCGGCGTGAATTTCTTACTATCAGGAAATCCGTCTGTTTGCCTTTCAATATCATAAAAAATATTAAAAACAAAGGTATATATAAGAAAGTAGTGTTATTGACACTATATACTGTGTGTGTTATTTGGCTGAAAATTGATAGGGAGGTAGCTTGGAACCAGGAAACAGATATAGGATACTTATATCCCGTAAGTTGAACTAGAAAAAATGCTGTTTTAAAAAATTTAATGGGTGAAATTAAGTTCGACGAAGCAGCTACTATTATATAAAAAAGAAAGTGTTATCACGTATCCTGGAAGAGTTAAAAGACAGTTTCCCTTACGATCAGCCATAGTACCATTATATGATAGGTGACACACCTGACGCCAACTGCACATTGAATAGCTACCCGGTTAGCGATAGGCTTGCCTCCTATCATATTGTGGGGCTTAGTGTGTTTAGCTAGTCGCGGCCTAACCCTAGTTGTGCTTCTGTCTAGTTCTTGGGGATTATGGGAGTGAAGATACTTTTTCTTATTTTTTTTTGTAATGGCTTTTACCAGCAGTCGACTTAAAATTTCATTGTCATTATTTCTAACCTTGTATACAAAAAAACTAGCAAAATCTTAACGATTGACTTAAACAAATATACCTACTTTGTAATTTTCAAATTCACATTGCAAGTAGAATAAAAGCTTGCATCTAATACATATCATGCTTATGTAAGAAAGCCAAATAAATTTATTTAGCGCATGTACCCATAAATTTAGACATTGGCATTTATCTACAAATGCCTCTCCGAAAAAACGAACGAACGCACATTTACGACCATTGCCAATAACCTATCTACAGTTAGAGATAGGCAAATCAGAGATTAGTTGCTAAGATGTTTTTATTAATTTTCGAAAAATAACAGTGGTTGCCTGGTATTTTTATCCATAGTTACCCTATCGCTTATTGAAATGGTTAATCGCGTACACTTAGCCTTTGACTTTGAAGTGGTCCACCTTTGAATCTCAGTTGCTTTGATAGAAGTCTACAGATCAAAAATGCAAGTTATTGGACCAACAATTGATAGCGGATAACATACTTATCGTCATAGATAGTTTCGTAACAGGAAAAGATCAAACACTTGCAAAAATTGTCGTACAGTCATGTCTATACAAACAATAATACGGAGTACTTATTGCGTTCTAATGAAATGCAAGTGGAGCGAGGCTGTACTGACGCGAGCACAAGTGCTACACTTACATAATCTGTGACTGATGAGTGTGAAATTGGCGCGAACGTTATTGTGATGAGTAATGATAGCCAATAACGTTTTGAAAAATAACGACAGGTTGCACTCCGGGAGTGCCGGCAGAAGTGAAAACTTGAGTATTAACGTTCTACGAATAATTTTGCACGAATTGCTTTAATTATCAGTATGAAAGTATTATCATTTATGTGGTAGAATACAATATTAATTTATTGCGCTATCGTACACAAACATGACAACACGAACATTCGCGTAAGCGCCCTGCACCGTCTTACGAATTTCCGATCAGGTCACGTGTCCTGACGCGAGTTTAGAAGTTTTACCCATTCCAAAAAAATTGCGCAACGCCACTAAATAAGTTTTCAGTTCAAAAATATTTAACGTGTTTTGATGTAAGTTCCTAAGGAATGGACGAACGGAAACAAAGGATAAATAAAATAGAGATTGTATTATTTTTTTAAAGGGCTTAAGAAGTGAATTTAAACTTTGACTGTAAGCAAAACGCAAATTGTTTCTCGGATATCACGTAAACATTATCCCCGTGTTGGTCCGGGCTCCTTTGCAGAATAGACCATCTGCCTTCCTGCCAGGCAGCTCGTAAAAGGCTAACCGTCACTAATACCGTGACATCCTACTAGGTGGTAGAGTTTCGCAGCGACTCACCCGGATTGATACCACCACCGGAGGGTAAGGTAGCCGGTAAACTTACTTTTGCTCGAGGACTAACATTCCGGCCTCAGGTTGGCATCGCACCATTACCACTTTTGGTGTCTCTAGGCGACGTGAATTTGTTACTATCAGGAAATCCCCCTGCTTGTTTGCCTTCCATTACCATAAAAAAAACATTATATCAGATGAAATCCAACTATAAAACTCTTATTTATTTACCGACTAGAAAAATTCTACGCGCATACCGATATGGATAATTGGTCCTGTTAAATCATACATAACACAACAGGATAATTATTTTTTATTTTTAATCTGCTGCTGCGGTTATCTTATTTTAGCGACTTAATACTTGCTAACTTTTACTTATTGTTTATGGGTATAAAGCCCACGGAATTCTTAGGATAATCATAAAACTTTGAGGTTGGAAGCTCTAAGTTAATTTATGAATCTTTAATTGGGGATTTATCTTACACGAACTAAAAATATCCCTGGGTATAGTAACTCAACATTTTCATTCTGTAAACTCAAATTCAATCATTATTTTTACATCCAGTGAAATAAGAAAGGGCGAACAACGTATAACATATACATGTCTTTCTCGCAACAGGAATTTGCTCTTTATGTATTTTTCTTTATGTCAGTATTTTAGGAACTTCAGTTAATTATATTATTTTTGCTATGCAGTACTCTAACACCAGTGATCTTGTTGGTAATAACACATTTAACGTTTGCTCACTTCTTAAGTCCTGCTTAGGCCTACGCAGACGGTCTATTCTCCAAAATCCAAAATAATGCAAGGAAAATTTATTTGTAATTTTTGTTTGTTTTATAAATACTTAACAACTTGATTTAGTCTATTTAGCTTCATACGTGATAGGTCGATAAGTTGCAATGCTATTTCGGACCGGCTACCTATGTTCATACTTACCTGCCTTAACTTTATTTTTATTATATTGGTTAATAGGGTCTGAAATATTCTCAATATTATATTGGGAACAAAGCTTTATCAAAAATCTTATACTAAATGAAATTTTCAAGTTAAATATTTACTTTTCGGTATAAATGCTTTTGATTGGGTTTTTAAGGATTTATTTACCACATTTATTTGTATTAGCCCTCTGAAAAATAAAGGAAAACTGCTTTCCCGTTCTCGTTAGCTAGTAAAAGACAGGTAAACGTTTTTTTAATACACGGCTCTCCTGATAGTACATAACTATCATAGGTGCGTCGCTGTACTGTGGCTGAAATTTTAGGTCTATTTTGCAAGACTACCGGCTACCCTCCTTTTCAGAACATGACATTATGACGGCAAGAATAGGTAGGGCAGGGATACCTACCCAGGCAAGTAGCTGCACAGCACTCTACCTCCAATGGTCTTGTTAGTGATGACCTATATTTTATACAATGCTCGTCTATCATCGTATTTCGTCGTCAGATGGTCTCTTCTACTCATCAGACCCAAAACATTACGGGGAACGAATTTTATTAGAATTCTTCAATATGGTTACAACCACCTCAAATTTGCCGCCGTGACATCTGTGTTTGCCACTGTCGTATTTACGGAACTTATCCCAGTTAAACTAACAATTTGTCTAACACTTTGAGCATAATGTGTACTGTAGCCATTACACCAAGCTGTCTGTCGTAAGGTGTGTGATTCTCGGTAAGTATGTGTTGCATTTTGTAAATAAATACACCAAAAAACGACACCGAGCAAAAGTAAGTTTTCTTACTTTATATTTTATACTCCAAATTCTCTCTATTTTAAAATCCTTAAATCCTCTCTATTTTATACTCCAAACCCGAATACGTCAACAGAAAGCACTGACTTTATATCAGAAGGAATAGGTAAGGTGTATAATTTTTGAGTAAGAAGCGTAGCTCTACATGACATCAGAGAAAGATTTGATAGTTTGAGCCACATGGACTCATTTCGGCAATATTTCAGATGTAATATTTTGATGATTATTATAAATGAGTGTATGTGCAGAAGTGGATATCTGAGATGCGTGTTTACTATACAGGGTTACTTTGAAAGGACCAGCCAAAATTTTAATATAAGAGGGTAAACTCATTTAAAACAGTCCTCAAAAATGCTTCACTTGTTGTCACAATATGTCGTGCCTAGTACGAGTCATGACGTCACCCGCCTGCAAATGTGACTGCGGTCGGTGGGAACCAATTTTATGGTTTGTTTAGGTTATAACCGTGCATCTTGTATTTTGCGTTGGACAAAATTTATATTCATATTTTTTTATTTTTTCTGAATCTGAATATTTAAGTTGATTCCGAAACGTTTCTCAAAATTTAGATGGTGCCAAATGTTCCCCTGTATATTTGCCTTATTTTGTGCGTGCACAACCCTATCGTGTTTGGACAGGAACAGGATCTTATTAAGTAATCTTTCAAATGATATCTGACATAATTTATAATCTAATTTCAATAAAATTATTTATGATAACATAGATATAAATTGATATGCAAACAATTACAATTAATAAACAATAAGTTGGACAGGTGTTATTGAAAATTTTAATTGATTCGCGACATTTCGTCCACTTTAGCAGTCACGACTGGGTGTGGCCAGTATTAAATATTCAACTGGGTCATACGGAAGTAGTTGATATTATCTATATATCAAACTTGATTATCGCTATGGCTGTGTCTAGTCTTACTTTCAATTTCAGTAACTTTATATCAAGTAAGGTTGCTGAAATTGTCGTATACCCTAATTTAGTTAACCAGCTCAAAAAACAAAGAGGTTAGGGAATATATACCATACTACGTAACCCGTTTAGTGGGGGGGGGAGGGAAGTCTTTAAAATACTACGATCAGTCACGAGAGAGAGGGGAGGGGCGACAGATTTTTGCTACGTAGTAGATTTCGCCAATAGAATTGTCGGACTATACTCGAATATGGCGCGCAATCTAGTGGCACTGATGTCAGTATATTGATACGTCAGCTGATTGAAAACAGGCGGTTTGTAGTTTAGTGAAGTTGTCGAGCAAGTCCACGAGAGTCTTCGTCATACAATAATTACTACGTAAAATCTTGAAGGGGGGTCTTTGCATATACTACGAGTGATTACCAACGGGAGGGAGGGGACGAAAAATTTTAAAAAATAGGTCACATAGTATGGTTATGTTCTTTACGTAATCAACAGTATGTTTTTTTTTTATGTTTCTTACGCGTTTACTCAGCAACTTAAGGGAAGATTTCGATGGTTATGATTCCGAGGTGGTACCATAGAATTGTCACATTATTTGTTGACAAACAACAAATATCAAAACAACAACAAAACGTAATAAATTCGGACATGTCCTTTTGGTTAAAAATATTAATTTGAATTTTTAGTCCAAGTGAGAGGCCAGCAAACAACCACAGGACTCTCCTGATGGTAAGGAGAACTGTGGTCCATAGATGCCAATAATGTTACAAGCACATCCTTGTCATGAAGCCAGAGGCAAATGTTAGGCCTATTGTAGAAGTTTATCGGCTCTACCCTGCTCGGAACATGACCGAGTCATATAAATACTAGATAATGTTACAGA
>NJDD01004479.1:74192-84256 GCA_002245505.1 Calephelis nemesis | reverse complement strand
CATCTTGTTGATTTTAATTATTGACGTTGCCTTCAAAGCACTGTCTATTGTTGGTAAGATGAGGTCAACAATTCAACCGATAACATACACGCTGGTATACCGTGAGCACACGCCGCACGCCGCACAATACAGTGGCGTAACGAGTGCTTCCGATTTTTTACCGCAATCATGACATTATTACAGTTTCCATAACAACTTCTTAGAATACGTAACTCTTCCATAATAAAAATGCCTCTATGACTTGGTTGTGAAGTTATCGTTTACGAGTACTGTAGAGTTAGTTACTCTTGAATCTCAATTTCATGCAAATTGGAAATTGGGTTTACCCCGTGTTGGTCCGGGCTCCTTTGTAAAATAGACGGTCTGCCTCCCTGCCAGGCAGCTCGTAAAAGGCGAGCATAGGCTCACCGTCACTAATAACGTGACATCTTACTCGGTGGTAGAGTTTGGCAGCGACTCGCCCGGATTGGTACCACCGCCTTACCTATTCCTGCCGCCATAACGTCAATGCCTACTGTTGACGTGTTCCGATTGGAGGGTAAGGTAGCCGGTAAACTGACTTTTGCTCGAGGCGTTACATCCCGGCCTCAGGTTGGCAATGCACCATTACCACTTTTGGTGTCTCTAGGCGACGTGAATTTCTTACCATCAGGAAATCCGTCTGCTTGTTTGCCTTCCAATATTATAAAAAATAAAAAAAAATTGGGGTCTAATGTGTCATTTGAGGTACTCTTAAACACAGCTCTAGCGGCTTGTTAACATCTATTTTTAAAAGAATTTAACGAATTCTATAAAATAATTTATTTAATAAATAGTAACTAAATGTCAATTATTCTCTAGAATTGTGTTTAATTCCAATGTTGTATTAATCGAGATTCAAGAAAAACCCTACAGTCTGTGGTTACGGCCTCTAATATTTTGTTTTGAGGTAGCGAATAAGAACCTTTCCACGATTGCTTTTGCTTTTAACGGGTCAACTGGTAGAAATCTCTGTTGCTTGAGATAAGTTCGCCCATTGTACTGTATTATTGTTTAAAAAAATATCTTCATGCCCATATCCCTGAAGAGGTAGGCACAGGCACAACCAGGGCGTCCACGACTAAAATACTAAGCCCCACAATGTATGTAATATATGTATGTATTGTAATGGTAGCAAGCCTATCGCCAATATTGCCAATTGGCACATATCCAATCTCGGGCAGCGTTACTTGCTAATAGAAAATTAAAAGAAAATTGAAAATACACATTTTCTATTTTTTTTAAGAAATCAAGTCCAACATCTGGACCGCTAGACCACAGAGGCGATATCTTTATGTTTATGTTTAGTGATAATGTTTTGTGTTCAATAAAGGTATTATTATTATTTTTATTATAATTAAGAACACGACTTTTCTGATGGTAAGAGATAACTGTGACTTATAAACACCAAAGATGTTGCAGCCACGTCGTTGTCCTGTGGCCGAGATGCTAGGCATATTGTGCAAGTCTACCGGGTACCTTTCCCTCTGGACCGGGATATGAGTATATCATTATGGTATCAGGAACAGGTAAGGCATGAACTTTTCCTATGGGATTTGGTGTTTTTCTAGAGATCATAATAAATCATTAACTACCCTGGAAAGAAAACTATCTATCATTTTTTGTTTTGACTTAGCTTTTTTGTCAAAAATTATCGGCCTTGGCCTGTATTAATAATCTCTTTAATTGTATTAGCACGTCTTTTCATAACCTCTTACATATCAACACTGCAACCTCAAGCATTTTGCAATTGTCCCTATTAATGACATTATGTATCAACTATTATGTAGGTGACAATCTGAGTGATTGGTATTGGCCTTGATCCAAAAATTCACACTAACCAATTGTAGGTCAATGATAGTTATCTATAACAAATGGTTCTTGTTAATCTCAGGGACCTGAGATTGATAGGAACTTGGCGGGGCTGCCAGATGGGACCACCGTTTTAATAATGTGTATGTATGAGTGAATGAATGAATACACTTTTTATAAAATTTACAATAGTAAACACTCTATCACTTATACTATTTAACTTAAGCATCATCCTGACGCTTGTGATTACGCTCCAATCATGCCTTCCAACAAGGTGACCTTGGTGGAAACTTCGTTTGAAATAAATCAAAATTTGGAATTAATCTATGTTACGCACGAATGTAAACTTATGTTTCAATAAGTGCGGAACCCTTATTAGATGCACACAGGTGATCAAATCGCTTCAAGACGATCTCTGCCAGATAATTTAAGGCTAAAGGATTTATTTTATGCATTTAAAAACTAAGGCAGGGGCTTCATAAAACGAATATATCTAAACATATATTTTTTATGATAAAATGGAAGGCAAACAAACAAACAGTTTTCCTGATAGTAAGAAATTCACGTCGTCTAGAGACACCAAAAATGGTAATGGTGCGTTGCCAACCTGAGGCCAGGATAGAGCAAAAGTAAGTTTACCGGTTACATTACCCTCCCAACCGTTGGCGGCAGAAATACGTACGGCGGTGGTACCAATCCGGACGAGTCGCTGCGAAACTCTACCGCCTAGTAGGATGTCACAGTGTTAGTGACGGTAAGCCTATACTCGCCTTTTACGAGCTGCCTGGCAGAAAGGCAGTTGGTCTATTCTGCCAAGAAGCCCGGACCAACCAACACATAATATGATTAGTAGTAGATTGCTAGGAACTACCCCAGGCAAGTATAGAGTTCCATCCTTTCAAAGATATAAGAAAATAGAAATACCGTTAAGGTGTGTCTTATATTTCGTGAGTTCAATTAATTCAATGGAAATTCTTATAAAATAAATATAAAAATGTTACCTCCTTGGATCAAATAACCATCCACAGAGCCATATGCAAACAATAAAGATCTGAATGTATTCAACAAGTTCTGATGTACAAGTAATTATTAATTTCTTATCTAATCTTAATTGACACACAAAGGTACTCATATATCAAATAAAATAAGATAGTAAAATATATAAAATTCCATTAGTATTGAATATTCTATTTATATTTAAAAATAACAACACTGGTTGGTTAGGCAACAAAATAAGATGAACTGGCTGCTTAAAACTGAAAGGACCCTGAATGTTCAAATGAATAGTTAATGTTCCCACAGGAACATTTTTTGGGTTAAAACTTTCCTATGTGTTAATCGTAGTTACCCTCTACATGTGTGCCAAATTTCATGAAAATCGGTTCAATAGTTTATGCGAGATGGAGTAACAAACAAACATAAAAACTTTGGCATTAATTATATTAGTAGGATATTATTAACGTTTAAGTGGAAACATGCCAGTTAATGTTAAATGCACAATAACACTCTCTTAACTATTTCTGCCATTAAGGAAAGACCACCGGCGTAACCCGGTCAGAAACGTAGGACAGTCAGATGTATAATACGTGTTCTATCACTGCTAAGTTATTAAACCAACAAACCATCTAAGATAAGAGATAGTGATCCACAGGTGGTTTATTTAATAGGACTTATTTGTGGCACGTTTATTAGCAAAACAGCCCAGGTAAGACTACAAGAAAATAAAATGTGCCATCAGATTCTCATCATCAGAATAAGATAAAGTTGAGAATGAAGTACCAGAATAGTTCTCGAGGATGCAAAGTGAGTGACTAGGTCCGGTGAATCGAAACAACCGTTTGGTATCACATATTCTGAACACATAAAGGAAAGCGACAAGTTCGCTAATCTCATACGTTCCTTGAATAATTGAGAGCCTTCTCAGCTTGGACACAGACTTTTATTAAAATAGATGTAGACATATCTCCTACAACAAATTTTTGGTCTGGGGTAAAGAAATTATAGCAAACAAACAGACAGAGAGAATTTTGTTAGAGAGATTTTTTGCATAAATACATTTATATTGATATTAATCGAAAATTTAACAAAAATGACAAATGAAATGATAAACTCCTTTTTTAATTGATAATGAAGAGGATATAAGTGGGTGAATTTGACCGTGCGGTTGAATATCCCGACCGAAATATGTATGCTACGCACCGATTACATCTATATGGAAGATGTAACGATTGGTTATTTTGACACGTATTTCTATAACGAGGTTTTCGCCTTCATTATATTGTTTTTTTTTTTAATAAAATTTGTTTAGTTTTAGGTTAAAAGTACATATATGAGCAAGGAAAATGTCACTAAAATAAAAGTTTGCAAAGAACCATTGAAGCAACATTTAAGTAGAAATAGTTTTATTAAAAAGTTTATTAATAAAACTCATTAGTTTTATTAAGACATTGTCTAGTTCTAAGGTTTATTCACGCTCATATCCTCGAAATAGTAGCCAGAGACCAGGGCACCCATGACTAGCCGAATACGCTTAAGTCTAACAAAGTGATGACGGGCAACGATTTTTTTTATTAGAAAATAGAAAAAATTACAAATTTCTCTTTCATGCCTGACACGGCGATTAAACTCGGGACCTCAAGGAGTCAATTTCTACACAACACCGCTAGACCGCCGAGACGAGAGGAGGCCTTGTTATATTTCTTGTCGTATATGATAATCTGTGCCGTATAAAGTATGTCTACGTATAAACTATGATATAAGTTTTCGTTTTATGTGTATCCTTGTATAAAAAGGTAAACAACAGATTACATGAATAAATCTTATTTTAAACATAGCACTTTCCATGCTGAATGCATTAGCGAAAATAATAAAATTTACGTAAATATTTAAACTTGTAATTTTAATCACTCTAGTTGTACGATGATGTTTTCATTGTTTTTGTTGAATGACTAATGTGTTGCCAACCTCGCGGTTTCTACAACTTCACCGGGCTTTGTTTTTCGTATAAGCAAGTAGCTGTGCACTAACATACATTTTTTAATAATAGATCAGCGAACAAGCATAAAGGTCTCCTGATGGTAAGAGACAGTCGTGGAATACAAACAGCATAGATGTTACAGGTGCGTCGCTGTCTTGCAGTCGTAGTGACGGCAGGAATAGATAAGGCGGTAGATCGCTACAAGGCAAGTAAAAAAAATGATGATAAGATACGAGTACAACCGTGGCCTATGTATGAAATAAAATGAAAAAAAAAATATTTGCGAAATGTGTGTGTTAAAATGATGTTACAAAAATATTTAAGTATAACATATTCTACCATATTTTGGTGTGCAATTTTAATATTAAAAAAATATATAATTTAATTACATCATTTTAACTTTAAGCAAATTGTTTAATTTTTTAACCAGTTTAATTGTTTATTACCAATCATTTTAGAACTATAATTAAATTTAACCCTATCTACCGTAAACTAACACCGTAACCATACATTATATAACCATAGATGCTATAGGTGTGTTCCTGTTTGTGATGAGAGTGTGCACATCGGAACACGAAGGTGGAAAACATTGTTATTACAGCGACAGCAATAGGTAAGGCCGTAGATCCTGGCAAGTTTGCTGTACAGCACTCTCCTATCTATAATCTTGTTGCTATTGACTCATTTAAACCAGATTCACTACTTACGTGTTAGCTGGCTAGGAGTAAGATTATCTATTTCACACAGGCGCGATTTACACGATGAGAACTTTTTTTTATGATAATGGAAGGCAAACAAGCAAACGGATTTCCTGATGGTAAGAAGTTCTGAGCTGCCTAGAGACACAAAAGGTGGTAATGGTGCATTGCCAACCCTAGGCCGGGATGTTAGGCCTCGAGCAAAAGTATGTTTACAACCTTACCTTCCGAACCAGAACACGTCAACTGCAAGCGTTGGACGTTATGGCTGAATAGGTAAGGCGGTGGTACCGATCACAGCGAGTCCCTGCGCAACTCTACCACCTGCACCAGTAGGATGTCATGGTGTTAATGACGGTAATCCAATGCTCGCCTTTTACGAGCTGCCTGGGAGAAAGGCAGCTGGACTATAATGCAAAGGCGCCCTGACCAACACGGGGAGCTATAGTCACTTTTTTAAGCTGAAGTTTGTAATTCGGCAACTCGGTTGGTCGAAAGTTTTTACGGCACCTGTTAAACGACATCCATGAACTACTACAGAAAAGACTTTCTTTTTGTAGTAAGTTGTATATTCACGCCCATAACCTCGAAGATATAGATAGAGGTAGGAGGCGGGTAGGCAGAGGGTCTATTCTGCAAAGGAGCCCGGGCCAACACAGGGTAAAATGTTTAAAATACTAGGAGTAATTGCCATAAGATAATTCCTCAGCGGCTATAAGTCATATCGGTGCATTTAATGAATCTAATAAACAAGGAAATTTAAGTGTCAGTTTAATAAGTGCGCCAAACCGGTGGCTAACGGTGACATTGACATTTGTGCCCAAAACCAGTGGGTGCGGTGACGAGGTAGGCTGACATTTTTTTCGTTAGACTAGCGACTGGCCCCAACTTTTCTCGAGGAAAAAATACTGTTATTTTTGTTCAGTTTCAGTAGAAATTTTTAGGACAATTTTCTAATCGTGCATAAATTAATTGAATAATATTAGTACTATTTGAAATCCAAGCTATATTCCAATAAAACCTGTCAAGAGAGAGAGAATACTTTTCATGGAATTAATTTTTTCCCCGTGTTGGTCCGGGCTCCTTTGCAGAATACACCATCTGCCTTCCAGCCAGAAAGCTCGTAAAAGGCGAGTATATTCTTACCGTCACTAATACAGTGACATCTGACTAGGTGCTAGAGTTTCGCAGCGACTCACCCGGATTGGTACCACCGCCTTGCCTATTCCTGCCGCCATAATGTCATGACGTGTTCCGGTTCCGGTAAAGTAGCCGATAAACTTACTTTTGCTCTAGGCCTAACATTTCGGCCTAAGGTTGACAACGCACCATTACCACCTTTGGTGTCTCTAAACTATTTATTATTTTACTAGACGAGTCTTTGCATATGTTTACCGCCTAATGGCGGTGTTAGTAAAAAAATATACATGCTTCTTTAAGAATGCCTGACTGGCAACTGGGCTATCGATTATCTTGGTTTCAGATATAATTTGACCAGCAAGATATTAGTTTTTAAACAGAGACATAGTATTTATTTCGACATAATTTATAATTATAATTAAATGTAACTTGTAATATATGGGTTAAAACAAAGTAGTAAAAATTGTATTGTGGAAAGTACTAGTGATATTGATAAATTGTGTTCAAAATCAAATTTCACCAAGCCCCAGCAATAAGAAGTATGTATTGAATCTATCATTTATTGGGTGAGAATAGGGCTTACGTTTTGAATATTTAACTTAAATTTTTGGTTAGAAAAATGCTTTGGTATTTAACCAAAGTCAGCCTGAAGCTAAAATATTATTATAAAAAGAAATTATATTATTAAGCTATGTTTTTGTTACAAAGTTTTGACAAAATACTGACACAATCTACATATTATACTACACTGTATAATTAATATAATTTTAAAGTTACTAGTAGCGTTATTATTCTAAGGTTACTAGTGACTTAATTCAATTTATTTTATCAAATATTATTGGACAAACATACTTGATAAGCGAGCATAATACCACTAAGATCAAGTATTTTTACAATCTTTTATTTAACTTGCAATGTTTAAAGGTTTGCTATTCCAAATTAAATTTCGCAACTGAATTTAAAAGCACCAAAACCCTAACGGCCAATGTTAATAATATTTCTCTAAAGATGGATTTCAAGCAATCTAGATAGCTGCTAATCCGCCGGCCTATCCTATACCTAATTGCCATATTCATCCTATCTACAGATACGTTATTGGCAAGCGATATCATAAAAATGGATCAAAATATCAATCTTGGACAGCAAGTTTTGGATTAGGATTGATTATTAATGTTGGCCGTAACTGGATCTGGATTTTGGCATTTACTTAAGTTTTGCAGTAATGGATCTGATGTTCTGGAAGCGGAAGATGTTAATAGGAGTTACTGAAATTGACAAAATTATCTTATTTTATCGTGTTTCGTATTTCCTACGAATCGCGAGGCTCGGGTTCGATTTTCGACGGGAGCATGTGATGAATATTTAGATGCCTACATTTCCAGGTCTGGGTGTTTATTAAATATATACTGGTACTATTTAAGTATTTCTATGTATTAGTATCGTTGACTAGTACCCATAACACAAGCATATAATTTGTTTACTTTGGGGTTAGATACAATTTGTGTGACTTGTCCAGGAATATTTATTTATTTATTATTTTATTTAAGTTCCTTAGAAGTAAGAATAGCCCTCAAAAAAACTTGTAACGATAGTGGGTTTTTTGTTACAAACTTATAATCAGCAACGTTTGCTGTTATTTCCAGATAATTCTGGTGGCGAAAGGAGGCGACGGCTATAACTGTGCCTACGGGAAGACCTGTGTGTATGAGCCTGCGCCTCCTGGACGGTCACCTCCCTGCGCCCAACCTGGCCTCACTTACTGCGTGCACACTGATCCTTACCCTGAGTAACGTATTATTTTTATTAGTATTACCTATTCCTGCCACCATAACGTCATGACGTGTTCCGGTTCGGAGGGTAAGGTAGCCGGTTAACTTACTTTTGCTGTAGGCCTAACATCCTGACCTCAGGTTGGCAACGCACCATTACCACCTTTGGTGTCTCTAGGCGGCGTGAATTTCTTACCATCAGGAAATCCTTCTGCTTGTTTGCCTTCCTATAACATAAAAAAAAATAGCTAGCATGTCCTGATGGTAACAACTAAACTCCACGAGTTTGGCTCCTCTTGATATAATAGACCATCTGTCTTTCTTGCATTCTTCAAAGCATGGTTAAGATTGGCCATAACCTATAAGAAAATCTTGTTGCGGCACAGCCACTCGAAGTAGCTGTCAAGTTCCCCACCTGTCTTATTTCTACATAATAAAAGTGACATGTTCCTTGCCTATTTGACCCTCCTGACAAAAGGAAAAACATCTGTGGTGTCTATAGGCACAGTTATCTCTTACCATAAGGAGAGCCGCGCGCTTGTTCATTGACCTCTCTCGTAAAAAAAGTTACAAAAAGAATAAAAAAAAGTTGCGAACAGTTGCGTTGTAGTACCAAGTTCTAAGCTCGGTGGCTCTTCGTTTCATGGAAGGCAAACAAGCAGACGGATTTCCTGATGGTAAGAAATTCACGTCGCTCAGAGACAGCAAAGGTAATGGTGCGTTGCCAACCTGAGGCCGGGATGGTAGGTCTCGAGCCAAAGTAAGTTTACCAGCTAACTTATCCTGACGTTATGGCGTCAGGAATAGGTAAGGCGGTGGTACCAATCCGGGCGAGTTGCTGCGAATCTCTACCACCTAGTCCGATGTCACGGTGCTAGTGACGCTAAGGATATGCTCGCCTTTTATGAGTTGCTCGGCAGGAACCCGGACCAACACGGGGCAAAAACTTATTGCTCAAGAGGAAATATCTATTCTCATGTAAAAAAATTAATCCCTATTTCCTTTGGTCAACGCATCACGCGTAAACGGATGGGAGATTTTACTAATTCTAAATTATTGTCCTCTTTGTATCTTATTCTTTGTGGTGTAGTTTTTTAGTGCTGAAGTTGACTACGCCATGGAGTACCTGGTTCACTTCCCGAGTTGGACAACTCAAGATGTGATATGTGACTCTATTATAAAAAAATGTGCGTTTGGTTTGTTTCAAAATTAAAAGAGAAATTGCGGAACAAACACACAAAGCAACATACAGACATATGTTTAAATAAAATAAAAATAACTGTTAAAAGTGTGGCATAAAAAACAATCACGTGCATATATACAAACATGCGCACAAAATACATAACCCTTCTTTGCTGTTAAGTAAAAATAAAAACCTTTATTGAGTTCCATAAACAATTTTAAGTTTTATATGTCGTTAACAAGATGTTGTAAATATTGCACTTAGTTCTTTCATAAAAACTGCCAATTAGTTTTAAATGGCACTTGTTCATTTTTCTCGTTCAGTTCAATGGTCCTTTTGTAATTGTAGCGTTAATTAAGATAAGTAAAGTTAATAAAACCACTGACATTTTAGTTAATTAGTCTACACAAAGAGAAAAGAAAACATACATGCTTATCTTCTCGTCAAGTCACGTTTGTGGCAGGTAG
>NJDD01004479.1:52356-74183 GCA_002245505.1 Calephelis nemesis | reverse complement strand
CTTAGTGTCGCAATATCTACTTCTTAGCTTCCTCTACATTTACTTCTTTTTTCATGCGTCCATGACGAAGCGTTAAACGAAGCGTAAGTCGAAGTTTTTATTTAAAAAAAAACTACCTACATATTGCCGTCTTAACTTTTGTCCTTATTTCTTACAATCTTCTTCCTGATCCCGTCCGTTTAACCAATCAAAAAATAACTTGATTAGCGGCACTCAGAGACAATTGACGTTTAATGTACAAAGAACAATTTCGTATACAAAATGTTGACTTAATGACAGAAAAAAGGTAGTTTACGTATCCGAGTGCGATCGTTAGTCCTACTAAACGCTAAAATTTCTATGTTTGTTTATTTGTTCCTCCTTCACGCAAAAACAGCTTTAGTGGTTTTCATGAAATTTGGCACACACAGAAGGTAACTTGGATTAACACATACGATAGCTTTTATCCAGAAAGAATATTCCTGTGCGACCACTTACCACGCGGGCAACGCCGCGGGCAACAGCTAGTATAGTATAATTAAAGCACAGTGAAACTGCAAAAACCGGCTTTAATTTCAGTATTGTCTTCTAAGTACACAAAAATAGTGTTTTTCCTCGATTTCTCAGGGAACCTGTTACCGGCGGCAGTGTTTCCGATAGATTACGATTCAGCTACTTTCAAAAAAAGAGCATATTTATTTAAAATTTATAATTCATCTACAAAAGTACGAAAATACAACTGTGAACCCCCTTGTGTTACAGCTGTTTGAGGAAGGTGTAGGTCACTTTCCATCAGGTGAACCACCAGCTCGTTTGTCTACTAATCTACTAAAAATATCAAATCCATACTTGGTGGCAATTTAAAGTAAAAAACCCGGAAGTAATTTCCTTGAAGTAAAAAAGATTTTTCAAATCGTTTCAAAAATTACAAATAAATCGATCACCACAGACAAAAAATAAATGTAAAAGTATAAAATAGAACCTCCTCCTCTTTCCGAAATAGATCAAAAAATAACCCGTAACATATTTGCAAAAGTAAAGAAAGTGTCTTCACGCCCACATCCTCGAAAAGGTAGGCAGATGCACAATCAAGGCACTCTCAACTAGCCGAAAACTTGCAAATGTTTGAAAAAACTAATCCTCTGTATTAATGTACTTTCAGGCAGGTGATAAGAAATTTGGTGGAGGCCGGTAAATACGACATCAGAACGCTGCTCTCAGATGAAAGTCGGGATGACTTCAGTGCCCCCAAGAAGGACACCCATCCGTATGGCTACGGGCCCAATTCTCTTCCCAACGTGGACCAGATATCTCTAGTAGATGAAACTTTGTTCAATAAGGACTATAACACTAAGTTCCATAATGGTTTTAATCACGGTAAGCTTTTTTTAAATTTTTATGAAAGATTTAGGGCTTAAAACGAAGTGAAATAATTATTTATACCGCCTATATTATGACCACCAAGTTAGTCGAATTGTTAGCTTTACGCCTAACTGCAACAACCAATCTCGAAGCTTGGGGTCGATTCCCGATAGGAGTAGAAATTTGTGTGATGAACCCAGACCCGGAAATGCAGACATCTAAATTGTCTGCATTTCCGGGTCTGGGTGTTTATTAAATTTATTCTGATATCTATTTAAGTATTTCTATAAGAAAAACCAAATTTTCTCCTTGTTGCCCGACCAGGAATTCGAAACCGGGACCTCATGCTGTCAAGTCCAACACCTGAACCGCTAGACCACAGAGGCGACTAATGTTATGAATTCAATGTAAAACATAGGTAAAACACTACAACCATGTTTAGGAGGCTAAACGTTACTTCCCATATTTTTATACCTCTGGTATAATAAAGTAAACAAATGGTAATTTAATAATGCGCGTTTAATATAGATTTTATTTTTTATATTTCCAGACGTGTACGGCGAGAAGACCCCACTGCACCCTCCATCTCCCCACGACCCTACCTTGTACAATGTAAAAGCGTTTCAACATTCGAATTTTTCGAAGTTCGGGTTCCAAGGATACCAGCCCGGGCTATCAGGGCATTGGAACCCCCTCAATCAGTATGACTATGAGAAGAGGTTGCGACAAAGTGGTCAGATACCAAACCTGAATGTATATAATCCTAACTACTTCAATAGTCCGTTTTACCCCAGCTATGAATCGGACTGGCTGAGACAGGCCAACGGCGTCACGCAGTATAACCCAAGCGAATGGTGGAAGTAAGTTACCATACTATATACCATACCATAACTAATAATGGCCTCTACGCCATTTTATATGAAAATATTATGTTTGATATGAAAGCCATAACTAAAGACGTATTTTCGCGTTTATATTACTAAGGGTCATCAACTTTAAGTACTGGAAACTTTAATTTATTTTTATTTTCACCGAAACATTTACAAAATATGGATTTGAAGCGGATTGAAAATTTGTAATGAAAGGAAAAGAAAACATCCGTTAAATTGTATTGTCAAAATTTCAAAAGGTCGCGAAAAGAGGAAAGTAGTTCGAACAAAAAAAAACTTTGATAAAAAACATCTTCATGCCTGTATCCTCGAAGGGGTAGGCAGAGACACAATCAGGGCACCCACGACGAGCCGAAGACACTAAGTCCCACGATGTGATAGGTGGTAAGTCTATCGCAAACCGGGCACATTTCCAATCCGGAACAACATTTTGTTTATTAGAAAATTGGAAAAAAGCAATTTTCTTTTTATTGCCCGACCCGGGATTTGAACCCGGGACGTTATACAGTCCTAGACCATAGAGGCGAGGAAAACTTTAATAACTTTTTATTCATTATGTTTTTATTTAAAGTACAAATTTTTCTAAGGTGTATACTATAAACAATAATATCCGTAGTCAGGGTTGCAAGATAGAAAGACTGAAATATTTGAACACTATTTCAAAAGGTCTAGAAAATGAGAAATAAGACAGGACAAAAAAAAATACTAATGACTTTTTGTACTAATTTTTATTAATATTATTAAAATCTTCTTTTTTGGTAAATAGTGAGATAACATACCTGTAACATTTTATCGACATAATTTCTTAACCTTAGGATTTCATTTAAGAATTTCAGTTCGATTTAATCAGGTTTTAGTAATCTGAAATTCTGTTTTGTTAGGATTTTTTTGGACTTTTGACATCATACAAAAAATCTGGGTAATCCAGGACAGCTTTTAATAATCTGAATTGTTGCATTAATGTCAATGAATCGTTCAGATTTTTTAGAGTATTCCATGAGTGATAACTGTGTTTTCTAGTTTGGAGGGTTATATGGCCAGTAAACTTCCTGCTGCCGATTTATCAAAAAAACCACCGGTTTCCAGGTTTTTAGTTTCGGTTGGCCCACGAGTTGGTTAACAACTTGGGTCTTTGGATGCTAAAAGGTGATATGTTTTATTATCATTAGATAAAATGCCTGCTTCTTTACCTTTCTTTATCACAAAAAAACTAAAAAAACCTGTTTAAAAAAATTCTTCAGCCACAGGCGTTTGAGCTATAATTTAGTACTACAATTTTAATAAAATATATTTAGATAACAAATCACACGTCGTACCGGGTTCAACTCCCGGATCGGGCTAGTCGAGATGGGTATTTAAATTTTCTAATAAAACAGCGTTGCCTGTTATTGGATAATTACCCTATTAGCTATAGGTTTAGGCTATGCCATTGTGACATAAGTGTGCTGATTTAAATATTGAACTTTGAGTACACCTTTCTTCCTCAGATACATATCGCCGTCTCGGTCTGACGCAGACGTCACAATCCAACGTTCCGTGACGTTTCCGACACGGACGACAACGACGCGACTCGTGAGACGTCGTCGAAACGCCGATTTGGTAAAAGCTGCTTCGAAGAGAACGCTCACCGGTGCCGAGGCCCTGAGGATAGCTCTGGGACTGGCTAAGTTGGTTAACATAATATTACATTCTTAAATCTACCAACGGCTAAAGTATTTCTGTAGTTAAGTAGAAAACCTCAAACTTTAGGTTCAGCATTCTATTTCAAAGCTCTATCACATTGTAAACATTGTGGAATAATACTCTTGTCAATTCTTTTTTCTCTTGATAGATCTAGCACACTGTTTATCTCATAGCATAACGAAAAAAAGTTGTGTGTGTGTGTGTAACTGAGTGCACTAGATAAACTCTCTCGATCACGTTAGCTTCTAAAAAACAATACTCCTAAACATTTGTCTATCCGTTAAAAAACTATGATTCCACAGAATGATACTCCCTCCCCCGATACATTCATAGTTACCAACAATATCTCGATTAGTTTATTTTCATCTTTGCTTTTTTCTATCTCTTATGACTATCACCAGTAGGATAACTAAGAAATAGTGATGTCTGACAACAATATCGATGATTTATTCTGATAACAGTGAAGATGCTTCAGCGGAGAGACCTCGACGACAAACAGCGAACACGGAGGAGCTGTGCCGCGTCCGGACCCAGTTCGTGACACCTCGGGCAGCTCTCAACAACAAGGGCAACTGGAAGTACGTCGTCAACATGCCAGACAACATGACACAACTTGTTAGAGCTGAAATTTGCGCGTAAGTGTACCAACTTTTCCACACAACTCACTCAGTGCTCTAGTATCTAGTGTATTTGGCGCATACAGGCAGCATGGACTCTATAAGATATTCATATCATATTTTTATCTATTACATGACTACAAAAACTTTAACACTTGGTTTTGTTGAATGTTGGGAGCTGCTTTAACAGGACTCAATAGCACAACATGATTTCTTGGTCATAATAACAATCGATGGTTTGTACTTACTCCAAATCAGACTTGTATTTATACAATAATACAAACTGTGCTCTATATAATATGGAAGTCATAATACTTTTTTTAGATTTAAAAAAACCGGAACGATTCTGGCAAATCACGTAGATACTGATCTGTCTGTAGAGACGGCTCTAACAAAACTTTAGGTCTCTACTTTATATTGGTTAACAATGTATACACTACGAAGGCACAGTAAAGAATTGCCCAATATTTTAATTAAGAATAAGATGTGATTTTTCATACAGGGTATTTCTGCGTATTTATAAATAACTTTAGACTACAACTATTTTAACAAATTCAACAGAGCCATCTGTTGATAATTAGATGAACAAAAATTATAGAAACAGTCGTTTTGTTTGTTAGGCGATTTGGATTTTAAATATTGTAACTCAATAACCGATTTATTTATTTTCAGATCAACAGAATGTAGTGGAATATGTACGATACCTGTTGGATATACTTCACGCTGCGAACAAAAATATATACAAAAGCGATTAGTAGCGTTGGAAGCAAGTGGACAAAATCTGTATACAGACGTTTTCTGGATTCCTAGTTGTTGTCAATGTACTATAGTTAACAATAACTAATTAATTTTATCGTAACGAGCTTTTGTGATTTATTTTTAGGACAAAAATCATGTTGTATTATGTTTTGCTTTCGCTATTCAACGCTAGATGGCGTTATAATACTAACATTAAAAGTGATATTTGTAATAGAACAAGCTTGAGCCGTCAAGTATAGTTTCAACGAATAAAATTTTGTTTTATTTATGTATAAATAAATTTACGAGAAGTAAAGCTAACAACTCACTGCCCTGATAACATTATTTATTAAACCATGACAATACCAGTTTTTTTTCTTATACCTTTTGTACGATTATCTAAGTTTTTTTTACACAATGTATTTTCCATTTAAATTTCTTTGACATTTTCTACACATAGTATTATAACATTTGTAAATACGTACTTAAATATTATAATAAAGTATTACATGTCATATTTTAATGCATTTTGTAAATACATAGTAGAGATCTCTCTTGAATAATGTTAAAAATAATTTTACATTTTAAGGTAAATAAAGTGTAACAAAATAATACAAAAACTTTTATTTTTTGCTTTAGTCATTACAAATACAATTTGTAAAATACATATAATAAGGCCATATATTGGCTAACTCTTCCATTAAAATTAAGACATATTCTTCAATTTTGTTTCATTTTACTGCAAATTAGTGTTTAATTATTGTTTAATAAATTTTTATTTGCCTTAAGTTCGCCCTTGTATATATTTATTAGACTATAAAAAAAATATAATAAAATAAATAAACGAAATAAAAACCTGTAATATTTAAACACTATCTGGTTTATTTTTAATATATTAATTTGTAGCAACACATTCACATCGACAAAATATTAGTGTTTGTATTCGGAACGTGCACGACAATAGCGCCATCTTGTAAACACAACTTAAGGGGAGTACGTCAAAATTTTAAGTAGATGATAACTGCATCATATTTTTTGTAAAATATAATATAATAGTAAGACTATAAATAGTGTTTTATAGGTATTTGTTTAAAACAATTAGGGGAAAATGAAATTGATTTTAGGGACTGATTTTAAGAGTGTAAAATATGAAACAAGCTTCGGAATTAAATAAATTCTGAAAACTTTAATCCAGTTTTAATTTTCAATAAAAATATAGAGATCAGTCATTAATTATTGCTGTTGTTGTTAGTAAAAATTCGAAATTACTAAATAAGTAGCACCTCATATTCATGTACCTATTATTGACGATAAATCAGCAAATTCTTGATTGTTGTTTTGAGTAGACAGTTGGGCTTTTACTAAGCAAAATAGCTTAAAAGTGGTCTAGAAACTATTTTTGTCAGTGCAACAGCTTTCATATTTTTTCTGAGATTATTTGTTACAATTCTTCAAGTTCTTTGGATACATACTTGAATAGCAGTGTCACAGTGGTCAGCGTAAATAAAGCTATTGCTAGTAAAGATCTTTCTTCTTCAGACTAGACATTCTTGATTAACCAGATGAGGTTGAGTTTGATTTCCTATTTCCGTTTTATTTTCTATGCCGTATTATATTATTTTCTCGTTGGTCGAGTGACTGACGAACACGCTTAACTACACCGACCAAAACGCGAGGCTCGGGTTCGATTCCCGACGGGGGCAGGCATTTGTGTGATGAAGATTTAGATGTCTGCATTTCCGGGTCTGGGTGTTTATTAAATATTTTCTGGTATCTATTTAAGTATTTCTAAGTATTAGTATCGTTGACTAACACCCATAACACAAGCATATAATTTGCTAACTTTGGGGTTAGATTCAATTTGTGTTATTTGTGCAGGGATATTAATTTATTTATTTCATAGGTTGTTTTATATCTGCTTCGTTTAATCAGGCGTGTATACTTTGCTAGTATATGTGACTCGATTACCTTCCGCTTTTGATATGGTTTTGAATAATATGTACCATGTGGACATAGCTTGGACTTGCCTGCGCGTCTGATGTTTTGCCTTCTATGAAATGTTACATATATTCTGTCTTCAGATTTTGGATACCTACCATGGCGACTCATCATCAACAATAAACAATGATACCATAACTAGTAAAAAAAAAAGTATCTACACGCCCACATATCCGTAGGCAGAGGCACAACCAGGACACCCACGGCTAGCCGAAGACACTAAGTCCCACAATGTGGTAGTGGCAAGCCTATCGCCAACCGGGCACATATCCAATCCCGTGCATTTTTTTTTTATTAGAAAATTGGAAAAACCATATTTCCTTTCTGTTGCCCGACCCGGGATTCAAAACTGGGACCTGATGCATGCACGTCCAACACCTGAACCGCTACACCACAGAGGCGATATAACTAGTAACATCCTATAACATTATTTATTAACATTGTAATTTAAGGTTGCATAGAGCACCACTTACTTTTACCGTTTAGCAACTGCCACCAGATTGATTCTTTGATCTATTTTTTAGGTTACTTTTTTATGTTATAGGAAGGCAAACAAGCAGACGGATTTCTCGGTGGTAAGAAATTTACGCCGCCTAGAGACACCAAAGATGGTAATGGTGCGTTGCCAACCTGAGGTCAGGATGTTAGGCCTCGAGCAAAAGTAAGTTTACCGGCTACCTTACCCTCCGAACCGGAACACGTCATGACGTTACGGCTGCAGGAATAGGTTAGGCGGTGGCTTTAAGAAACACTTAAAATTTACACTGACGGTTTTTTCAGCACAACGTTTGATTATCAAATTTCACTAACCACTTTTGTTACACATTTCTGCCGCAGCGAGCGCCGCGATTGTTTACTCTATCCCTTCTATACACTTTGTTCGTACTCAATATCATAAATACAGTAATTCTGTCAATGACAATCTTAGAAAAAGGGTGTCACATTTTCGAGTTCTATATTATTTTTATCGATTTCAAAAACAGGAGCTCCGGACTACGGCGTGTACTTGACTTCTTGAGTTTCCAGGTTCGATCCCGGGGTCTGATTACAAAAAAAAATAATTGGAAAATACGTAATTTCAATTTTCTAACAAAAGTAACGTTGCTCGGGAATGGATATGTCCCGTTTGGCGATAGGCTTGCGGTGGCAATCAAAATCACATTATGGGATTTAGTGCCGGCTAGTCGTTGGTGCCCCGGTTGTGCATCTGCCTACCCCTTCAGGGATATGGACGTGAATATACTAACACTACTAAGTCTCGAGTTCCAAATTAAAAGATAGAAAAGCGGGTTAAATGTAACATCTCCGAACCATAAACATCATTGATTTAAGCGATGTGTCTATTTCCGTCTCGTTCTTTACAAATTATTATAAATTATAGACTCTATAGAAGAACAGAAAAATAGGCAAGACCATTGCTAAAAGCTGGGCTCAGTTGGTATTACTGTTATTCCTATGTTATTATATCATTTTATGTATGTTAATCAATTTCTCTGCCGTTTGTGAACCGATTTTCATAATTATTTTTTATTTGAAAGAACCTACTTCCGAGGTGGTCCCGACCAAAAATGGTTATGACGATCCCAGCATCGAGGAAAATACTCAGTCTGTTTTTTTTTCAGATTTTTTCAAATTATTATATACAGCAGGATAGTGGCGAGCTCTGACATAATGACAATTAAGGTGAAATCTTTTTTAGCTGTTTATTAAGCAACTCGTCATTGAAGAATTTTGAGTAGTCTATTACTAATGTGATTGTGGCTCAGTAAAAGACATGTGTGATTTCTCGTTCGAATTATTTTAACAGTTTTATCCAGCCATCAGAATGTCAGTGCTTACTATAGTTACGTTCGGGACTTGAGAAAAAAACTAGCTTACAGTATAAGATTGACATATTTGTCCCTTTTTTGGCAAAGCATTATTAACAAATTTAATATCTATCACGTGTTTTTTACCATTTAAAAATCCTTCATTGTTGCTGCCTTTTGCATTAAAATAACTAATACCTACGAAGTGACTTTGGCATTTCCCAAAATCTTAAGTGTAAGTATATTTCCACGTAAGAAAAGACAAATATCTGCAGTCCACAGTCACGTGCAGCCCGTCAAACACAAAGCACCCTTCACAAAGAAATATGGACATGAAATATTATTCAGCAAATATGATTACTCAAGTTTTCTCCAGTTTGTACCTCAAAACGCCATATTTTCCTTCGATTGAGTTTAGAGGGCGGCTCACCATATCTGCGAGGGTAAGCTTGGGTCCGCACCCTGGGGGTTACTGGGCCTACCTTAACAAATTATCCCTTAAGCACAGATATGCTGCTTTATTTTGTTGTTACTATAACGATATATTTTTTTATGTAAAATATTCGGTGGTTTTATAATTATTTTTTAAAATTTTTATTAAAAAAATCACAATGCTAAGAACGAAGGCAACACGTACTTAGAATTGATTAATTAGTGTAGTTTATGAACATTATGTTAAGTAATATACTATTACAGAATATGTTACACATTTTTTTTAATATGTTATAACAATCTGGCTGCCTTGGTGTTTTTTTTTGGAAATATATCACACGTATGTAGTGAAACAAACAATGCATTTCCTTATCAATATATCTTACAGACGTTTTTACTTGAAAATCTAAAAAGAAAAATAAAATAAAAAAAGATGCTTTAATCAGCGAAACTGAAACCGCAATGGGTCAACATTTCAATTTATAATGAAATATTTCTAAAGCTCACAATGGAAACTGGGAAAAAAGGTTTTTTGAACAAATGTCTGTAATTTGAGATTTGTATCTAATCAGCCAATATACGAGTCTTTTGGCATTAAAAAGCTCAAAGCTGTAAAGCAAGGAAGAATCACAAATGAAATGTTCAATGTTTAATACGACATATTTTGCTAATATCATGGCACATATTACAAGGTGCACAAAATACAAGATGAATCACCATTTTTCTTTTAATAAATTTTGTAGTAGAGTCTCAGCAGAACCTAAACCCACTTTTTTTGAACTCCGTCCGCTTGGCAAAATTACGTGGCGTTGCCAAATCCGGCCTCTACGTACGGGAATGACAACGTAAAAAGCTTGTTTAAAAAAATCAGTCCGCAATATTAATTGCTCTAACAAATTAACCCTTATACTTAATAGATGTACTTAAATCAAAAAATTAAAATTTAATAAAAATCGCAATAAATTATCTTGGTATAATTTTTATCATAACACACTCAAAAAAATAACATCAGACTGGTTTTTCTTTTTTACTTTATTAAAAAAAAATATTTTTTGCAAGTACGGAGAAACAAAACCAAATGTAATTAATTAGTTTTATAGTTTTTTTATTACAAATTAAGATCCTTGAAAGAGTTTCAAAATCTTGAATGCTTGCATCTCCAGTAATCGACCAAAAACCGTAGACACCCATAAAATTATGATACAAAATGATTTTTAATTAGTTATTTACTCTTCGCAAATTATAATTATATTTCAGTTTAGTCTAGTATCTAATATAAACATGCTTATTTTTATTATTGACTATTTTTATAACATTAATAAATAAAAAACAATGGGTATTTATTGAAACCAAGCACAGCATAATTTATTATTTAGCCTAAACCTACGAAAGTATAACTTAAAGCAAGTAATGGCATCATTAGTATTTTTAAATATTAAAAAATAATAGCAATGACTGCTTTTGTAATGAAGATGTAGAAAATAACGATTGATCACGTATAAACATAGTAAAAATATATGGATAAATTTAAAATTAGTAAATGTCAGTCAAATACCGAAAAAAAAACCTTTATATTCAGTAAAAAACTAAAACTGATATATGTGTCTATTAGGTATCATATACACGTACATAAAGTATTTCTATTTAAATTATGCGCTTCGGTAAAATTATGTCAAGCTTCGGAAATCCGTATTTATTTTAAAGATATCTAAATAGAGTTGTTATAACTAACTAATCATTTCACTTAAATTTAGATTATGTCAGTCAATTTAAAAATAAGAGTATAAAGTGTAAAAAGTGTTAAGCCGAAGCGCATAACTTAAAAAGTGGTAATATTTATACCTATTAGGTCATTAGCTACTCATACCTATTTCAAAAGCTTTAACAAGATTTTGTTGCTAATGCGTCTTAAAAAACAGAAAATAGAAAAACAATCTTCACGTCGCACAAGGACTCTTTTTGCTTTATACGTGATAATAACTGCTACAAATTTATTAAAAATTATAAGAAAATAAATTGATTAAGATAAAATTCATGTCATCCATAAGTAATGCGCTTTGTATGACTTCAGTTTTTATTGATCTTATGCTAAGCGTAATAAATATTAGATATCCCGGTATACAATTGTAAAAGCAAAGAAATATTTTCAGTTACAACTAGAGGAAAGTAAAAATTGGACGAAAAATAAAAAGCATTGTTATTTTCACTACACAGAAAACTCCTTTATGATAATGCCGAAAGCACTTAAACATAGTGCCAAAACTCGCGCTTTTAAAATAAAAATCCAAGCAAAAAGTCGACACGCGTAAAAGTAAAAGAGGAAGCGAGGAAAAAATCAATGCTTGCGTTTTATGTTCTGTGCGTGTGACAGATCGGTTGTCATGGCGACTATAGCGAGGGAAATGCGTCTTGTGACAGAAGGTCCCAAGAGACAGAGGGTTAGTTAGATTGAGTCTTTGGTTTACAGTGGAAAGTTTATTATTGCACATCGTTTCCTTTTTGGCCTATATTGTTTTGAAGTATTTAGTGTGCGTCGTACGATAGAGACGGAAGATAGGGTAAGGGAGTCGGTAATCGATATTACGCACTTTTGTAGCAATGAAATTGGCGCGACCCGGTGCAAGAACGCGGTTTGCACGCGTTGCAACCTCTAAATTTTTGATTTCGCTTATTTGTAACAAACGTGGACGACATTTTGTTTATTTGGTTTTTCTGAGACTGTATGCCTGCTTCTTCGTTAAATAAAATAGGTACTTGTTTTACTTAAGTTCCTTTTTAAGCGACGCCATAAAATGAGTAGTAGGTTCTTAATTTGACTGCAGTATTTTTAAAATTTTTGTATGTTTTTTTGCGATACTAGCGGACTAATAACAAGCCAGTAACAATTTTGATAGTCCGTTGTAGAAAGATAGGTCATGATTGAGATTAGGTGACTGTAGGTCGTTGATGCAATTAATGTGCGAATATATCGGAAACACTTGCTAGGTATCGTTCGAAAATGCAATCGCAAAATCGCGACATGATACTAAAATAAAATAGTTAAAGTCGTCTTTTGCCGTTTTACTGCGCTTAATTAGAATCTTATAGATAATTCTTTAAAATATGTAACGTTTCCTCTTTGATAAAGTAGATGTACAGTTAAAATTGAGTACATAATTTAAAGGTTAGTCGTACTACATCACATACCTACCTACTTAATTTTTTTTAAACACAGCTCCTCTGGTGCGTTGATATTCTGAGTTTGGTCTAATATGTACATCGATCGACTATCTAACGTTACAGTTATTATGGAGGCAGGAATATAGCAAACCATCGGATATCCGAAATAAAAAAATATCCGTAACTGTGATTTCGTATAATTTCAGATACGGGTAGAACCTTCATGAGACACGTTACAACAACTTCTTTTTGATCGGTCGAGTCGCACGAATAATGTAATATGGTCGTTTTTTTGATAAAAAGGTTGACAATCAGTGGAAATCCATGTTTTGTGGTGAAAAGTTTTGATTTGATTATAAAAACTATGATTTGGACTAAGTGCAATTAGGTAACTAACTATATCTTTATATACAAAATTCTTCTGTGAGTGTGTATGTCACTGAACTCCTTCTAGACGACTGGACCGATGTCGACGAAACTTTTTGTATGTGTTCTAGGGAATTCGAGAATGGTTTAGATTCACAATTTGGTCCACTGGAAAATGTTTTTTTTAAATTAATTTTTTAATAATAAGAGGTTGTTGATTTTAGAATGTTTCACATCGGATCCGACAGACTGCGCTACTGTCTAAGCATTAATATCAAGCGATACGAAGTTTGCTGGGTTAGCTAGTATAATAAATAATACAAGAAAGCTGAGCTTATACTTACTTAATTCATAGTATGTAAATAAATATGTGCAATGTGAATCCCAATTATTTTCTCTTTTATAAAAATGAATGCTTAAACGTAATAATGTTATAATAGCAATTTAACTTAAATAACACTTAAAATTTACTAAATAGTAAATGGTTACTTATATTCTGTAACCGAAACTACTGGATAATCCGAAATAATTTCATATTCGTATCTTTATTCGAAATTATATATCCGTAACATCCCTGTTGGTATTATAAATTTAACCTAAACTCTCCTCTTACGTGTGGCCAAGCAGGGAGGCAGATGGTCTGTTCTACATAGATTACCTAGACCGAAAATTAGGTAATTGTTTCTACGTTCCTCGATTAGGTACATAATATGTACATGTATAATAAATATTTCGTAGAACTAAATTTTGTGATATTTATTACAATATATTGACCAGATAGAAACATTTTTGTCTGTTTGTCTGTTAACTAATCCCGCAAAAACGACTGAATGGATTTTTTTAATAATTTTGTGTAGTAATAGCTAATAGGCCGGGTCAATGTTAAGAATACTTTTTACAACGGAAATCTTTCGTTTCCGTAATGAAGTACGAAAGTAATTTCAACAAGTGTACGAAGCCGCGGGCAACAGCGTGTTGGTACTAAAATTACTAATTGTGTCTTTTACTCATATTATGAAAAATAATTTGTCATTTCCATATTTCACCTTGTTTTTATGTCAGAATGTTGAATGAAAGATTTTATTACTAAAACGAACTCTACACGACTCTTTTTTTTATGTTATAGGAAGGCAAACAAGCAGACGGATTTCCTGATGGTAAGAAATTCACGCCGCCTAGAGACACCAAAGTTGGTAATGGTGCGTTGCCAACCTGAGGTCGGGACGTTAGGCCTCGAGCAAAAGTAAGTTTACCGGCTACTTTACCCTCCGAACCGGAACATGTCATGACGTTATGACAACAGAAATAGGTAAAGCGGTGGTACCAATCCTACCACCTAGTCGAATGTCACGGTGTTAGTGATGGTAAGCCTAAGCTTGCCTTTTACGAGCTGCCTGCAAAAGGAAGGCAGATGGTCTATTCTACAAAGGAGCCGTACCAACACGTAGATTATTACACAATTATTAAAATGGCAGCTGTCATTGTTATTGACTATGCTTGCATTATTTTTTTTCGAAATGGCTGACATGTTGCTAACCTTGCGGTTTTCACAACTTCACCTATGATTGATGATTTTACTCGCATATTCAGAATGGTTCTGCTGATTAGGATTCCCAGTGTAGAATAGACCATGACGCTGTCTCTTAGCAAGTCAGCTTGTAAGCTCGCTCGCCAAAGGTTAAGTGGGTCAATACCAAGGAGACATTTGGTGGTTTATTATATAAAACAATGTCAAGCTGCGGTATGGAGGGTAGGGTAGCCGTTAGTTTTAGACAATAGCCCTAATAGCCCAGCTAAAGGACAGCAGCATTTGTAAATATGTTATAAAAAAATGTATAATCTAAATGTCCTTTGGATTAAAATGTTATACCCGTGCGTACGTGCAAAAATGTGCTTTGTTTATAATATATTATAATATAATTCGCCGTGTTTTTATAGAACATCTGTTGGCCTTCTACATAATATGAAGTAACTTTAACAAAGATATAACAGATGGATTTTTCGGACGCCAAGACCAGGTTTTATTTTACCTATTAATACGTTTTAATTCTTAGCATAAGTGAACAATATTTAGCTAATTTATTATGAATTGTTTGAAATTAATCAAGTAATCTCAAATTAGTGTATATTTCACATATTCGCATATTTTCACAATTATGTAGGCAAACAAGTAGATGGAGGACAAGGATGGAGTTATACTTTGCCAACCTTATGCTTTACGCCTACCTAAGAGCAAGGTTATGGAAGCAGGAATAGGTATGCTGGTGGTACCAAAAAAGGATTATCGTTGAAAGATTCCAGTCTGATTGACTGCACTAGTTCAATAATAAAAAAATTGAAGTAAAATTTTGTCAGCGAATTTTTCTGTTAAGGCCCCATACTTAGTCAGCCAGAAGAGCCAATCACCGCGCTCCCCCGTTCCATGATTACTATGAAATACTGCGCTCTAAAGTAAACGTCTTAAGCGACAAATCACTATTTTTGACACTATAAAATTAGTTTGAAAAAAACTATAAAAACTGAAACACTTATCTTTTAGGTATAGTGCTTATCTATGTTTATGTTAAATCTGGTGTCGATATTTTCATAATTGAAGTAGACGGTTTGGTTTTGCTATAAAAAGGGTTAACTATTTGATTTTTTTCTATCGAGCAAAGTGAAATGAATCGTGTTTTGAAAACACTAGTCTAGTAAAGCATATTCATGTTAATCTTATGTTTTTTTGTCACCAAGATCCATGATTGCTTTGTATGAAAAAAACATTATACTACTGATGTATTTTAGCGTATATGGACCCTTAAACTCAATGCCTCAAGTTACGATCTACGAAAAAAATACTGCATGTTTTCGGCGAATTGCATACAGCGTTCTTCATGATCGTAATGCTTAAACCTGAGATACACAAGTTTTTTTTTAAATTGAAACTTCTTACCTGTTACAATTTATAAAAAATAATATCATAAAAATATTCATTTCTTACATACACATTTTTTTTAATTTTGGCATCTGACATTAGTCAAGGTTAAGTTTGCATTAAGTTGCCCGATATAACAAGTGCTGAAATTATTCAAAATCTAATTAAAGAAAACCATGTCAGGGTCTTGGGCAAAGCGTTGGCCTCCTTACTCATCTAGTGATATATCGGCAACTAGTAAACACAAGACACATTATTTTAAATAGTAAAAGAAATTCAATATAATTAGGAAAATAAAATCTTTTCCGTCGAAGTTGCCAAAAAACTTTGAAAGATCTTGTGATCTAAAATAATTTTTCGCCATCAGTGACAAGATTAGCACATTTCTGAAAATATGATGTTCTATCGAAGAACAAAGACAACTAAACTTTGGTCAATTTGTTAGATCACATTTGACATTTTATCAAATTTGACTTTGAAATACATATTATATTCTCAAAGTACTATACTTTTGCTTGACATTGTCAATAAAATAACATATTTATTATAAATATTTAATTTATTAGGAGTCAGTAATGTTAGATTAATCCAAATAAAAAAAATTACAGGCTAAGAGTGACGTGAATGTTAGTCAAATGTGATTGTTAAATTGATTTTACTGTATCAAAATTATTATATTTTTTATTATCGGCGCTTTTTTTTATAACATTGGAAGGCAAACAAGCAGACGGATTTCCTGATGGTAAGAAATTATCGCCGCCTAGAGACACCAAAGGTGGTAATGGTGCTTGATAAAACTTCCAAATATTCATAGTTTTAAATGATAAAATACCTATAATTTCTATTTTATAAATAGCCTACTGGTTTCGCAGCATCATTATCAGGGCTCAGGCTAGCTTTAGATATCTAGCAATTATAAGTAGCCTTAGTAGTAGTTTAATTTTTAGCCCTGATAATGCTGTTATAAGCGAAACCAGTAGGCTATTTATTAAATAATAATTTATAAGTGATACGTAAAAGAGTACAAATGTTTTAAATGTTTTACAAATTAATAGATTTTATGGAGATCTAGGGAGAAAATTACATATAAATGGGATTCATTTACCGAATATTCAAATAGTATACAAAATAGTGGTTTTCTAGAAATTGACTTCACTGACAATAATTGAAATTTTTTATGTTTTATTAATTATTAATGCGAATAAGCTTGAAAATTGTAATGTTTTGGTTACAAATGCTAATATAGAATGATTTTTACTTGCTTTCATATTTAATTATGCGTCCGCAGGCAGTTTTTAATAAATCAAGTAAAAATAATTATTTACTCATTAAAAAATATTTATACTATTACACTCATAGTTTATATAGAAATGGGCACTACATAATTCACATGTTATTTGACATTTGGCTTTTGATGATAATATGTTAAGTATAAGACAGCAAAACTTACTGATACTCGAGGCATATCGAAAAACTAACAAATAACGTATTTCAAAGTACAGTGTTAAGTAAAAATAATATCGCACAGATGGCACTTCATTATTAATGAAAATTATAATAACGATGTTACAGCGAAGTGAGTAATTTAGTTTGTGAAAATTTGATGAGTCAGCGACGGGCGGTGGTACGGTGCAGGCGACGACGTGGCCAATGTCTGACGGTCGCTAAATTGGTATTTTTCTGAGAATCTATTTGAAATGGTATTTTAATAAATGTTATATCTTTAGAACATGCAATGTTTTTTTTAATCCAATTATATAATCGAATATGTATTAAATTCAAAACTTAAAATAAAAATGTTTGAAAATTGGTTTTTTTAAAGATAAAACAGGCTCGTCATTTTAAGAACAATTTTCGAATATAGCCACCACATATGTTATCGTAACATCCCTATATTATGGTCGGGATCTTAGGTTATTCGCGCAAGTCAGACGGAACACGACGACGTTTTGGAATGGGTAAAAACATCTAAACTCGCGTCAGGACACGACCTGATCGAAAATTCGTAAGACGGATGGAGAGTAAACAGCCAGCGTGGTGTAGGAGAGGAAGTATCCCATTCTCTTTCTTCGGCGCGACGAAAATGTATGCCTGCGCCTGCTGTTTCGTTTAGACGGCGCAGGGCGCTTGTGCTAATGTTCGTGTTGTCATATTTGTCTACCATAGCGCAATAAATCAATATTGTGTTCTACGACATAAATGATAGTACTTTCATACTGATAATTAAAGCTTCCTGAAAAAATATCCCCCAACCATTCCAAAATATCAAAAATGCACAACATTAATATTCAAGTTTTCACTTCTGCCGACACTCCCGGAGTGCAACCCGTCATTTTTTTAAATTTGTTAAACCTATTAAGCTTACCTGATATCAAATGGAATAATATAATAATAATGGAACAAAAATACTTCAAACAAAAAAAAAATCAGTCATATCTACGAGTATCAATAATTTTGAAATGTTTTTAATTTACATTTTTATATTAATTTTAACGAAAGTTATTACATTTAAAAACTTTTATGCAACGGCCTATTAATTAAATGTTTGAACTAATTAATTCTATCGATTTCAAAACGGCAGATGTTGAAATAACTTCCGCGAAGTTATATATCAACTCGTATAAATCATTTTCGCCATGTTTATATTTGCCACCACGAGATCCAAGCCACTTGCACCCTCGTGGTCTCGTTTAGAATGAGCTACCAATTTGGGTACACTTAAATTTCAGATCAGCTGCTTTAACATGAAATCAGACTTTAACGTCTAACTGTAAGGATTATTCAGTTTCTTAAAACTTTTTTTTATGATGTCCAACATTAGCAAAGGCAATCAAGCAGACGGATACCTTGATGTTCAAATTCACGCCGGCTAGAGACACCACAGGTTGTAATGGTGCGTTGCCAACCTGAGGCCGGGTTATTAGGCCTCGAACAAAATTAAGTTTACCGGCTACCTTATCGTCCGAACCGTAACACGTCAACGGCAAGCACCGACGTTATGGCGGCAGGAATTGTTAAGGCGGTGGTACCAATCCGGACGAGTCTCTGCGAAACTCTACCACCTGGTCAGATGTCACGGTGTCAGTGACGGTAAGCCTATGCCCGCCGCCTCTTACGATGGTCTATTCTGCAAAGAAGCCCGGACCAATATGTAATGTAAAAGTTTGACAGCTTCAATTGGTTTCCGAGAAGAAAAAAAATATTGTCTTATCTTTCATGTAAAGTGGGCACCCAGCAAAAAATCACTTTTGTAAATTTTGTTTTATTTCTTACAAAAATTAAGTGCGTGGAATAAATAATTTCTTGAGTCATCCGCAGGATGTTCAATTCTGAGAAAAGAAATTAGGCAATTTCTAAGAAAATAGGGTGAGCGGTTACTACTCTCAGAAGTTTTATAAAAGTTGTATTATATTGTATGGTATGACTAAGCTTTTATATATAGCATATAAATTATTAGATACAAATATAATATACAAATGTAAAATGATGTATGTACTCGGGGAGACCTGGGTTGACTCCACAGCCAATACGCTAGAGAATGAAGATCAAGAGTCTCAGAAACCGTCGTGTTTTTATGAAAAAAAGAATAAATGTGTAAGAAGCTAGGCAGGTCTTATGAAGTCGTATTCTCTGCCTACCCTGCATGAATTTTAGGGTGTATATATCTTTGTACAAAACTCTATTAGACCAAATGAGCTGCATCAATAGACTAACCTTATCGAGTATTTATGGTGGTAGATAGTGGTACTTTTGAGTGGTGGCCAATTCTTTATTACTGTTCTGATTTTAAGGTTAGGTAGCTTACATAGTAGGAAGCAATGCACTATTAATATTGTAGATGACATCAATTTCTTGATTATTTTCTTGTTCCGGATCCATTCTTTACAATTGATCAGCTGTCTTCTAGTCAGGCATTTTGTATATGACGAGCATAGGTAAAATGGGCCAACAAGACTACTAGTGGTAGAGTGCAAGGTAGAGATCTGCCACCATACCTAATTCTGCTGTCATAATGTCATGACCCGGTCCAGAGAATAGGGTGGTCGGTAGATTACCACAAGAGGCCACATCTCGGCCACAGGCTAGTGACGTGTGCATTTATAATATCTGTGATATCTGTAGGTCACAGTCGATTATCTCTTACATTCATAAGGGCCTTGTGTTTTTTTCAGATGGGGATTATGCTGTCATGTTGAAAAATTATTTTTTATTGTTTTGTTTTGTTTATTATGTCATTCATGCGGTCATAGTCGGTAGCGAAACATGTATCGGGCCGCTAGTATATACACTCATAAAAATGAATCTCCATTCGCGTGTTCATCGCATCAAGTGTTGGTCTGGGCTTCTCTGCAAAAAAGACCATCTGCCTTTCTCCCCGGCAGCTCGTCAAAGGCGAGCGTAGGATTTCCGTCACTAACACCGTGACATACTACTAGGTAGGAGAGTTTCGCAGCGACTCCACTGGATTGAAGCTACCGGCTTACTTGTTCCTGCCGCCATAAAGTTAATGCTTGCGGTTGATGTTTTCCGGTTCGTAGGGTAATGTAGCCGGTAAACTTACTTTTGCTTACTTTGCTTTTACTTAAGATCCCAACCTCAGGTTGGCAACGCACCATTACCACCTTTGGCGTGTCTAGGCGGCTTGAATTTCTTATGACCAGGAAATCCGTCTGCTTGTTTGCCTTCCATAATCATAAAAGAAATTATGCCTAAACGGATGGACCGATTTTGATTACTCTTTTTAATGTGCTAGTTAATGTAAGGAGAAGGTTGTCATGTTTATGAAAAACTGAAAAAATTAGAATCGGTCCATTGGTTCAAAATGTATAATTCAGACATATACACATAAACAACACACTCACGCAGAGAGAGAGACAGGCACCTTATAACACTCTTTTTTTTCTATAAGCGGTTGAAAATAAAATTAAACCAAAGAGATTATTGTATAAAAATACTCGAGTGCACGTCTTTCTCAAAAGAGATTTGTTCGAACAAAATATGTAAGGAAGCAGGTGCTATAGGAATTGGACTTTATTCAATTGAGTAAATGTTGATCCAAGTAATACGTTTCCGTTTTATTTAATTTTTTATATAAAAATGTATGTTTAATTATACAATCTCAATTAAATTATAATTAATTTCGTAAGTAAATATTTAATCAAATTGTTGTAAATTATAAAGGTGGCGGTGGACACCGATACAATCAGTAGAGCCTATTAGCTGCCGTTAAGTGGCCTAAAAACAATCACACTTATAATTTTTTTCATTGCTATAAACCTAAGGATAATTAAATTTTTTGTTACTGTATGTATGTGTTGTCGCCTCTGTGGTCTAGCGGTCCAACTTTGGACTTGACTTTTTAAGGTAAAAAAAGTTAGAAATTGTGTGGGTATTTTCAATTTCGTGATATAAATAACGTTGCTCGTAATTGCATATGTTCCCGATTAGCAATAGGCTTGCCACCTATCACTTCGTGGGCTTTAGTGTCTTCAGTTAGTCGTGGGTCGTGGTTGTGCCTCTGCCAACTTTCACGGGGATATGGGCGTGAAGATACTTCTTTTACTTCTGTATATATCATAATTTATTATCTATACATAACGTTCGAAAGTAGAGTATTTATTTAAAATTTCTAAACAAATTTTGAAGCGGGTCTCTACGCCATGTTCGTATTTTTTTCATAGGAACTATCTCCTGACCTAAAAATATAATTAGCAAAGTTGGTCCATCCATTCAGGCGTGATGCGATGACCAAGCGGAATTGGGATTCATTTGATATATGTATATATATGTTACCCATTAATACAAGTGTAATTAAATTAAAATGTTATTTTCTCATCTTTTTATAACACTTGACGGAAAAAGAGGGGTGTTACAAGTTTAG
>NJDD01004479.1:36898-52288 GCA_002245505.1 Calephelis nemesis | reverse complement strand
GTGTGTGTGTGTGTTGATTCCTAAGACCATAATGACACTGACAAGTTTGGATTCTGATGTTAAGGCATCTGCAAGGTTTGCACAATAGGTGTCATCTTCTGGTCCAGAGGGTAGGGTAGCCGGTAGATTTGCACATTTGGCCTAAAAACCCGGCCACAGGAAAGCGACTCACATAATATAACATCTATTGCTATCACGACTGCGATTATATCTTACCATCAGGATAGCCGCATGCTTGTTTGCTATTTTTTGGCACAAAAATAAGAAGTAAAATAGTCTTCTTTCAATTTTCGGTTGGCTACCAAAATTCACCTGCTACAACGTTATAAAATATACATATACATTTGTAATAGAAAGTAAAAGCTGCTCTACTATAATTACACAAAAATACTACATTATAAAGATATATATTTATAACGACCTTGAATAATAATTTTCGGCAACAAAATACAATCCTTAAAAACGAAGCTCGCACGTTGATGTTTTATATTACATTAAATTTAATGTCCGTTTTTTCACTACGAACGACAAGATACATAAATAAAAATGAATTGTTTGTCAGTTATTACTTATTATCAAGAACATGCTTTTAATAGTTAGGTTTTATTGCTATTTATCTACCGGCCATCTACAACTTACAAATATTCGTCTACTAGTGGGCACTATTTTTTTATTTATTTAATTTTTTATGATTATGGAAAGCAAACAAGCAGATGGATTTCCTGGTGGTAAGAAATTCACGCCGCGCGCGTTGCCAACTTTAGGTCAGGGTGTTAGGCCTCGATCAAAAGTAAGTTTACCGGCTACCTTACCCTCCGAACCGGAACACGTCATGACGTTATGGCGGCAGGAATAGGTAAGGCGGTGGAAGACCAATCCGGGCGAGACGCTGCGAAGCTCTACCACCTAGTTAGTTGTCACGACGTTAGTGTTGATAAGCTTATGCTCGCCATTTACGAGCTGCCTGCCAAGAACATGCCTGCCTGTCTATTCTGCAAAGGAGCCTGGACCAACACGGGCCATCAGAAACTTTGCTGGCTGTTCGATATCTTATAGAAAACCTTCTCATTACTTAACTTAAAAAACCAGTTCAAATTGTTAAGCCTTCGACATACAACATTTTTTGGTCGAGGGGTTTGCGTACACTCCTAACTCTAATGACTAACCGTGAGGATCGGGTTCGATTCCCGACGGGCTGCCCCCGTTCTTCTTCTGTTTGTTATTCACACGCGCTAAAAGAAAGCTTAAATTTAATTTGGGAAAACTTTCTTTTACAATAAAGTAAGTAAAACTTACAAACAGATATATTTCCTAGTGGTCTATCACTGAATTCCAACTTCGGACATCGCGTTATGGTATCATGCCCATCATCTTGATGCATGGCGACCTACAACTATGTGATTCCGAAGACATTTCTTACCCCGCATAACACCTTTGTGGAATCAGTTACCGAGGGCGGTATTCCCAAACGATTATGACTTAGGAATCTTTAAGAAAAGAGTATACTCATTCCTTAAAGGTCGGCAACGCATCTGTGATACTCCTGGAGTTGCGGATGCTCGTTTGCCTCCTCTACTATAAAAAATACCTACTCTTATTCTACAAATTAATCATAATTCCTCATTATCATCAGAAATGCTTACAGCAGGAATAGACGGTTGTGGGAATGGAGTTTCCGGAAGGACACTGCGGATGTAGAGGTTGCGGACCAGCGTGTTTGCAGGAAATAGATGTGTGGTTGGATCTTTCGGAGTAAGCAACTTTAAAAAAGAGCGTTAGACTCGTTTTGGATAATTTTGTGACTATCCCAACATTACAATATGGAAGCGAGTGTTGATATTATATCACAAAAAACAAAAAAGTAAAAAAAGTAGTCTACTAGAGAACGCTACGGGAAATTTGTTCGCATTCTCAACAGTGAGATCAGAAATCACACAAATTGATTCTAAAACCAAAGAGATCTAGAGATATAGATTGGTTTAGAGATTCAGCGTCGGACTTAACTTCTTGAGGTCCCAGGTTTGGTCCCCAGGACGGACAATAAAAACAATAGAAAATGCATATTTTTTTTTAAAAAAAAATAGCATTGGCGGGATTGGACATGTGCCCGGTGAGCTATAGGCTTGTCACCTATCACATTGTATCACATACTAAAAAAAACAAATGATTGCTATGTTGTATGTTTTTTTTTTGTGTATAGTCAGAAATATAGACATCATTTGAGTGTTCATCATTTAACACACACATTTAGTTCAAAACACAAACGTGTGCTTTCGTTGCGAATCTAATCCAAGTCTCGCGGTTAATCGGCGGAGTTAGACGTGTACGCTAGCTTCCTAATGAGTCTGTCAAATAGATAATATACAATGTAAATGTGACATTTCGTTACCTAATTGCTTGGGTGATGTCAAGAGTCTCTAAAATCTAGCTTGTTTAAAAACGAGAAATGAATGTAGAGCTAGGCACCTGTATAAGGGCCGTGATATTTAGCAGACGACACTCTCTGCTAGCCCTGTGAGAGACTTGTAGTAAAATATGTGTTTATGTATGGAAATTTGGTGACTACCTTAACACCCTGGCCGTAAGACAGTGACACACTTTAAAATCTATGGTGTCTATAAGCTACGGTTATCTCTTACCATCAGGGGAGCCACGTGCTTGTTCGTTGTCTTTTGCCATTTGCCATAAAAATAATCTGGACGATTCGTCCCAAAATTCCATCTGTCAATAGGTTGTAGAGAGCAGTGGCTGGTTTGCTCTTGAACAAATTTCATATATTTTTTAGCTTGCATAGCACAAGTCAGTAGTGAAAATAAAAAGTGCAAGGGTAGTACAAATTCATATTTCAGACCAACAAATCTAATCAAACCCAGACTAAAAAAATTACAATGTCATTTGGAAACCTCACTCCGATTTTTTACTGTTGAAATTTCAGCCCCTAGTTCTTAATTTTGTAAATATTATGATAATAGGAAATGATTAGTTAACGAGAGTATATTAACTGGGTGAAGGGGATCTCCTTAGAATATGTTTGTCAAGTGAGTTGCCTCGTCCGCGGGGCACCTCGGATGAACGCGGATTTGAATGAGGGGACCAGAGCTGGCGAGCCATATATAGGTGAATATCGTACTGGGGTTCAAACCCTCTTTGCACCTTACATCCTGCACGCAAAACAATCGGAAACACCAACCTGTCGCGACATGGGGATGATTGTCGCACCCTCTTTGCGAAAATGACAAAATGATCCCATTAATACGCCATAAACCTTCCATCTAATATCGCTGTTATCTCTTCTTTTAAATTTTTTTCATGCTATTAACTAACTCTACATTACGTCATTTAGAATTAAGATAGATATATTTGCATAGATTTAACAAATATTTTGTGTGGGCAAAGGAAACGAAAATAGCACAAATTACTAGAAAAATATTAGTTGCCTTTATATCGTGCGCGTTCAGTGAAACGAATTCAAAGGCGATCGATAAAACGGCAACGCGAAAGCTTCAAGTAAACAGATCGAAGGGCAAAGCGAATGCTCCGAATCGAATCCCGCCAAATGCAGCGACAGCTGTGCGTAGCTCGTAGCGCGTAGCCGGCCGCTGCTGTGTAGAGGCGGCGCCACCGGCCCTATTATTATTATTTGTAAACAAGCGTGTGCGGGCGCGGGGCGCGTCACGTGACCGGCCGCCATTGGCTGGCGCGACAGCTGCGTTCGCTGCTCGCCGCGCGCGCCAGTCCTCCGCCGAACGCCAAGCTAGCAACGTGCGCGTCTCTTGCAACGCGCCTCGCGACACGCGGTTTAGACGCGATCGTAAACACCGCATCCCTTTTTGTTTATTTTTCGCGTTCGTCCTTCGGGCCGTTTTGTGTTTCTAAGGCGGCGAGACCAAGAAAAAAAGGAGGCGCGGATGGATCAAGCGACCAGAGAAGGTACCGTCCGCGTCTAAAAGTTTTGTGCGAGCTTACGAGTTGTGGAAGTGTTGTTTAAAAAGTTGTTGTGGAAGCTTCTGGTTATTTTTTTGTGAATGTTTAGTTAAAACACGCAGCGGTGGCACTCGAGCGTGAAGCAAACTCCGGTGCCGGTTCGCGTGCTTCCGCCAAAGCTTTCGTTGTGCAGCTTTTGCGAATCGATCCTTGTTTTCATGTTTTAAAAGTGTTTGCCACAGTGTTGTCTGGTTCTATTAACATAAACCAGCGCGTAAACATCATAAGTTGTTTTTTTAATAAGTTGTGATGTATATTTGTATGAAGTTTAACGTAAATGTAGAGATTCCAATAAGAGTCTAAAGTTGGGATAACACTGTGTCTGCCACACGGGAACATGGGATGACGTCGCAAAATTAATGCGATGACGCATCAGCATGCTTTTATGATTATTGCGCATGTTGTTAATTGCGAATAAACATTTAATTTGATCAAAATCTAAAACATTACCAGTATCTTTGTAGAGCTATATTTATTTTATCGTCTTGACTCATGTGTGAATTTATAATAGTTAGTAATGTTAAAAGTAATTAAAAATTTTTGCTGTTAAATATACCTAATTATTGTATCTAGACATGTATGCTGTATTAAACTAGTTAAAATGGTAACAAGGGAATCAGAATTTAATAAATAATAATTGACATTTATCCTGTGGGAAGTAGTATTAAGTTAGTAAGTTACAAAAATATGTATGAAATGCTATGATAACTGATAAGTACCTACCTAATTAAGTTACTAATTGAACTTCGGAAAATTAAAGTTTGAATTGCAGAGTATGCGGGTCTTTTACCGTATCTTAGCTAACATATCTGGGTGGTCTCTTTAAAGTAGTTAAATCCAATATCTATTATTTATGATAGTGTCTTCACAAATGATCTTATGCTAGGACTAACCAACATACAGACACACAATCATAGTACCTACCTATGTATAAAATTGTTAATCAATATTGACTGATATGATTTATTCATAATAATATTAATTTATCAATATGTATATATCTAGCTTCATAGTCACTAACTGCACAATAGAGAACACACATTTAAATTCAAGTTAAAAATTTTCAAATTTTTTCAAGTAACGGTTTAAGAAAATGACCAAAAAACTGTTTATTCGTAATTCTTGTAGCATGTTGTAAACTATAACATACAATATAAAATATCACATTAAAGTAGCGTATCATTTTCCTTATATTTATTTCGCTTTGACTAATGTTAGCCTTATACCTAACTACATTGAGTGTTATTTTATAAGATTTCTCCATTGTGACAGAATTCATTGAGCCAAATTGTTTTTTTTTATTAATGTTACAAGGAAATGAAAATCTAACCATAATACCTTGTAGGGTATGCAGAGAGTATCAAGTGTTAAGGTGTTACGATCCTTGGAGAATGAGGATCCTGCCTAGCTTCCGCTTCATTCATTACTCTTAAACATTGATGATAATGTGGTAGGTTCATAATTTACGTTCATACTAAAAGCTATGGGTTAGTCTTGTGATTTGAAATTGCTAACATACCCACGTGAGAAACCCGAAAAGAAATAAAAATATGAAATATGATAAAAAAGATCTAGGATTGATGACTATGTATATAAATAACGCAATTGAATTTAATTATTATTATTTTGAATTCTCGTCCAATTTTCGGTTGTCACGATAAAACTTCTAGATTGGTTAAATAATATAATACATATTACATAATTGCAGAGAAAATATAAAATTTGAAAATTAACTTTGTTAAATATCATACTGTTTCTGGCTTATACTCTTTTTGTTATTTATCGTCGGATATTAGCTTCATAATTTGAAATATCTATATATAGTGCTGCCGACCTCTGTTCAGTAAACAGCATTACCAGTGTTGCTGATTTAGATTTTTAGGTACTTTAAAAATAACGATAATAATATAAAAATAATAAAAACCGTTGTTGTGGGAATGTTATTTTCGGCGCTCACTAAGAAACTGACAGCGGAATGAAAATTCCGATTTAACTTACGGAGCAGATAATACGATTTACCTACTCATCTTGACAGATATTTACTAAGATTGATTTGTGTCAAATCTATTAAAGTAACCCAACTGTATTTTTAATACATAAGGATGAAATATGGATATGATTCCTCGATTTAAAAATATAGGTAAATTACTACGAAAGCATAGCATACATTTTATCCTGGCAAGAATGATGCTAAAAGACGAGCAAAAGGGTTAAAACGTTTAATATGAAGACGATCTGACGGTCCCACGGAATAATCTGATAAATAATACGCCTTCCTCCCGTGAATGCGATAATGGGGAGTCAAGTTCAGCGAGGCCAATGAAAACAAATAAACAAATTGGCCAATTTCGCCCGAGCTAACTGATGGCTCATAGAATGAGAGCAAGAGTACAGATTGTGCAACGCTTGCTTCCTTTTTTGAACGTGTTTATGTTTCCTTCACACATTCCGGAAATTTTGGATCATCACACGAAGTGTTTGATGTATTTTGTTTTGTATAATTTATATTGTAATCTCTTTACAACCTTTAGATTTATTGTTTTGTTCTCTATGTTTTAGTAGACTTTCAAAAAAAATCTAAATCTAATCTAAATTCTTATTATATTTAAAAAATGTGCAAGTCAATGAAGGTGACACATGACGTGAAAGCCTTCGTTAAAAAAAGAGGAAAGCCTGGTATTTATCATGTTCGCGATTGAAGAAAAAAATTACCGCTGTTGCAAGAATACTACAAATACTTAGTGAAAAAGAAGAAGGAAAGAGAAAGTATGAAACTGAAAGAGAGGTTTGGCAACAACTTGCTAAGTAAACCCAAACTCTTGGGGAGGGAGGTGAAGAAGACTCGGAGTTGTTCGTTTACATCTAGAATTATTAGAATTAAGTCTATGAGTGGTGATAATTATTTTCCTAGCATGGATGACGTGTTAAAACTGGTCTGAGTACTAAAATTACTCAACAATAGAGGAGGCATACGATGGCCTTACGGTAGAAGAAGTTTAATGGACTATTGGAAGTATAAAAAATAGTTACAACTAAGTTGATCAAGCCGCCGTCTAGGACTTTTTCTGGATCCTTTGTAACAAATATTGGAGGACCAGCAAAGTAGCCAAAAGCCCCTGTGTAAAGGCAAGGATTTACGCATGTACTGCACTAGTTGTGAAGTTGCATCTGCACTAATTTTCAACTATTTTCACCAATAAATGAAGATGCAAGGGATATCCGATGGAATTTTATGGGAGGCTCAAGCGGTTTCAGGGCTGGTAGAGGATGTACGGGTCAGCTGTTTCCGCTCTGCATCATCGTAGAGAAGCATTTAGCTCTGAACCAGAGGGTTTTCTGTAGTTTTGTTTTTCTCGAAAAAGCGCTTGATAGGGTTTTACATAAGGAACTCTGGCAATTTCTGCCGCATTATGGAAATAATGATAGCAGAATATTGACAACGCAGATATAAAATGCGAATATTGATGGATGTAGGTACCCGGAGAGACCAAGATTGATATTTCACGATCAAATTGCTCAGGTTTTTTTCGAGGATGGTATCAAGAGTCTCCAAAACCGGTGTGTTTATAGGAAAAAAGTTGACGAATCAAGAGTGGAGGAAGCCAAAAAGGTCTGCAAGGATCGTGAGATTTAACACTCGATACGCTCTGGCCACTCTGTAGGGACTTTGCGTGAAGACATGATGATGACATTTAAATACGGAAATATTAGTTTTAGGTAACTATCTTCATTTGAAAATGAGCCAAATTATTTATCTTACCGAAAGATATTATAGGTTTCAAAAAGTTAAAATAGAGAGAGAAAGAACGAAAAAAATCAAGCAAAATTTAGAAAATTTCATCCGTTCATAAATCCGTTCATTAAAATCAGTTTCCCTCTTTAACTACGCAATGTACTCGCATGGGACTCAACTCTCAAGACGGAACGTTTTCAAAGCTCCATTATTGCTGTAAGTAATACCTTAAGTTGAATCATATTTTCTTTTGGATAATCCACATTTATTGCTCTCGAGCTCGAGGTATTCGGTTTTCATAACGGCTATAAGTCTATACTTTATTCTCCTAGTTCAAACATCGCTCTTTGGCAAAAGTTTTGTAATTTCTGAAAAATATTTTATTTAATACTGGAGTCTAGCCGGTGAATGCTCGATCGCCGAGCACAAACGAGACCTTTTGTTTAGTTCTTACTTTTACTAACTACGAAACGTAATTACAGAGCGATATTTTAAAACGTATATTTGTATTTTGATTAGAGTTTTTCGGTGTAAAATCCTATTGTACTATTATTTGACCAACTTTTTAATTGTATTATTCCTACGACTATATTTAGAAGTTTTGAATTAGAATTACATATTTTTGTTATTAGTTTATGTCCCTCGTACTGAAACTTATTTTATGATTTATGTCTATTGCTTTGCTATAACCTTGTTCATAAAATTGTAAATAATTTATTACAATGGTGTTGTGCGTTGTCATTATCATAAAAATAAGTCACAAAAGCTGTGACCCTTGCCAATCACAATTAAATAAATCTCTCCCTGGACAAATAACAAGAACCTACATTGGAGTCAAGCTACGTCGTTAATTGTCGTCATTAGACAGTAGCACTCGACTTACGTGATTAACGAAGGAAACAAAAAAACGTCAATCAAATAATATTTTTACCATTGTTTTGCAAAAATCAAAAACTGACGGCTTTAAAACTTTGTTAAACAAGGTAATAGCTACAGAAGAAAAACCGCGATACGTTCTATTTCTCTAAAGTCAAGTTAATATCTATTTGCATAATCATGTAACATTTGATCGATTTAATATTTATCTCAAGAGTGCCAGAGATTCTTCTTCGAAAATACCAAAAACATCGATATCATGTATATTTTGATCGTCATTTTTTTAATATATGACAGTGTCTAGGAAGTGAAGAACAGATGTCATACACTCATAACCAAGTAAATTACACAAACACACAAAAAGAACAATAGTAAAATATTAAGTCATACATGTGTGACTTCCTTCAAACAATCTTTCATAGGTGTTAGTAAAAAATGCCCAATTTCCGATGTCGCATCCGATAGTGGAGAAAGACGTCTCCACAAAAAACCTTCCAAAACTATATCATTTAGCATATGCCGTTGGGATCTTTTAAAACAGATTATAATTGCCTTAATGCTTTGACATAAGACTTAAAATTGCATGAAATATTAAGTGCGAGTATGTGATATCTTTGTAGTAGTATAAAAGCATAAGAAAAAGTGGTAGTGTGGGAAAGATTATTGTAAAAAATGCCACATCTGCGGCTCTATTCAACTCGATTTAAGTGCTTGAATGGGATGGGCCGGTAACTCTATATCGGGAGATTCTTGCGTCTTATCATTATGTCGCTTAATCACAGCTTTCCAGCTTTGTTTCATGTTCTAATTTGAAAATGTTGACATCATGTATATTAACGGTGGTGATTTCGCGCCGAATTTATTTAGAACATCTGTTTAGGATGTCAAAAATGTTTCAGGAGAAGCGTGTTGTTTTATGAAGGAATTTTGCTTTATTTTGATGCATTGCTTTAGTCCCAAAAATATATTACCAGATTAGCGATAATATAACAAAGAGTATTAGTTAAAACTGCTTAGTGATGTGACTTACTTTTTTTAAAGTTGAGTTTTTTTATGTGCATGTTTTTTTAATATATCAAACATTTTATTACAAATGCCATGTAAACTGTCCTATTACAAAGCCCGAACATATAGACTTTGTACTACTTTACTTATTTAACTTTACTTTGTGTTTGGGACTGCTTTGCAGTTTTTATTTATTATTGAAAATTATCAGTGGTTGCTTGTTGACTTGTCTGTATGAAGCTATAGATTAATACTGATGATTACACTCAAGAACTGATGTCATTTCTAAATATTGCTCTCTTATGTACCTTCTTAAGTCAGTCTTTTAGAGAGTATTTTGAAGTCAATTAACAAAGTAAAAATTAGAGAAAGGCTGGTATATTACAGAAAGTCAGCAATATTTGGAAATGATGTCAGCTCTTCGTTAGGAGTTTAACCTCCAATAGTAGCTATATATAGCTATAGCTTTACGCTAGTAACATGATCTATTATTATAATGTTACATTGATTGATCGTAATGCAATTTATTTTTTAAAGATATCATGTCAAAGTTTTTATATAAATACAAAGCTTTAAGTTTAAAGATACCCGGGGGACCTAGGTAGACATTCCACAATCAAATCGCTCGGGTTTTACATAGTGAATATATATGTAAATAATGTTAAATGTACTATTTTATGTAATATATAAGGTAAAGTCAAGAGTCTCTGAAACTGTTGTGTTAGTTTCAAAAGAGCAACGAACGTGGAGGAACCTAGACAGGTCAGCAAGGATCGTGATATTTGCCACTCGATATTATCTGCCTACTTTATAAGGGACTTGGCTTGAAAATATGTATGTCTTTACCTTAATAGATAATTAAGTGAAGATTTAATAATAGAGTTGGCTTTATCGTCGGGAGGAGGTTATAATATTGTTACACGAAAAAAACTAGATGAAAAAAAATAAACAATAAACTAGATACATAGTTATTTAAAAATATAAATTTAACACATACTTAACTAGCTGTAGTTTCTTGTAGTTTGTTTTTGTTTATACAATGTAAGTTGCTGCTATAGAATTTCACGGATACGAGTATATATAAGGTTTCAATAATTTTTTTACACATAAACCGGTTTGTAAGGGTGGTAATTATGTTTAGTTTATTATCTTAATGATATTAATGTTGCAAATTTATTGATAAACTTTGCTGAAAAAAATTTGCTGATAAACTGTTATTCATTAATGTACATATATTAAATCACTAGCTGCGCCCCGCGGTTTCACCCGCGTAAGTCCCAATCCCGCGGGAACTCCGGGATAAAAAGTAGCCTATATGTTATTCTGGGTCTTCAGCTACCTACATACCAAATTTCATCGTAATCGGCTTTGTAGTTTTTGCGTGAAAGAGTAACAAACATCCATACATCCATACATACAAACTTTCGCATTTATAATATTAGTCTGTCAGCGCTGTGTCTGTAGGATTTCGGAAATTATAGAAAATTTAAATTGATTCTTTGCGTTCTTCTATATTAAATCATTTTTTATACTTGTCTGCCTTACGTTTTGGACAATGTTTTAGTAGCATAACATTTAAATATAAATATTTGAATAATATACGTTCCACTTGAAATCTGAACAATGTTTTAGACCACGACGGAAAGAGAGGGGTGTAAAAAGTATGATGTGTTTGTGTGTTTGTCTGTGACATCATAACTCCTTAACGAGTGGACCGATTTCGATGAGATTTTTTCCTTTTGAAGCGGACGTGATCGAGATGTGCCCAATTATGAACTGAAGGACTGCAATAATTCTAAATGAACTTTTGTCTATCTTGTTGGAAGTTAATCACTGCAACTTATATAATCACCAGCTTTTCTCGTGGATTAGTCGAGCTTTTACTGCTAACCAGGTTCACCATACAATGACGGGATCATCTACGAATGGTGAACACATATTATCTTAAAGTTGTATTTATTGAAATAAAAAAAACACACATTAAAATAGGTTCAGCTCTCCAAATATGAGCTTGAATGAACTACGTGTTATGTGAATGAAATGAACAAGTGAATGATAGAACTGTGTACTGACAAATCATTGATTAAAGTGGGAATAAAGACTCATGACAATGAAAAGCAGAAACAATAAATTAAGAAATAAATACGTTTTTATTGCGCACAGTCAACTCACGAGTTGCTATATCTAATACAAATACATACCATCATCAGCAAAGTAATATGCAGATAACATAAAAATATATAAAACCCGTTCAGTTTGTATGGGGAAAAACAAAGTATTGTTTTTCCCATTTTTCCTGCAATTTTCCTGGTTTTTCTCTTCATAAGAACCTTCTTCTGACAATAACTGACACAGCAAAAAAAATTTGCTAAGTCGGTTTAGTCGTTCGGAAGTTATGCGCTTGACAACACATTTAGCAATTCATTTTTATATTATAGATTAAATTGAAATATTACTGCAACTTGATATTTACGGGTAATTAATATACAACATACTGGACGTGAGAAATGTCATTTTCTAAGGAATGTACTAATAATTGCAATGTTTAGATTCTAGATAGTCAAATATTACCATGTCCGGAATTCTAAAGTACAGGTGTTACGAATATGTTGAAATATTAGTGAAGTAACTATACAAGGCAATGAAACATTCTTCATACAATTACATTGTAAGCAGGTCGCATGTTGTGGGATTAACAGCATTACCCGTTCCTGCAGCCATGGCCAATAGAATAAATACCACAAAGTAAAGAGTTCGGAATTTGGATAATATTGAGGAGAAGATTGACAAATTTCCAGAAAAATACAAAACATTTTTTTTGACCGCCTCGTTGGTCGAGTGGCTAGCGCACTCCCCTAACTACATCGACCAACCGCGAGGCTCGGGTTCGATTCCCGACGGGAACAGGCATTTGTGTGATGAACATTTAGATGTCTGCATTTTCGGATCTGGGTGTTTATTAAATTTATTCTGGTGTCTATTTAATTATTTATATGTAATAGTATCGTTGACTAACACACATAACACAAGCATATAATTTGCTTACTTTGGGGATAGATTCAATTTGTGTTATTTGTCCAGGGATATTTATTTATTTTGTTATGTACTTAACATCAATTCAAGCATATAATTTGCTTACTTTTAGGGTTAGATTCAATTTGTGTGACTTGTCCAGGGATATTTATTTACTTATCAATGCAATCAGTTAACATTAATGTCAAATAATACTTATATTCCAAGGAATTGCGAATTGAATCCCATATTTTGGACCTCTAACATGAAGATGGCATTACAAAACTTCTTCGTGATGAAAAGTGGACAACGTGTCAATTGTGATCACTTACTAATTTAGTTTGCACTTTTTCTTTGACTATACTAGAATTGTATTGATCATCTATTTTAGCAGGTCTGGAGCTCCAATAGTTAGGCACTCATAGGTATAAAATAACATTAAATCTATCAATTAATCACAGTTGGTAAAGAAAATGTCAACTTAATGACAAGACAATTGACGTCTCTGAGTTTGGCTTTAGACTTTAAAATAATAAATGAGGAAGACAATCTTAATAAAATGCTACAACTTCCTAGGAATAGAACCTGAATCAAATGAAATATTAGTAGGCAAACATTACTCTATTTATTTTTAAATTTAAATTTTATTCAGACAAAATTTCCCTTTATATTTAAATTCAATCGCCTCTGTGGTCTAGCGGTCCGGGTGTTGGACTTGACTGCATGAGGTCCCGGGTTCGAATCCCGGGTCGGCCAACAAAAAGAAAATTGGATTTTTCCAATTTTCTAATTAAAAAAAAAAGTTGGTCGAGATTGGAATGTGCCCGGTTGGCGATAGGCTTGCCACCTGTCACATTGTGGGACTTAGTGTCTTCGGCTAGTCGTGGGTGCCCTGGTTGTGCCTCTGGCTACCTCTTCGGGGATATGGGCGTAAAGATACTTTATATTTAAATTTACACTTCTACCACACAAGCTTTTTCACACATATACAAGAATAAGTACAAGTGGTTCAATTTAAAGATACCATGTGCGTTAGCTATTACTACTGATGAATTTAAAAGGTGTTATGATACAAGTGTAAATGTATGGGAAATGTAATGCAATTCCAAGTATTGACAGTGGAAAGTATAAATTTAGTTTTATTCACAAAGCATTAATTTGATGAAACATATTGTATAATTCCGCGCCGTCACAGCAATCACTCTGATGTATGTATCCTGTGCACGCTGTTATTACTTGATGATAGTCAATGCATGAAGCATGAGAAACAATCGGTTCAAGAACAAGAACGACACTTATTTAACCACCGATTTGTGACACGTCCTAAATCAGAAAATAACAGAAACGATACGAATATAAAAATAAATAAGAAAAAGGTGGAAAGTTATGATTATAGAAATAAATAACAAAAAGGTGAACTCTTAAGACTCTACATCCTTAATAAAATAAAGACACATAGATAATTTACAACTACATCCTTAGGTATATTATGAAGTGTGTAAAAATGAGATTGTTAGCTCATGCACATATACAAATGAATATAATAGTTATGTAACAAAGTTAAACCAGTTCATGTTTTTTTTTAAAACCAATGATTTTTTTAATACAAGCTAATCATTTGTTCTTATTACTAAATACAGAAAGTTATTTCAATGTGTATACGAAGTCGCAAGTAATAGCTAGAATAGAATATTAGCCTAACATTTTTTCCTAAAAACAAATGAAAACAAATAGGTGCTAGTTCGACTTATTTAAACTCATTAAAAATTTGTAAATCTAGTAAATTAATAAAGAATAATAAAGTGGAATAAGCGCAAAGTCGAAAGATTAGGAAGAGTACTAAGAGATGAAGACGTGGGCTAACATGAAGAAAGAAAGTAATTGTCTTTACGACCGTATCTTCAAGGAGGTACAACCATGACACACAATTAGCCGGAGGTACTTAGTCCTAGTCAGGTGACCAACTTACCGGGTACTTCTCCAATACTGGTCGACGTAGTTTTTATCAAGAAATTGAAAAAAACATTTAAAGTTGCTCGCCCTGGCAATCGAACCTAAAGTCTCATGTATTCAAAGCAAACATCGTACCATCAGACCTAGCACAAGACACTTAAAAATTCTCTAGTTAATGCTTCTTTGTCATTTTAATACGAACGAAGTTTAACTATTTGCTTGCTTTTGGTATAAAAATAAAAGCTTCCGTAATAGTAGCAAACTTAGCACGCTAGTAGTAATGCTACATTTGATAAGTAAAGATATCAATAATTTTATCAGTAAAATGATCAATGTAACGGAGATATCAATTTCCGGTGCAGGTATTATGCGGAGGCGCCGGATGTACTTTGTACGTACAGCCGGTAGAGCTATAAAAACTAATCAAATAGTTCTACTTTGAATAATAAGATTTCACACTCGCGATCAAATGTCTGTACGCTTCGACATCGTCTATATCAAAGAGCTTAACTTTATGTATGGAAAAAGTCACAAAATTATTTATCAATTTATTCATACACTCACACGTAAAGAGAGAGTTATATGTATGTACATATTACACACACAAAATCAACTTATAATTAAAACTACAAAATTTGTAGTGTGTTGTTGTCTTGAATCTGGGGGCACGGCAGTGCCCCCGCCAAGTCGAGCAAAAAAAAAGCGGCACGGCCGTACCGTCCTTTTCTCGAAGCAATTCGGGCCTTTTTCGACCCCCTATAATTCGGTTGTGGATAAAGCAAGAAACCTGAATCTTCAGTAACTAATCCGGCATTGTATAAACACGG
>NJDD01004479.1:16561-35705 GCA_002245505.1 Calephelis nemesis | reverse complement strand
CCAAGTCGGTTAATCTATTAATCGTTTGAAGTAGATGGTATCAAAAAGAAAGGCTCTACAAAAAGAAGTGAGATCCCATCAAAAACATCCTGTAAAAAACCCAAGTCCAAGTCGATCTATTTGTTTAAAACGTTAAATATTTTTAATATTGGCATGATAATAACTTATGTAATAACTTAAGACAGAAGGTCCTTCAAGTAGACACTAAATAGATTAACCGACTTGGTATTACATGGATCTCACAACTTTTGACGGCAGAAAGACTGAGCTGCGAGACTTGGGTTTTTTACAGGATGTTTTTGATGGGATATTAATTTCAATTTTAATTGGGTATGTGGTTTAGCAGTGAGTGTTAGCGTTGACTGTGTGAGATCTCGGGTTTGATTCGCGTTCGAGAAACTCTAATAGTGTTTTTACATTGTCGGAACTAACATGGATCCTATTACCTCCTTTTACGTCGTAGTATCTAAATATACATTTTGTTATTGTCAATGCGCAAATTAAATTAAAAAAACAAACATAGTGATGACAACGTTTTTGGCGCCAGCGAGAGAAAAGATGGTCGAAGTTTATTCATAATTATTGAATAATGTGTTTATATTGAGTGAAATTAGTCAATTTTGGTGGCATTTTGTACAATTTTGTTCAGTGAACGTTCGCAAATAAAACAATCATGAAGAAATTAGCGTATCATGTATTTCCTCGTTGCCGCCAAATCTCATTACATGAGCTTGAGTAATGAGGCCACTGCTTTACCCAAGACCCTGACATGAGTTACTTACGACTTATGACTAATTATAATTGAACCCCGATTGTGGTAAATTTGATGCAAATTTCTACTTGACTAAAGGCAAAAATACTAACGTGAAGGCCAAAACCTGAAAAAAAGAAGGCAGTGATGACAACAAACAAAGTGATTTTAACGTGAAACGCCAAAAGATGTGTAATTTAACTATACTATATTATCTGACATCTACTTACGCTGGTCTCTGTTGTCAAACTATAAAATAATGTTAAATGAATAACATTGTGCCAGTCTATTCACCACGTTCAACAATTCAGAGGCCCGCATTTGGTTTCCGTTTCTTCAAAGCTTACTGAGCTTTTTAGCGACTTGTCAATAACTAATAGATTATCCTGTTAGTTCACGTGTCAGTAACTTATAGGTTAACTTTTTAGTTAGCGACAAGTAGTTTAGGAACATTCAAATATATCAAAAGGGTGAATGTATTCTTGTCCTTAGAAAGTTAGGAATTTACTAACTTCGAAAAGACAATCCTATACTATCATTATAATAATTTTTTATTTGAAGTTTATATGTTTGTTTGTTCGTTTGTTACTCCTACACGCGAAAATTACTGAACCGATTTTCTTGAAATTTGGCAAACACATAGAGGGCAACTTATATTAACACATAGGATAGTTTTTAACCCAAGAAAGCCTCCTGTAGTACTTAATTAACCACGCGGGAAACGCAGCGGGCAACAGCTAGGTATAAAATATTTTCAAATATTCATACAATATTAAAAAAATATCCGAACATATGTATAAAATGGTATGTAATGTAAAGATATATGTATAAAAGCTGTTCGTATTCACGCCTGGACAGATAATGACGAAATTTCATCAGAAACGAGTAAGAGTTTAATATTTTTTTAAGAGCTCTACAAAATTACTTAGATGCTTAATAGGTACGTTTATCTGAATGATATAATATCTCCCTTAGTTTTATCGCTGTCGGAGAACATTCATTCTTTCCCAAATAGATCACATAATAGATCTGGACCTCTTTTATTATTGTTTTTTTATGTACTTAAATAGTTAACTAACTGATAATTAGTATTAATGATCTAGATTTTTTCTGTTGAGTATTTCATGAGTATATTTAATAAGAACGCGGATCCTGGATTCCCAACATCTAACATGAGGAATTAGGGAGATTGATGTTAGGAAGAGATGACAGTTCAACTCCTTAAGTGCGAAAAGACTCTTACGCTAGAAATTTACGCTAAGCTAAGAACTTGAAAATCACGCACAATGTTCGAGTTCAGCTTTCAAGATTCAAGGATTTCGGAACGTCATCTAAACATCGCTCGGAACAGAGCGCGAGACAAAAAAGCGACAACATCCGATGCTAAAAATAAGCCATATAATTACAGCGCAAAGCTGAAAACGCAATGCTTTCGCTGCAGCGGTTGTACGGTTGCCCTTGACAACCGAGACCCAGATACTATCGCGTTCCATGCACACACGTGATCCAAACACACACACCGACACCACAGACGAATCCTTGCGCACACCATCACAACTATCGAATAATAACGCACTCACACTTTAAACTCAAGTTGCGTTCCGTTCTGAGCTTTTTAATCTTTTTTTTTCGTGGAACGTTCTTTGTGCGTGTCTACAAAGAGTTTTGCGTTGTGATTACTAGTCGGGACATTTTGATCGCACTTTTGAGACTAGTTGACGCAATGGTTGAATGAATCCATAAATTTATAAGACTTTTTTAAATAAATATGTCGTAAAAAGTTCGTGGGACACACGTCACATTATTTTCTATGACTTAAAGCAACTAAGGTCAAAACATATGGGAAGTTATGATGTCTATTATGTTTGTGCTTTGCTGTTGTAATAAACAAAATACCTACGAAACAGCTTGTAAGAAGCTAGCAACGATACTACTTCACTAACACTGTGACTACTTACAGTGCACTCTCTACTTTACTCTAAATCTTACTAAAGTTAGTAAGCTTTCGTTCGAGAATTATCTAAATTTTACGTAGATCCTTAAAGAATCACGAATAATATTGATCGCTTAAAGCGATTGTTTCTTCTATGTATGAATACCAAACTATTTGTAAGCCAAAAAATGTTAAAATTTAAAAAAGAAAAGTATCTCCAAGCCCATATGACCAAAGATTTGGCAGAGGCACACCAGGGCACCCACGTCATACAACATACAACCAAGCATATATATCCAATCACGGTCAACGTTATTTTAATTAGGAAATTGAAAAAATATATTTTTTACTTTTTTGTTGGCCGACCCGGGGATCGAACCCGAGACCTCAAGAAGTCAAGTCCGACGCCGGACAACTAAACTATAGAGGAGTGTTAAGTACAGGATTTTTCCAATTTTAAAGGATTCGATCCGAATACTTCTTTAATATATTTAAATAACTAAAAATCCGAAATGCATGAAAGCTTTGCCTTTAAGCAACCTTTCCTGAACCTGTAATGGTCCCAACCTCACGTCCTATATTATGCTCAAGAAGCGTAAGTTAAGATGTAAAAGTTTTTATTTTTCCCGTCAGAAAAATCATTCGGCACTCGAGCGAAAATGTCGGCAACATGGCTGTTGCAATTTAGTTCGTCTTTGTAAGCTAAATAAAAGATATTCCTTTGATGTAGGACATCGACATTGAAGGAAATGAAGTCGACACAAAGAATTATGTTTATTTTAAAATAACAGAGGATTCTGATGAAGTTTTCAAGCGCCAAGTGGCCGGGCTTTCAGAACTAAAAGGAATCTCTAAGGAGAAGTCATTTTGTCATGTTACGTCATATTTTTGTGCATTATGTTAATAAATAACTTCAAACAAGAAATATTGCTTGAATATTGTAGCGTTCCTTTTTAGAGATTTTTGTTCTTAGCAACCAAATAATTTAAAATAAAAAAAAGACGGGAACCCGCAACCTTCATCATTACTATCGACGCAATTTATGAGAAACGAGTTAAAATTCCCAAAATTTTATTAAATAAATATCTGTTAGTAGAAAAGGGATCCATGATTAAAATATCTTGAGGTAAAAAAAAAACAATTTTACATTAATTATTATGTATGCGTCTCCAAAATCTCTGTATTATGTTCATATTTTCGCTACGTAAATATGATCACGTTCCTGGATTACGTGATAAGCTCAAGTGGTTCCCTATCCATCTTCGCCGGAATTGTCATATTCTCTCATTGCTGTACTTTGTTCTCTCTAACCCACATGCCCCTACATATCTAAAAGAGAGGTTTAAATTTTGTAATAGTGAGGTAAAATTTCTTAGATCTAGTGACAACCTTTCTGACCAAGTACCCTCTCGTAACACTAACTATTATAGCCAATCTTTTACCTCGCTATCAGTAAATCTTTAGAACTCGCTCCCAGTAGAAGTTAGGAAAGCCCCTAATATCAATACGTTTAAAAAAAATTTTTGTCGCCTCTGTGGTCCGGTCCGGGTGTTGGACTTGACTGCATGAGGTCTCGGGTTCGAATCCCGGGTCGGCCAACAAAAAGAAAATTGGATTTTTCCAATTTTCTAATAATAATAATAAAAAAAATGTTGGTTGGGATTGGAAACATGCCCGGTTGGCGATAGGCTTGCCATCTATCCCATTATGGGACTTAGTATCTTCGGCTAGTCGTGGGTGCACTGGTTGTGCCTCTGCCTACCTCTTCGGGGATATGGGCGTGAAGATGTGTGTGTGTGTGTGTGTGTGTGTTTAAAAATATGGTTAAACGTCACTTTCTACGTTCAATATGACTTGATTAAAGTAATTCTGTTTATTCCTTTTTTTCCTATATTTTAAAATATTTATATTCCAATTAATATCGCATGTGTTATATTTCTTTTTTGCGTATTAAGAGCACCATCGTGAAAAAATTATTTTATAACATAAGGATGCCTGGAAGAGATCGCTGTTTTGGCGATAAGGCCGCCTTTGTGTAAGTTTTTAAGTTTCTTTTAATGTATTTATTTTTTATGTATTTTGGTGCACAATAAAGAGTTATTCTATTCTATTCTATGTCTCCAACTATATCTCAACCAAATTTCATTATAATCAGCTTAGCAATTAAGTTATAAACGTAACAGACAGACTTTGTAGTTATCATTTTCACGTAATGTGGTTTTGTTGAATCTTCGGCCGGTTCCTCACGTGTATTCGTTAGTAAACAAAAGTATTTATAGAAGGGTACGTTCATAGAAACTTCATGCTCTATTTCAGATGTACTATTTTAAGGGAACTATTTTTAAAGGTTCAATTTAAGCTCGTTTCATTTTTACGTTTCCGATTTTATTTTTAAATTTTTGTTTTTGAATACGTAATAATTAATTTAAAAGTGCTTTAGAGTGCAACATGTCAAGGATACCAATACAGGTTAATCATATATCAAAATTGTTATTAATAATTTATAAATAATTAAATTGGGACTTAATGAGCTTTTCGTTCATTTTGGGGCTTTATGGTAACGAGATGTTGGGAATCACTTTGGTTAGATATTTGTTCGTGTGTAAATAATTTTTTATGATATTTTAAGGCAAACAAGCAGGCGGATTTCCTGATGGTAAGAAACTCACGCCGCCTTGAGACACCAAAGATCATAATGGTGTGTTGCCAACCTGAGGTCGGGATGTCAGGTCTTGAGGAAAATTAAGTTTAACGGCTACCTTATCTTCCGGACCGGAACACGTCAATGGCAAGCGTTGACGCTATGGCGGCAGCAATAGGTAAGGCGGTGGTAACAATCCAAGGGAGTTGCTGCGAAACTCGACCACCTAGTCAGATGTCACTGCATTAATGACGGTAAACCTATGTTCGCTTTTACGACCTTCCTGGCACGAAGGCAGGTGGCCTATTCTGCAAAGAAACCCGGACCAACACGGGGAAAAAACGGATTATTAATTTAAAACGCACAATTTCCCTTCCCAATGTTCATTTTTTTTTATGATATTGGAAGGCAAACAAGCACACGGATTTTCTGGTGGTAAGAAATTCACGCCGCCTACAGACACTAAAGGTGGTAATGGTGCGTTGCCAACCTGAGGCCGGGATGTTAGGCCTCGAGCAAAAGTAAGTATACCGGCTACCTTACCCTCCGAACTGGTACACGTCATGACGTAATGGCGGCAGGAATAGGTATGGCGGTGGTACCAATCCGGGCGAGTCGCTGCTAAACTCTACCACCTAGTCAGATGTCACGGTGTTAGTAACGGTGAGTTCATGCTCGCCTCTTACGAGCTGCCTGGCAAGGAAGGCAGATGGTCTATTCTACAAAAGAGCCCGGACCAACACGGGGAAAATTAATTCAAATGACAACCAATATTGATTTTTAAATGTTTCATAGTAGTATTAAAACATTTTTTTTTCATGAGGTGTTTTAGGGGAAAACTATACATATTTGGCTATTAATTAACGAGAACATTTTTGTTTTTATGTGAGAGTAGCTAGTATTAATTGCACCACAGTACAAATATGAAACAGTATGGAAACTATATATAGACATTCCAAATGATATATTCACACAAACACAGGCATCTAAACGGTTTCCGCAGTGCTTCATTAGCGAGTGACGCGTGAAGATGATTGTCATGTTAATTGTTTCCGCGATATTTTTGCTACGAGCGTATACGATATTTGCTCGGATTAAGGGTCCATGTATGCTAAAATACGTCAGCAATATAATGTTTTTTTTATACAAAGCAATCATGGATCTTGGTGACAAAAATACACAAAATTAACATTAATATGCTTTACAAGGCTATTGTTTCCAAAACATGATTTATTTCAGTTTGCTCAATAGAAAAAAAATCAAAAAGTTTACCCTTTTCTGAAAGCAAAACCCATCTGTCTACTTCAATTACGAAAATATCGACACAAGATTTAACATAAACATAGATAAGTATGATACCTAAAAGATAATCTTTTTAGTTTTTGTTTCAAATTACTTTAATAGTGTCAAAAATAGTGATTTGTTGCTTAAGACATTTACTTTAGAGCGCAATTATTTCATAGTAATCATGAAACGGGAAAGTGCGGCTATTGGCTTTTCTGGCTGACTAAGTGTGGGGCCTTAACCGACGCTATGACATTACCTACTGACATTTTTTTGTAAATTAAATACATATTGCGTTTCAATTGATTAAAAAAAAATATAACAACCTTATTGCTTCAACGTAGTGTAGGTAAGTATTTTATCAACTATGCTTAGCTTCCATACTGTTACATATTTATTCCGTGACTGCACCTTAGTACATATTATGGTTGACTTGAACAATTTGTGCAAATCAATAAATGGATTCTGCAAGCAGGTTTTTTCGAGTTGGAATCTCTTTTGCAATTAAATTACTCCAACAAAAAGCTTCTTGACGTGATTATATTTTGTGTATTTTTTCCGAGAAAAAACTTCTGAAATTCTAAAGCAAGGAGATTCCAGCCCAACATTATATTGACTCTAATCTCGTGATACAATACGTAGTAGTATATTTTCTACAGCGATATTATTCATTGTTATTCAATAATACCTATTATAGAGAAGTAAGAACTGATTGTTCGTATGCCTCCTCTTCCATAAGAAAAATGTTTATATATCGCCAAATTAATTAACATTGTTCCTATTATCAGTTCAGAGGGTTGTTATATCCGAAAGAAACAACTAGCAAAAAATCATATTATACATGGCGACTATTTTTTTTTAAGTGAAAACATCATTAGCGGCGTTTCGCACTTTTTTTGGAATGGGTAAATACTTCTAAACTCGTGCCAGGACACGTGACCTGATCAAAAATTTGTAAGACGAATGGAGAGTAAGTAGTCGGTGCGGCGAAAATGTATGCCTGCGCCTGCTCTTTCGTTTAGACGGCGCAGGGCGCTTACGCGGATGTTCGTGTTGTCATGTTTGTGTACGATAGCGCAATAAATGAGTATTATATTATAGTACATAAATGATAGTACTTTCATACTGAATTTTCAAAAATTATTCCCAAACCATTCAAAAATATCAAAAACGTTGTGACAACGTTAATATTCAAGTTTTCACTTCTGCCGGTACTCCCGGAGTGCAACCCGTCGTTTACGATATCACTAATTTTTATAAAAAGTAATATCGAGTCTTGCAAAAGGATGTAAATTTTCAATTCTCAAACAAACCTGTTACAATCTAGATATAAATCGAAAAGGAATCGAACTTCGATATTGAAATTCGAAATCAGTGTTTAGTAGGGGTGTACGCACGATTGGGGTCAGGTCGGGGGTGGCGAGGTGACGTCACTAGCTGAAATGTTAGCCGTACATGACAACCTGATTATCGGGCCGCTAAGCGCTATCTAGAGCGTTGTTATAATGCGACCGATTTGCGAACACGCCATTTCTTACTACTTAAGGTCTCGGTCCTCGTTATCTTTATTATCATTTAAGAGGCTCCCTATTTTGGTTTCTGTGCCAATGTCTAGTATAGATGTTCATTTATAGAATAATCACGGATTATCATGTTTTCGTTACTGTACTAAAATATCGTTTTAAATTAACTTCTTTTTTTTATTAAGTTACATCTAATTCGTAGTGATATTAATGCAATAAAATTTTGTGGTTTTTGATCTAAAATTAAAATTTAACTTAATTTAAACTACCCATTATTTTCGCTTTCTGTTACGACCAGCTCTAGATGAAAGAGTCCCGCTTTGTTGACTAGAAAAATATCGAAATCACTCATACTCCGCAAAAGTTTGCCAACGATATCAGTCGACTATCAGTGATTTACCTTTTCATTTAAGGTTAATTTTGAAATTTACTTAATCGAATCATTAAATGAACATTTTAGTACTCTATTGAAGACTATAAAAAATATTTAAACAATATTAATCTATGTAATAGTAGGTAATCTATGTAAACCTTAAGAGACAATTCATATGAAGTGTAAAGTTGCACTATTAATTATAAGTTCTCTAAGCGCGTCATCGTTCGCGCCATCGATTTACGCGCCATTCAAAACACAGAGTACGCATGCGCCACGCTTTAACGCTGTAAACATGTCCGAGTGTTGCCATTATTTTTCAATGTTTGCCACGCATTCTCTTTGCATTTATTTTAATTATAAATGGTTGCGACTTTGGTCATAATTTTCATCTTAGTAAAATATTTTTAAATTATTGTAAGCTTATTCGGATATGTTTCTTTGAATTGTTTTTAACATTTTGAATTTATTTTGTGAAGAGGTTTATTATAATTTAAAATAATGTTCATAACTAACGAATTTTCCAGACGGCGATAAACAGAAATATGATTTAAAATTAGAATTCAAAGTTTACAAAGTAGCCCTAATTCTTAATTTCGACAGTTCATGTTATGCCACAACAAAATATGTTTTTTTATGATATTGGAAGGCAAACAAGCAGATGGATTTTCTGATTGATAGATTGATAATCGTTGAGCTTGTCGTTGATATTTTTACCCTTAAGGTTGTTAAGTCTAGATAAAATAAAAGTAATCGCATGACTAACTGGTTAATATCATCATCTATGCAAACAAACATTCTTTTACAATCCCTTACGTGTTAAAAAGTTGTTTATTATTCAGGAAACATCTACAGTATGTTAGCTAAATATAACATAAGTATTTTACTTTCAAATACCAACAAGTTATGCTTTTTTTTAACAAAATTAAACAAGATTCAATCTTCAACAAAACCTACATGTGATATAGTTGAATTAGTTCGATAACGTCAATTTTGAAACTATAAAATCCGCATCAAAATCGGTAAAACCGTTCGAAAGTAATGATGCCATAGAAAGTCACACATATACACACGCACATGCACGCATGTGAGTAAGTACGCAAAAACACATTTCGACTTTACTTTTATTACTTTACGTTTTTACGTTTTATACATTCGTAGGAAAGCAGGTATGTTTAAGAATGAATTATTAATACTTATTCCTTTTTTTACAGATTGGTGTAGGCCGCACGGATAACACCGGCTCGCCTCCGCCTCAACCACAACCGAATTGAAGAACGGACAACCAAAACCCACAAAACCCTCAAACCAAAGCCTCCAGTCATATCTTTTGTTTCGAAAATCGTATATAAGCACTATTTTTTAAACCTTTTAACGATAAAATTACGCAAATAGTATACGCTAACTCCCATACAGTACAAACTAATTTAAGTCTGATCGGTATTTACAATAAAAAGCCTTCAAGGAGAAGAAACAAAAGTTAAGCTATCAACGACCAGTATTTAAACGTTCCAAAATAAATAGATCGTTAAACAAGTGCACAAATATTTTATCGTTAGTTAACAATAATCAACCTCGAGCATTTTTCTAAAATCAGCCAAAGATTTTTATAACTTTTAGATATAAGACTCGTAAGTTATCTGCCTTTCGTTAAGGACTTATACGATATTTATTTCATAGTGAGAAAACAAAATTGTGATTAGTGTAGTGTCAACCGGTGTGCCGTATAATCGTAAATTAAGTGCTATTTAGAATATTGGACATAACGAAACCAGGTCTTAGAGTACAAATTATAAGTTCCAGTGTAGTTTGGGTGTTCAGTACAACGTAATAGACTTAGTAGAGCTTATTTTTGTAAGAGGAAAGACAGAAGTGACGCGATGAAGTTGCGTCGAGATATAACGACATGAGCGAAACGCTCAGGAGCGAGGCGGGCGCGGAAAGCGCGCATTTGCCGCCCTTCTCAACCTTCGGCGAAATGGCGGAGAACGAGCAAAGGATCCTCACGGCCGACGGACGATTGCTGGACCCAGGCTGGGAATACTACGAGAGGACAGGGGACACGGTCTCCGTAATCGCCAGCCAGCCGCAATATCGTCCATGGGAATCAATGCCTATCACTGTTAACTCCAAGGATGCAATCCTTCGAGCGGGCTTCTCATCGCCATTAGAATATCAATCTGTCACATTGCAGCCAATAGCAAATAAGCTACCGTCCTTTCAAAGTCAATTTCAAACGTTTCCAGAAACTACAGTTATACCGGAGACAGGGCTCCCGAGTGTGACTCCCGTACCTGTTACCTCCAGCCCGACGCCAAGCGCGAGCCCTAGTCAGTTAACCCAGCTCACGCAACTCACTACTCCTTCATCACCTGCGCACCTAACCACTTTAGCGCAGGTGGCACCCTTATCAACCACTTTAACTACATTATCGCCTGTAAATGCAACAACATTCCATACTTTAACTGCAGTAAATGCTCGGAGCTATCCAATAGTTCCTGCACCGCTGCAAGCGCGAGAATTGGCACCAGCCGCCCAGACGTACATTGATGATAGGCACATACAATTATATCAACCGAATATCGCGACAATAAACGCTTTTCCAACGCAAAATGGAATTATCCACCAAAACGGCACCCTTCTGCATCAGAATGGTAGCTTAATACAGAACATTCAAAGTCCGACGGTGGTTCACGTGTTAAAAAATGAACCGTTTGATGTCAAAGCACTTCACGAGAAATATACACCAAATGGTTTACATCATAGCAATTTCCAAAATCCAATGTTGATTGACAATAGTTATGACAAAAAGACAAATGGTTTTGGAAGTGGTTCGTCTCCGACGCGGTCAGATTTCAGGAAGAAAGAGCGACGGAAAATGCGAGCGAACAGTTCTGAATCTGATGGGTCGAATATGGAAGTGGGTTCGGAGAGCAGTGGCCAAGTAGCAGCTGTGTCATCTACTGCTGGTTTTAAATCACCAATGCATGGCGCGCCACCGATGGCCACTGGGCCGATGGAGTTGGACGACATATCCAGTGAGAAACAGGTTAGTGCTCAATTTTGATATCTATTTAAAACTAAATGTTACCTGCGACTACGATCCCAAAAGTTATTTAGCTCTTTCGTTTTAATATCTGGATAAAACTCTATCTCTTTTTTTAGCCTTCTAGTTACGTCCACACACAAAAATCATACCACAATATCATCTCCCCGTTGCTATATTTAAGAAGGACCAACAAACACACCTTCGCATTTATTTTAAATATAACATTATAAATATGGATTAATGAGAGAGTACTTGCATGAAAAATTAGAAAACTTTACACTGTTTTATAATAGGAAATATCCCACTGTAGTTAGGTCCTGTGACCTACGTTTTATGTCTGCCACCTAATATCAATGTACAACGTAGGAAGTGGGTTAAAATTTATTTATTAAAAAGAAAAAAAATACTTAAGTAAATGCCAATTATATGAAAATGTTAAAATTAAAATATCTTATCACACTTTAATACGATGGGGCTACGATGATTTTAGTAGAAATTATCTATAAAAAGTAACTTCACAACCCTTATATTTGAAGAGTTAGGGAGAAGTACAACTAGGGCACCCACATACTGAGATTCACGACGTGATAGGTGGTACTGGCACTTATCTTATCCCGGGAGTCATTATTTTATAATAAAAAACAATATTTATAATAAAATTGGATAAAACACATTTTTTGTTGCCTGAACGGAGAATCGATACCTGGACCGGACCCAATAAAGCAAGTCCAACACTTACATACTCGTATTAAAGGTACTTTTGTACCACTTAACTATTTATGTGAAGTGGATATGGGCCACAAAAAGTGCAATAATGTATGTCTTGACATTTCATAAGTACTTAGTTACACTTATAGTATGCTAATTTTAGAGCGATTAATGTCTTATAATGATTATCGCTTCTCTGGTTTAACGGTCCAACTTTTGGACTTAACTTCATTAGATCCTGAGTTCGAATCTTGGGTAAACAAAAAGAAAATATGGTGTTTCCAATTTTCTAATACAAAAAATTTTGCTCCGGATTGGATGTGTGCCCGGTTGGCTTGCCACCTATTACCTTGTGGAACCTAGTGTCTTCGGCTAGTCGTGGGTGCCCACCCATCTACCACCACTTATAATTAGTTAGGTAACATCCAAGACAGATTAAACCAAATGATGAACAATATACTTTGAATCTACGATTTCGCAAACAAATAAATCAGAAGGCTTTAGAAGCTCTTCTGTATATCCCATTTCCACTTAAATTTCCACATTTGCTTTTGTCTTCAGACCTATTCACCATAGCTGTTTGATTGCTGTTACTTTTGTTTTATATATTATGGTGTAATTTTATTTATGTAACGGTATACATTTAGTATTTTTGGCCACTTTTTAGCTGAATTTGAAAAAAAAGGTTGATCTCTTCTACTACTGTTTTTTTTGTACGTCATAATTCGTCTTAGTAATTTCTGCGGCGATTAAAAATAAATATATATTTTTTATTACAAGGAGCATTATTCTAAGAAACTATGGCCAACATGCTCTGATAAAAGAATCCAAGGGAAAGTCAAGGAAAATAGTCATTTTTTTGTTTATCACATTGTGAGATTTAGTATCTTCGGCTAGTCTTGAATGCCCTAGTTACGCCTCTGCCTACCTCTTCGGTTATATGGTCGTGAACATACCTTTTAGTTTTTTACAGTTTTACTATTTTATATCAGTTACTTGTATCTTAAATTTAATATAAAAAAGTTTTTTGTTACCGTGTCTATATTCGCACTCCCCATAAGTCATTAACATAACTAATAAATCAAAAATGATTTATAACGATTTCATATTTCTTAATTACAATATTCGACATATATCTGTCATATATCATAAATAGATCAGTGCACATAAATAAAACAAACTAAACTGATCTGTTCTTCGAAATTGGCGAATCGCGTAAACAAGCCGCTTGGGAATAACGAAAAGCTGACTGAATATTCGACTAAAGATATGAGAATTCGGAGAGTTTTATTTGACTACACGGCGGCATTGAAAGTACATATTTGAGAGATCCCGAAAAAGCGAAACTTTTACAGTAATTCCACCTTTTATTATTCGAAGAGCAGTTTTCATTCGGTCTCCAGTTTCAGAATGGGCGAACTCTGTCTTCGCTGCTATAAATGTAATAGTTAGTCGATTCGCTTGCTCCAATAAATTAACTTTCTCTCTCTTTTAAGACACAAATTAAAGTCGAGCGATTTACGCGTGTCCTGCTTAGAAAATTTTATGAGTTTCATCCACATTTAAGGCCGAATAATGGACTTACTTTAATGTCTTATCAGTAAGTATAGTTGTGAAATTATGTTTTATTTAAAACAATGGGAACTGGAACTCTTTACTTTATTAAGCTTTAGCTGTTGCTCGCGGCTTTGCCCGCGTGTTATATGGTCCCAAAGCTACATTTTTCCGGAATAAAAACAATCCTATTTTTTAATCCAAGTTACCCTCTATGTGTTTGCCAAATTTTATTGAAATCGGTTTAGCAGCTTTTGCGTGAAGGAATAACAAATAAACATAGAAATTTTCGCATTTATAATATTAGTGAGATTAGCTGTTTATCCGCGGCATGATTAGCTTATAAACAATTTTCTTACAAACTTACATCCCCCTTTTAGTTCTATAGGAGTTGGTTTTTGGAAAAAAGTAGGTTATGTATGAAATCGGGTCTTTAACTAAATGATTATTAAATTTCATTAAAATCGGTCTCGCGGCGTAAACGAGAAAGCTTAACTTACAGATAGACAGGCTTTCGCATTTGTAAGTACCTATCTAAAAAAATAAGAATTCAATATCCCGTAATATCTCTAAAATTCCGCGGATTGACCGCAATGAGATCTCAGACGTTTATTGGCTGAGAAATTACTTGGTATATAAAAAAAATATAGAAATATCCTACTTTTTTGCAGCTGTTTAAACTACCACAGTAGCAGATACAAGTAAAATATGCTTCAAAGTACAAAATAAGATTTAAAAGTTGCAGTTTATAGACCTGTCGCCAAAAATATAAAATAAAAAAAAATATGCAGTTTAAATGAACTCTGTCTACGACATTATTCCAATGTAGTATGTAAATGAGAAAAGAAAAAAATGTAAATGAGATTACCTAAAGATATCAATTTATTAACGGTTGTATCTATTTGAAATTGTGAGGGATAAAAACTTCTAAGTTATAGAAAAGGTCCACAAGAGACAACATTCCGCAATAAATGTCAGCGTTTCCTTGTCTAATAACGAACACCTTTGCGTGCGCGCAGCTGCCAGTCGCATCAATTGTCGACTAATTACCTCCTTTTCATATTTTTATTACGTCTATTTTAGACGTAAAACAGAATAACTACGTTCGAATTATACATAAACGATTTTCTATAAATAGGGCAATTGTAACCTTATGCAAGTCAGCGTTTATTGCCGCTACCTACTTGAAACTACAACTCTTAGAAGTTGATTTTTTAAGTTGCCGGAGTATTGGTTACTTGGTATTTAAGTTGCCAATACCCCTGCAGTCTTAATTATTGCCAGTCGTCTGGATAACGACAAAAATCATTATTAAAGTTATACTTCTTTAGGCACCTCATGAAAAAAATATGAGAGTAAAATTTGAAAATGCGCACGCATCTGTCACATAAAAGTAACATCGTGAAGTTGTCTGCTTTAGAAACTTGTTGTTACATTCACACACGTGTTTTAGTTTCATACGAGTGCGCTTTAAATAAATTTTGTTATTGATTTTTTTAATAATGCCAAAACCAAGTATAACTTCTTACGTGTACTCGCACATATTTTTAAGCTTTTTGATAATACTTGTTTGTTTAAAGTTAACGGTGTCCGGCCTATCTGATTTTTGTTAGGCTTCTTGTATTTCGAAATACGCATAAATCAAGATTAGATTAGATTATATTTAAGTTTTTTATGACATTGGAAGGCAAGTCGGATTCCCTGATAATAAGAAATTTTCGCCGCCTAGAGACACCAAATTAATTTATCACAAAAAAAATGAACCAACTCTAGATTACAATAAAGTAAATGCTTTATTCGCTTGATGAGTTATACCAATAATAACAATGTTGTATCTTTCATTTTCAATGTCCGTAGTAAAATGCATGTGCTATATTCATATGTTTTACTCACATAAAAAAATCCATTTAAACTGATTTTAGCATTACAAATAGCAAATTCGGCCAAATTTACCTAGAGCACTCAAAAAGCAATTAAATAAAACACGTTTTGTTTTTATTTCTGAACTTGTTTGTAGACGTATTAGCTCTCAATACAAGTCAAAATAATCTGATTCCGAAGCATGTATGTGTATAATTAAATTAGTATTAATTTTGGACACGCGAAGTTGAGAAAAAGGCCATTTTAGGAAATTCATTCAATCACCATAAACAGACTTCAAGCTTATTAATACATAATATTTATGCCAAAAACACCAGTTGCACGCAATTACAGCACATGAAATATTTATAAAAACAAACCATTTCTGCCATTTCAAACACGCTATTGTTATTTTGCTGTCGTTGAGTTTTAGAATGTTTTGTTTTTAATTAAAATGAAATTAGTAAAAGGGGCAGTTATATCAATGAAGCCATCACGAGGCTTTATATCAGTTATTAAAATTAGCAACTTTTATTACTAGAGTTTATTACGCATGTCTTGGATTAAAACGATAAAAATAATGTATATGGTTAAGTGTGCTGCATGTGTGTGTGTTTAACAATTAGTATCTTCACGCCCATATCCCAGACGAGGTAGGCAGAGGCACAACCAGTGCACCCATGACTAGTTTCACAATGTGATAGGTTATCGCCAATTAATTAGCCTATCGCCAACCGGGCACATATCCAATCCCGAGCAACATTTTTTATTAGAAAATTGGAAAAACCCAATTTTCTTTTTGTTGTCCGACCCGAGATTCGAACCCGGGACCTCTACTATTAAACTGTAATAAAAATTACCAACAACTAATTACCGCTATTAGTTTTTTACATGAACAAACAGTCTTATTAAGAAACATAGACTAAAGTACTCTAAGTTTTAAGTTGACATGATAGTCTGTATTACAATCTAGTAAAGTTTATAATGTCAACTTATACCTTGAAGTAGTTTAGTCTATGTTTATTAAAAAGACGGCCACGGGTTAATATTTCTGATATATAGAACGCTTACTAATAAATTGGTCTTTTATTGTAATGCTTGACAAAAGTTTATGTAGTATCTCATTCGCACTGACACTCTTAGTGCACTACGATACTTCTCGTAATCATCCATCGTCAAGAATAGATAGTTTACTATTCATACAACTAGGCCCTTTAAAAAATATCTCAAAAAATCTCTAAAAATATCTCTACAAGATGTTCACTCATCATGATTTCGTCAATAATCGTATAGTTAGTTGAAATGTAAGTGTTTAAGTAAGGATTACTTGAATTATAGTTACAGGTTTGTCAGGATCCTGAGGTCTGTCACTCGATACTCTCTGCCTACCCCGTAAGGGACTTGGCGTGAAGATATGTATGTATGTATAAATTATACATTTTTGAAATTTCAAAAAAAATCTAGTTAAAGTTTTAGAGAAAAATATAATTTTTATTTATATTATAGGAGAGATTATTACCTATAGGCGAAAATATCTTGCAATTTTTAGGTTTATATTTATTAGAGACTTTTAGTTTGCTTTAAAACGACATCGGAGACGTGTCTAGCTCGAAAATACACAGAAAAAATTACCCGGTAGCTTGCTTTTAAATTGTATATCGAAAAAACATAACATTATCTCAAACCGTATAATAAACAAGTATTCTTATCACATGTTGTTGTAAGACATAAGTGGGTATATTATTTTTCAACAAGATCGATTGCTAACTCATTATACGAATGAGTCAAACTGGGAAAATCCATAGCGAATGTTTCCTAGAAAATACGAAACGGGGAAAGCAAAAGACAATGTAATAAATTCAAGTTATGTTTTTACGAAGTATACTGAATATCTATTAATTTTGATTGTGTTCTGGTTCTTTGTTTAATTAGAGAGTTTTTTTAACGTTAACTAACTGTTGACTGAGGTTTCATTAACTATTACACCTTATTATATGAGCTTGGACCGCCTCATTGGTCGAGTGGCTAGCGTACACGCCTAACTACACCGATTAACTGCGAGGCTCGGGTTCGATTCCCGACGGGGGCAGGCATTTGTGTGATGAACATTTAGATGTCTGCATTTCCGGGTCTTGGTGGTTATTAAATTTATTTTGGTATCTATTTAAGTATTTCTATGTAATAGTATCGTTGACTAACACCGATAACACAAGCATACAATTTGCTTACTTTGGGGATAGATACAATTTGTGTAACTTGTCCAGGGATATTTATTTATTTATTTGGAGGCATAGATGAAAACAAAAAGTGTCTTAATCATTGACGACCCTTTGTCAAGCATAATTTTTCAAAGTGATGACAAAAAACCTAGATTTTCCTGGTTTGTAAATCAATCCTTGAGTCTTGGCGGCAACAAGAGAAAAGATAGCGACAGTTTTTTCGTAATTATTGATATTTGTGTTTACGTTAAGTGAAATTAGTCAATTTTGGTAACATTATGTACGATTTTGTATAGTAAAATGGAAAAATAAAACAGTTACGAAGAAATTATTTATTCCTCGTTCCCGCCAAATCTCATAAAAGATTGAGTAATGTGACCTTTACGACGAATGATTAATTTTGAATATTTAAACTTGATTTTGTTAAATTGGGTAAGTTAATGCAAATTTGAACTTGACTATTGGCAAATGCTAACGCTAATGTCAAAAACTAAAGAAATAAAATCAATCCCTTTCTGTCATAACAAGGTTTTCGTCATTTTATTGTTCCGGCTTAGAGTAAGTAAATAAATAACAGCAAACTAAATTAAGTAAGATGAAAAATATCCACAAAATAATGCTGTACATTTTCCATATCCAGTAATTAGAGATGACGAGTATTGAGTAACATCAGATCTGTCTACTTGATTGTCAACTAGACGTAATACATTTCACAAACATATAATTATCACGCCAGGTTCCTTGCGGCAGATAGTATTGGGTGCCAAGTGTCACTATCCCTACTGTCATGCCTATCTTCCTCCTTCTCACACATTACACTTTTAACTAATATCCTGTGAAGGTGTTAAAAGTATAATTGTATTTTAAAATATTAAAAGAATTGTGTCAGACAGATATAATAAAATGTACACAAAACACTTAAATAATATATAAAATACTACCTGCTCCCGCGAACTTCGTTCCGCCCGTTCAGTTTTATGGGAAAAATTAAAATGTTGTTTTTCCCAGTTTCCTCACAATTGAACAGGATAAAAAGTATCCTATGTCCTTCTCCCGGTTTTGAGTTACCTCCCTACCAATTTTCAGCCTAATCGGTGTAGCCGTTCTTGAGTTATAAATAGTGTAACTAACACGACTTTCTTTTATATATATAGATATAGCATTCCATAAGCAAAACGATTTATTTATAAAAATTATAAGATAACACGATCAAGTGTCACAATAAGTGATTTGATAGTTGAATGTCAAA
>NJDD01004479.1:179-14442 GCA_002245505.1 Calephelis nemesis | reverse complement strand
CAAAAACCAGGGAAATAGGGAACTATGCCGACCAACCGCGAGGCTCAGGTTCGACTCCTTTAGGTTAGCTTTCCGGTAGGCATTTGTGTGATGAACATTTAGATGTCTGCATTTCCCAAACCCGGAAATTTAAGTTTATTAAATTTATTCTAACTATTAAACTATTTAAGTATTTCTATGTATTAGAATCGTTGACTAACACCCATAACACAAGCATATAATTTGCTTACTTTGTAGTTAGATTCAATTTGTGTAACTTGTCCAGTAATATTTATTATTTGATTATTATTATTCATTGATGACGAAGTCGGATTATTGATTGGAAATTATTATTTAGTCATAATTATATAACTTTTAATTTTACACCTGAGTACCCTTTTTTAAGTAAGTCCTTTAGATGCAAGTACCGATCTTCAGCTAGACTCCCACCAGACACTAATAACAGCGTTTCCAACGCGATCGGAAGCTATTAATAAGTCATCATTATGTAAATAACTTTTAATTTTACATCAGAGTATCCCATTTTTAAGCAAGTCCTTTAGATGCAAGTACCGATCCTCAGCTAGACTCCCACCAGACACTAATAACAGCGTTTCCAACGCGATCGGTGCGACGCCGACGACACGGCGCCTCCATATAATTGCCTCAAACGTCTGAAGCGGTATTTGTTACGGGTGAACGAAAACGTCTGACCCAGACGTGTTATTGATAAATAAAAACAAAATTGTTTTGCAAAACAACCTGGCTTCGGGCTCTTTTGCAGAATAGACCATCTGTCTTCCTGCCAGGCAGCTCGTAAAAGGCGAGCATAGGCTTACCGTCACTAACATGACATCCTATTAGGTGGTAGGAACTCGCTAGGATTGGTACCACCGCCTTACCTATTCCTGCCACCATAACGTTCAATGCATGCCAACATTTTAGACTTGTCAGATTGGTCCGGACATGTAAAATTGTGATGTTTTTAATCAATGTGTACCGAGCGTTAGATTAAACTTTAGTATTTATTTCGTGTACAAAATAATCTGACAGCACTAAAAGTGTTTTGTCTCTTTCTGTTACTTTCGTTGAAAGAATATAGTGTTAACCTAAAATTAGTTTAGTGAGTGCGCAACAAAATTACCACCAATGTCTGTCGTTTTCCCCTGGTTGGCCTGAGTCTGCTGAGTAGAATAGACCATCTGCATTTCTGTCAGGTAGTTTGTAAGAGGCGAGCATGGGTTAAATGTAGGTCATTACCAACAAGACCACTGGTGGGAAAGTGCTGTGCAGCAGATCCACTGCCTAACCTATCGAGCCAATTGCTTCTTAACTTTCATGTTATCGTGTCATAAAAAGTTTATTCTGGCGAACTCATCACCGCCAGGATTCCTAATTCTTCCGTCCTTCATTTTTCGTTTTTACTGATGTGACGATAAATAATAATTGATACATAGCTTACTCGGAACGCCTCCCTCATTTCTGCCATCACGTCAGTAATTGTCATTGTCTTGTTTAATTTAAAAATAAGGATATACATGCATTAGTTTCCACAAGCTTGAAGTTTTATCAAGAAATCTCACTCCTTGTGTGCTTTTCTATGCTTAAAAACATGTAACAGTAAATAAAAATTAGATTAGTCTAAAAACCAGAACAAAATATTCCCGAAAAACTGACATAACTGAATCTAACCCCAAATCAATTAAGTCAAGGTTGTGTTGCGAGTGTTAGTCACAGATACGTCAAGATAGAAATACAAAAATAAATTTAATAATCATCACACAAATGTCCGCCACCGTTGGAAATCGAACCCGAATCTCGGTTGTCGGTGGTGTTAGGCGTGTACGCTAACCCTTGAGCAACGAGGCTTTAATAGTAGAGTTCTGACTTGAAACGCAAAAGTTATTGCTAGTATTTATTTCGCTTGCAAAAAAAACATATATTTAAAACCTTAGGCCAGGTGCAGTTCAACCAATACAATAAATTGTTTAATTGTACTAATTTATTACTAACTAAAAATAAAAAACGTAACTCATTTTTTTGATAAATAGTAAAGAAACGAAAATTTGATAGATCGGTTTACGTAATATATGTGATGAAATCTTTTGAATAATAAATGAAGATGTTTTTATTTTTTTGAAAATGAAACATTTTTAATAGCAATCTATAAAAATATTACAAATACTTAAGTTTGTTTGTCCTAATATTCAAAAAAGAACAATGTTAGGATATGATTTTTGTGTGTGGAATGGGCTACTTTCTGTTCCGATTTCTAAACAAGTTACACCTGGAGAGCCAAAAGGCTTTAATACGCGTGTATAGTCGCAGGCAACTTATATATTAAAAGCTTTTAATTACCTATCTGTATATATTCTAATTGTGAATGAAATAATTGTCATTTATTTAAATGAACATAAAAATTTAGCTCTTTTTTGACCTACTTAACTGAGATGGAGCATTGTCATAGTGTAATCACATATACAAATAAATAATATTCTAATATATGTTTGCAATATTAAAATAACTTCTTTTACACAAACAGGTGAAAGAAAAGAAGTCGTGGCACAGTTAAAAGAAAGAATAAAAGAGCAGTTTCAAATACATATATTGATTACCTTTGAACTGACAGATAAATCTGTTTTGTAGGACAAACTGCTGTCCTGTTTTGATCTTGTTTTAACGCTATTTGAAGAGTCAGTGTGTATTTAAACAACATGAAATTAACACCTAGCTAGGCCAACAGAAAACATATAGGTATTTTGTTGTATTGGAAGTGAATTATTACCCTATGTGTGTTTTAGTTAGTATTTTAGCCCCGGAAAAAGAGGAGTGTTATAAATTTGACCTGTGTGTGTCAGTCTGTCTGTGGCATCACAACTTTTGAATAGATGGGCCGATTTCAATGCGGATTTTTCGTTTGAAAACTTGCATTATCTAAATGGATCTTACATACATCTCATATGGGTTTTGCTTGGTGTATTTTTTTATTTTAGCGTTATACATTTAGATTTGTGAATAGTGACGAAATCACCCGAATCGGTACAGTCTTATTAATTACTATCGCTTCAGCATCAGTGCTCATCATTACCGTGTTCCAGTTCCAGGAATACATGGTTCACCATTTACTGTATCCTTCATTGTTCCGTTTACGTTATACTTAATTGAACTTGCTTATGAGTCTTAACTTCCCTACCTAGTAAAAGTTTAGCAACTTAGAGTTCCGAGATAGATTTTTAAACTTGTCATAAAAAACGACCGAAACATGATTTCTCATACAATTTACCTTAATTCTAGTACTTCCTGTCACAGACTAAAAAGAAGCGGAAGCGATGCGGCGAGTGCATAGGCTGCCAGAGGAAAGACAACTGTGGCGACTGTGCGCCCTGCCGAAATGACAAGTCGCACCAGATATGCAAGCAAAGAAGGTGTGAAAAGTTAACGGAGAAAAAGGTTAGTATATTTTGCTTAGCTTTATTATAGTAGGGTATTTTTTGTGGTAGATAACTCACAGAATTGACCTCAAGTCCGCCTTCTGTAAAATATAAATTGGGCGGCACACTAAACTAAAAGAAGTCTATTACTTCCAGGTGCTTTTTATACTTCTAGGTAACATATTGTTGAAATAAAACCAACTTAAAGAGTATCATCTAAGTAAAGCTCTATAGCTAACAAGAACAAAATGTAAGTTATTCTTTGAAAATTACACCTATAGATTACTTGATACTTTAGTTTCGAAAAGTAACACGCTACCATCTTCTATCGGTCGGTAGTTTAAATTATCCGGAAAGCCACCATTATCCTTTAAGCCTTTAAGAAGTAAGTAATCTTTATTAATTTCTTCTTAAACCACAAATATCTTTGCATTATTGGTGCAAACAACGTTAAATATTATGTTACTTAAAGTCCATGTATAAAGGCCTCTAACGTGTATTTTATGTTTACGCGCGATTTCTTTTGACACAGATTACTCAATTCACACAATTCATTCATAAACCTTATTGCTAGGCATTTATACTACAAGTAGTCCAGAAAAATCAAGGACATAAAAAATCTGAATCGATTTGAGAATGACGCAAATGCTTGTTTGACTTATTTACATGATTCTATTTGCATTAATTTATTCCACTGCATAGATTACAGCCGCCATCTTGTCGTCGAGTTGTTGGTTTTCGCAGGCATTGTAAAATGGCTGCGGAAGTAATGTATCTCAACGTGTGCTACGTTGAAATGTATTTTACATTACTTTATGTATACCAATGTACTTAACAGGTTCTTTATTTTACAAGGCTTTGTTACAAAGTATGAAAATTATAATTAACCACATTTGTGGTTTGGCAGTTAGTTTTCTTAATTGAAACTAAGAGACGCGAGTTCACTATCTGACATAGACAAGTATTTTGTACAAAGCATTTGCTCTGATTTATTATGTTTATGTATTTTAATATTATCTAGGTAAGCTTTTCACGGTTATCTTCAAAACTAAGGTTTTCTCTGAACGTTGCAAAATATTTTTCGATTATCACGTTCAAGCAATCTAGTGGGTACCGCAGAGTACATAATACTAGCTACACAGCCTATAGAAGTCAATCAGTTTTTTCAGCTATTTAGATCTGTATCACAATAATATATAATAAAGGATAAATGTTACAAATTAAGGTCAAAATGTAACATGTTAAAAAATAAACTAAATTGCCTAGAATCATTAACGATTAATATTAGTTAGTAATACCATTTACCATTAGTCTGATTCATAAGTGTATTTTCATTAAATACTTTGAAAGAGTAAATACCTAAAATTGTCCTATATGGGATAAACAAAAATTTTTTTCTGTCTTATGAAAAATATTTTCATAAATTTTTATCCACCTTAAAACGTACGTTTAGATTGAAATATTATTATTATGTTCTAAATAAAAATGTTCGATTAATTTATCCTTTCAAATTAGGACCAAAAGTAAGTACAGACGACAAAGTTACAAATTACGACTAAATCTGTTATTTCTGTGACAGGCCAAATTTATATATAAATATATAGTTTACGTAACAAAATAACGCAGAACATAATATTTTTGCGTGTTTATTGGTAATATATACGAAATATTTAAGAAAACTGCCTATGGTGGTACGGATAGGTATGCTTTACTCAAATCTGCAAGCTTTGTGAAAAACATATGTCTAAATCTTAGAAACGCTGACTAGATTAGGAAAAATAAAACTTGGATTCGCTAATAGGGATGCCGAAGACGCGCAAAGTGGAGAAGTAAAATTCTTGAAACGGACCATGGCTCCCCCGCTTTAGCGTAACGAACGACAAAAATTACAGCTAGTATGATTATGATGATACACGACATATTTCGCAAAAAAAAAACATTTCTATTGATACTACAAATTGCATGTACAACTTCGAATATTAAGAAAACGTATCGATTCTCTGGATTCATGTAATATTTTCTTCTCTTCGTCTTGAGTACATGGTAGATACAGGAACAAAAAATGCTGATTATTATATGATTCATAAAATACCAATAAGCTAAAAACTAATTTATACACTGACATTTAGATAGTATATAAAGAAAGAAAAATAAACAAGAAAATAAACTAAAAGAAAAAGTGTTTATGTTTTCACAAAGCTTTATGTTTTTTCAAGACATAAGTATTAACTACACAAATAAATGCTATTTCAAAACAAAAAGCATTCAGTAACATTAACATAAAAATATCATAAAAGCGCCACAAAATTAATGTCTCGTGAAAAATCGTTGGCAATCTCGTTTAGTTTCCGTTTTTTTTAATTTAACGTCCTTAACGACATTCAATCCAGGATCGTTTATCCATTAGATTTCCAGAATTTTCGCAGAAAGAAGCTTCTACAATAAATTAATAGGTTTTTAAGCTAGATTAATTTTCAATTGCCTAATAGAATTGTCATTATTGAATTAAGTATTTTCAAATAGAAGTAATTGAAAACATTCCTTTCATACAAATGGGCAATTACGATTAAAGCGATTAAAAATATATCATTGTCTGAAACAGTAAAAGTGCTAGAATTTGTAATTATAAAGATTTGTAAGTTTTTTACGCTATGTATTAAATCAGAATTTAGTCTGATTTAATCAAAAGCGATAATCTAATTAAACTAAAACAGTGATCATAATAGGAGTATTTCTTAAATTAACATTTTTAATTATTTATATGGGATACTTATGATATATTTTAATTTATTTGTCGATATTTTGGCCTAGTTGCAAAGGTCGTGGTCACGACGCGACTCCATTATACCGTATAAATAACTAAAATTTTTATATGTAATAACGTTATAAATAATATAATATAATGTTATGTATATGTTATATATGAATATAATCCTAACTTCTTAAACTGTTTAGGCGATCTATAATCCTATTTAATAAGTTTGCGTTGACATATAAGATTTTGAACTCAACGATTTTTAAAGATGTTTAGACACAGACTTTGTTACTGTTATCAAAAAAAAAAATCAAAACTATTATGTATCATAAACATGAATCCAAGATATTTATTTGTTACTGAATTTAAAACTTGAAAATAAAATAACTACATTCATAATTTCAACAGATTTCGTTAAGCTGTCTTATGGCTTAAAATTCTGAAGTTTTTTTATACTTACGAAGGTATTATTTATAACAGTTCATATGTCGCCCATATCTGTGCGCACGCGCCGCAATGTGTGCGCCAGCTGCTCCCTCCTGCTCCAATCAAATCGCTCGTCAGTGGCAGCAACGCCTCTAGGATTTTTATCATAGGCCCATCTGATTGTAGGTATTGTAAAGGTGGTTTCTTTCATTTTTATATCGATTAAGCAGATGGTTTGAACGATTTTGTAGCATCATATGTAACTTTTATCTTTATTTTATCAAGCTTCTTATTACAAATACTAGAACGTTTTATTTTTATCAATTGTTAAAGTTGCTCAATTCTTTTGTGGTTTTAACGATTTTTAGAATTTTTTGCAAAAACTTTTTAACTACGAAACTCTAACCAAAATCTAATTAACATGTAGTCGAATAAAAGTTTTAAATTTAGATTAGTGTAATTGAGATTGAACATACAACTTATTAAAATTTTACGTTGATTTTTGCGATCACCTTGTCTTGTAATACTTTGGTGACAAATATATATAGAAAAGTAAAAAAAGTATATATAGAAACTTATAAAATAGGCTAAAAATCACATTCGCTATAAAAATGTTTTAAACAAAACTTATTACTATCATTTGTATTTTCCACAATACGAGTGCTGTTAATAAATTGTGTCTAGCATGGAATCTCACTAAGTGCCGACGGTAAGAAGTGAAACTAACTAATTAATATCACCTGTATTTTCCACAATATATAAAAGTGCTACGAGTATTAAAAATTGCGACTAGCATGGAATCCCACCAAGTGTCGACGGTAAGAAGTGAAACTAAATAACAATAAATTACTACAACCATAAAAATATGAAAATGATGTTAATAAATAAAAAAAACAGAATTAAACTGTAGTTAAAATTAATGTTAAAGAGTCCTCAAAAACTTCAGTAGGGGTGAAGGAGAGGTCAAAACCATATAGAAACAAGTCACATTTATACCTCTTCCAAATTAGAAATAATAACATAAATATCTGAACTTCTAGTTGTATCGTATATTTCAATAGCTTTTTGTTTCATGATTCATACATAGTTTAATCGACTTTTTATCGTCGAACATAATGGCGAAGAATATCGTCGCGACGTCTTCAAATTAAGCGCGATTTATTAGGCACTATCAGTAATTTAATATGAGATTAGCTCGGATTGTTTCGCTCAATTATAGTTGTTATGAATTTGTTATGTCTAGTCTCTTGTTTTTGTTCTTAATCTAATAAGAGATAGATATGATAACTGCCAACAATCTAATAAGTACTAATCAAATTGATATTGAATATGTGTATTTGTTTTCACTTTTTTTTTAATTTCTTAAATGATAACAGTTTCTTCACGCCCATATCCCGTAGAGGTAGGCAGAGGCACAACCAGGGTTCCCACAACTATCCGAAGATACTAAGTCCCACAATGTGATAGGTGGCAATCCTATCGCCAACCGGGCACATATCCTATCCCGAGCAATGTTTTTTTTATTGGAAAATTGGAAAAACCCAATTTTCTTTTTGTTGCCCGACCCGGGATTCGAACCCGGGACCTCATGCAGTCAAGTCCAACATCTGAACCGCTAGACCACAGAGGCGATAAATGATAAAAGTTTGGTGACAAACATATTTTTCCATTTGACTCTCAATTGCAAGATACCTAATAAATTGAGATGGCTAACTTCTTCTTTACGTATTTATTTTCACGCCAACTCTCGAACGGCGTAGGCAGAGAGTGCCATATGTCACGCTTGTGCATATCTTTATTCACATTACCCTTTTCATACAAAACACGCCGGTTTTGGAGACTCTTGACACCACCTTCAGATAAAACTTCGTGCAATCTAGTTACTATATTTGTTTAACTGCATTATTTTTCATAGAAAAGGTTTCTTTGTTTTCACACATTTTTAACATTAAAAAAATGGTGAAGATGAGTGTAAAATATATATTTCTTTAATTTTTACTAAAAATTCCAAAAAAAAAATTACGAAAATACTTCAGGTTTTGCACGAAAGACCCGTTTGTTGATTACAAATTAGTCTTTACCTCTTCTTTTTGACAGTATAGAAGTGTACATTGTCACTGCGCTATATTTTAATCATAAATCATTATTGATAGTTTCTTAAAACTACTCAAACTAGTGACAAAGTTGGGGCACTAAATCTAAAGATTTGTCGTTTTCACACTTTTTCAACAATAAAAAAAAGATTAGTGCAAATTTTTTTGTCAAAAATTCAATAAAAATACTTACAAAAAATGCTTCAGGTTTTAAATGAAAAACCCGCTTACCACGTGAGTCCACCCACGGCGAACGATTATAACGGTCGAGTTTAAACTTTTCGTTTTTTTTTCATGGCACGCGCCAAGGGCCGGTGATTCACGACCTCGGCAGATGTTGGGTGGGGGCTTTTTGTGCTATCAGCTGATGCAAGTTGTAACGGGCAGGACTTGTAATGATGTATCTCATCTTGATGGATTACCTTACTATCTACATATTGCATAATGCCATCAACGTTTATTTAATCTGCGTGTGAAATGTTATAATTAAATATATTGATTAATTGGTTTACTAAATCATAAATGTATTAAATAAATTCAATCGTGGATTAATTAATATTGTTTCTATATTGTGTTTTAGAAGCTTCTAATAACAGCCTTACATTCAAACTGTTTGACACAGATAAATAAACAAACTCGTGTTCCTTTTAAAATCTTAAAAATAATTTAACATAAAGAAATGTATTTTAACCTTTTTGCTGAAAGTGTATAGCATAGATACACGAAAAAACACAAATCGTTTAGTGTATCTGTGTAACACAGTTTTTTTTAAATTTTAAACTGGCAAGTTATTCGCTGAGGTGTAGGTATGTTACAAGTTAAATCATTTGACATCAAATTAATTACCTTGTTTAATTATTATTGGGCTAAAATGATTCAAAATATCATTAGGTGACAATGGCGCAGTTAGTCATACAGAATCTTAAGTAAAACGGTGACTTTATCACTGAAGCTCATTAAATGAGATTTGGTGACTTCGACAAAATACACTAAGAATACAATATACGCTACTTTCTCTTTTTTGTTATTTATCAATACTTCACTTGTGCACTTTAACTTATCAAAATAGTACGAAAGTGACTAATTTTGATGCTAAATAAGTCGTGAAAAACGATTGAAAGCCATATACATAAAAGAAGAAGACTAATTTTACTCACGACATTCAATAATTGAGAAAAAACTGTAGTGCTGTGTAATATCTCAAAAAACTCACTAAACCCATTAAATATTATAAACTACAAAATCTAACCAAAAACTGATGTGTGCGTAAAAACTCCGTACATATTACCAGAATGTTAACATAAATAAACAGTTTTTACGAAACAGGATGCGCGACAGACGCCTGTTATTGACAAAATTGTTTTCAATGCCTTTTCGCCTTAAATCAAAGAATCGAAGCAATAGATTAGTTTAACTAAATTCATACACAATGGTAATTTAGTTGGTGTAAATTAAACTAAATTTAAATGTAGTTTACGTAATTTTGACGTTATTTATGTCTTAATTAAAACAAAATTAAAAAACTTGAAAAAGAAACACTCCGAGAACAATCAAAACACAAACAATGTTTTTTTAAATTCTATACCCAGCTGCTCGAACTCTATGTTTTTGGCACCTACAACACAACAAGATGTTGAAAATGTAATAAAATCACTTAAAAATACTAATAGTACAGGCTATGATGAAATAACAACATCTTGTATAAAAGAAGTATCTTCTTATATTGCACCTTGTCTTAGTCATGTAATCAATATTTGTTTTGAGCAGGGCGTTTTTCCAAATACGTTGAAACGGACGGTAATCAAACCATTGTTTAAAAAAGAAAAAAAAGACGTTAATTGCTATAGACCAATTGCATTAATTCCAATTTTTTCAAAAATTATAGAAAAAAATATTTATAATAATTTATACTTTTATTTGGAAAAATATGGACTTCTTGCGGATGAGCAGATGGGGTTTCGACGTAATAAGTCAATAAACTTAGCCATTTACAAGTTCATTTTAAATATACTTAATAATGTTGATAGAAAGATCCCAGTAGCTTTCTTATTTATGGATCTCACCAAAGCACTCGACTGCGTTAATCACCACATATTATTGAATAAATTGGAGTTGTATGACATTAGAGGTAGTGTACTTAATCTTATTCGGAGCTATTTGACAAATAGGTATCAAATCACAGAAATAACGCGCATATGTAGTAAAATCAGATTAGAAATCAAATACTATTCTTGCGTTCTTAAAGTTGTTTCTGGTGTTCCTCAAGGTAGTGTATTGGGTCCCCTCTTGTTTCTTATAATGATTAATGACATGCCTAGGGTAACATCTCATCATATGATTTTATTTGCTGACGACAGTACTTTAATATGTCACCATCGTAATAATTTAATTTTTTAAAAGGACATGAATGAAGCACTAAAAATTATAATAAAATGGCTTCTTACTAATGACTTAAAAATAAATCTCAGTAAAACTAATTTCATGACATTTAGAAACCGTGTTGCTTTGACAGTACCATTATCTATTGGTTTTGAACATCAGAAAATACATGAAACAGAATTGACGAAGTTTTTGGGTGTGACTATAGATTACAGGATGTCCTGGAAGCCACATATAGAAGTTGTTTGCAGCAAACTCAATCAGTTTGCATATGCATTATATATGCTTTCCAAAGTTGTAGATACTTCTATTATTTTAATTGCGTATCATTCATATGTGGTTTCTACATTGAGATACGGTGTGATATTCTGGGGGAACTCATCACATATACAATCTGCATTTGTAGCTCAGAAAAGATGCCTAAGAAACATATTTAAGATAAAAAAAAATAGATAGTTGTAAGCCATGTTTTATCAATCATAGACTGTTAACTTTGCCATGCATTTATATCTATGAAACTGCTGTATTTGTTAAAACTAATTTAAATTTATTTCAAAACTTTAAGAGTGATCGTCATCAACATAATTTATGTGCCTTGCCACACCAAACTGCTTTGATCGGTAACAATATTTGTGGCATGGCAACAAAGATTTTTAACAAACTACCGCCTAGTGTGAAACAAATTAAAAATATCAATAGTTTTAAACATGAAATAAAAAAAAATCTATGTAGCAAGGCTTACTACAGTATTAATGAGTACTTCTCCGACATTTAATAAATAGTGCGATAGGTATTAACAATATAACAATATAAAATAAAATTATCAATTAAATGTTTACCTGTAATTTTTACTTTATTTATATCTTACATTGAATATTATAACTTATATTATAATTTTTTTTTGACATTTGTATTATAGACTAAGATTATGAATTGTGAATTTATATAATATGACTGGTATGCATAATGAATATAAAATTATCAATTTAATGTTTGGCTGTAATAATAACTTTATTTATTTTTAGATCAAATAATAATAATAATAATACTATGAATTGTGAGTGTACATTAATTAATTTAGAACATAGGTAAAATTTAATATCGTTTCAAGTAAGTGTTAATTTGTATGATTGTATTAAATAAATTTATTATTAATATTGACTGTAAATTGGTTTATTCGTTTTGTATTAATTTTATAATTGTACGCCTTATAGGCAGAATATAGAGTTTCTTAACAACTTGCTATGTACCTATATTCAAACAATAAATTAATTATGAATTACGAAAATTATAAAACGGCAAGCATAAAAGATATATATATTCCTAACTACCCAACAGGGCGAGAATATTGTGTCAAAGAAAGGTCAAATAATTCAAAATGTATGAGTATAACTTATATTCAAATTATGCTTATCATATGTCACATTTTTATTTCAATTGCAATATTTTAAATTTTGCAATATTTTTAGTAAAGTTAGTTGTTAGTTTTATTCTGATAGAAAAAAACATGTTTTAACCAGGCCGCGAGATGATTTAGAGTTATTTTTTATCGGTTTCAATCGTGAAATCTACATTATGTTATTTTAAAGTCCCTTAACATGTTTTTTTACGTTTAATTATAAGTTTTTTTATTATAAAAAAATACTGGCAATGTTGAAACAGCTTCACTCGCGGGAAAATAACCGTCACGTATATCTGTCATTTTAATTAAAATTAAATTATTTCATTACACAACTTTGGAACAATATCAATTTTTAAAATTTATTCAAGAAGATATCTTTATACAGTATTTAAGTTTGGTGTTATACATATTTAATTGAAATGGTTTAATTAATTAGCAAACATTTAATAAATAATTTATGTTAGGAAAAAACTCATGTATATGGCATAGACTCACACAATTAGTCTTAAATCCCGGTCACATGACAGATACGCACCTATAACATCTACAGTGTCTACTGGCCACGTTTGTCTTTTATCATCAGGATTCAGGATACCCTTGTGATTGTTTGCTGATCTCTTATAAAAAAATATACATTTACCACAAATATATTGTTACTAGCTTCCACTTGCGGTCATCCCCCTGATGTATAAACTATGTTCTTCTAAAGTTTCATCTAAATCCGTTCAGTAGTTTTTGAGTGAGATTAACAAACATCTATCCATACTTACAAACTTTCGCGTTTATAATATTAAGGATTAGGATTATACATTTACAGAGCATCATGGAAAATCACTTTATTTTCTATACATTTGGTTTTGTGTATTTTATTATTTTAGGACAAATGATTACTTTCCTACATAAAACATACACCTACGCCGTTTAAAAAAACATTCACAATATTTTAGTGCCTTTTTTTGTAAGACACTGAACTTTTAAGTTTTTCGTTGCATATTAATATCATAATTTTATTTTAGACCATGAACCTTCATTGTTAGGCGCAGGTGCTTTTTTCGTAAGTATCAAATTTTAACATTATATCGGTAGGAAAATTTGAGACTAACCGCTCTTTTTATATTGTAATTTCGTTCCTTATTACAAGGCAAAAAAAGGAGCATTGGCTTCCACCGGATCTACTCAATCGAGGCCGCTTTCAGATCCGGTACTGTTGGAACCATTCGTTAAACATGTCTATTATAAATTGTATGTGAATATAAGTGATTTACGTCTACATAATTATAGTAAAAACAATATAACAGATACAAGGTAGTATGTAGAGATACCAGATAGATTCGATTTAAAAAAAATGTTTTTGAGTTTCAAACTACCTATACAATTTTTTTACCCATAAACACTATGTTAATTAATCTAGCATCAGTGGGGTGGTAGGTTTGTAAAATTACACTACAAAAGTATTGCCTTGAGGGAGAGTTTTTTTGATATTTCAATTTATTTTTATGATATTAGAAGGCACACAAGCGGATTGCCTGATGGTAAGAAATTCACCTCGAGCAAAGGTAAGTTTACTGGCTACCTCACCCTCCAAACTGGAACACATCATGACGTCTTTGGGAGTTAATGTAAAAATGAGTTTGGTTTAAAAGAAAAGAAGTTGCAAATTAATGAAAATTACTTTAAAACGAAATAAATCGTGTCCTTGATAATTACATTTTACAAATTAGCCAATTACAAATTCTTTATACAAATTCAAACTAACATAAATGTTTCCCTATATTTTTAAAAAAAAAAAACAGCAAAA
>NJDD01004477.1:83615-105782 GCA_002245505.1 Calephelis nemesis | reverse complement strand
TTATGTTGAATGTATAACATACTTATTAAATTATATATTACGTTAGTTAGTTCTAACTAATTTGTTAAAAATAATGTGCTCGATTTCGGCTTTATTTCGAAATAATATTGTCTGAAATAATTTAAAGCCTGCAAGAAGGTATGTCACGACCCTATCGCCCGTTGGTAATAAATAATCTAATAATTCTGGGTGGTAGTGTTATGCAGGTGTTCGTATTGGTATACCCGTATTGGTGTCACCGCCTTTGGCCTTATTCCTGCCGTAACGTATCTAACTTTAAGGTAGGTAAGCCGGTAGATTAAACTCCTAGCCATAGGATAGCGACTTCTATGGTGTCTATAGCTGGTATATAGGCGACGGAGGTCTTGTACTGCCGCCGCCTACTTGTTTGATATCTTATACTTAGGTACAATGACGAAATTAAAAAAAATATATATATATATAACCAAATTAAAAAAAAAACGATAACCCCCGACAAAGCCTGCATATAATGTAAAAAAGTCCTCATCGAAATCGGTCCATCCGTTTAAAAGTTTTGATGCCACAGGAAGGCTCACACAGATAAGCCAAACTTATAACACCTCTTTAACACGTCGGTGGTTAAAAGAACAGTAGTGAAATATTACCTTTCAGCCACCTCAAAAGAAAATGGTCGTTGTGTTCTGGCTTCAGGACATCTTTGACGCTTCTCCGAAACTGTAACAATGAAGTAAAGTTATGTTATAAATGCTAATAAAATAATTGAAGATTAACAAACCAGATACACAGTACTGATGTAGATGGCAATATGTATCCAGGGAGACACAAGGTGACATTTCACGGCCAAATGTCAAGAATTTCCGAAACCGAGCGACGTGTTTATACAGGGTTACAGGTGACTAACACCATAGCCTGTCTAGGGCGGCTTTAGTATATCAAAAGCAACATTGTTTGTTGAAAAAGAATTTGGTTTTTTTGTCATTTTGTCAGAGGACGATGAACACAGATTCTAATTTTTTGGGTATGCTGGAAGAAATGTGTAGTATCTGTGCATTTCTGTTTATCACTATCCATGTGTTATGTCATAAATTGTGTAATTAAATAAATAAATAAATAAACTTTTTGTATGGAGAACCGAATCCTTTTTCCGCGATTTTCTAAAAGTTGCAAAACAAATGTTGTTGCTTTTGATGTACCTACTTAAGCCGCCCTAGACAGGTTATGCGTTAGTAAACAGTAACCCTGTATATGAAAAGAAAAAATAGGTAGTGTGTAGATAGGTAAATCTGTAGGAATGTAGCCTACTCCACAATGGGCTATAACTATACTTTTACTACGTTAACTGGTTACTATCCGCTGGATCTGTTACAATTCGTAGAATTCTGGAGTGTGTAAGTATGAAAAAATAGTGAAACAGGAAATATTTAAGCACAGTACGTGACGAAAACCTAATAAAAAACCGAAAAACAAATTAGACTAAGATATTTGACAAAACTAACAAAACTATTTTATCACAAAATGTGATTTGGATCCGTTCATGGATGTGTAATACTGTTACATTCATGAATCCGTCAAAGGAACTCAGAATTTATTGAACATGACAATGGCGAGCATGGATACAGACTATTTGGATTTTCTAGTCTGTCGAATCTTAAAAAAATAGATAACGCAGTGTTACAAAAAGATTATCTGTAGCGTTGCTATGACAACATTGACAAAATTAATATATCAAGTCAACTCTTGTTAAAGAGTATTATTATCTGTGATTTATATTCTTTGCAAGTCAATATCGTGTTTATAAATCATTTTCTGTTCTAATTTTTCGCTTTTAATTAATCTACATTATCAAATATGGCTGACGGAGACAATTTATCAACGTTTAGTGCGGACGGTGGTCAAGACACGGTTGGCTTACCTAGGATCGTTATGGTTACAGAAGGCTCAGACACATCAGCATCCTCACCTTCTTCCACCTCACCCTCAGAAGACAACTGGGCAGACCTCATTAAATCCTCGGAAATACCGCCGGAATACTGGCATATACAGAAATTAGTGAAATATATGAAGGCGGGAAACCAAACAGCTACTTTGGTTGCATTGTCGTGCCTAAAAGACCATGATTTAACAGTTGAAGTGAACCAACGAGCGATACAAGAGATAGGTGGTCTGGAATTGCTAGTAAATTTATTGGAAACGAAAGATTTATGCTGCATTTTAGGAGGTTTGGCAGTACTTAAGGATATTACACCGAATATAGAAATCAGGAAGAAGGTGACAGATTTGGGCGCAATTCCCTTGTTAGTGGGATTGTTATCAGATCCTGCACGTGATGTTCAGATCCTAGCAGCGGAAACTATTGCCAATTTGGGGAGGATTCGGAAAAGTAGAAAGTTCTGTAGGAAATTTGGCGGCATACCAAAGTTAATTGATCTGCTTGATGTCAAAGAAAGGTACATCACAAAATCATGATTACCATAGTTTGTAAAGATGATTGGGTACTTGCGTGTATGGATGCTTCAGGCAAGTACTGATGGTGATGACATGTTGAATGATACTTTGGCATGGAAAAAGACGGAGCTACTTTTTTATCTCAACACTTTTCCGTGTGAAGTTGGTGATAGTTGGTTTATGTGAGAAAAGCTAAATAACTAATCGCGCGAAAATATTCTACATCTTATTACTAAATAATATACCCTCTTGTAGTAGGTATCTAGTCGCCTCTGTGGTCTAGCGGTCCAGGTGTTGGACTTGACTTTGGGGCAACAAAAACAAAATATGGTTTTTCAAATTTTCCAAAAAAAAATGTAGTTTGGGAGTGGATGTGTGCCCGGTTGGCGATAGACTAATCTTCGGCTAATCGTGGGTGCCCTGATTGTGCCTCTGGCTATGTCTTCGAGGGTATGGGCATGAGGATACTTTTTGTTTAGTATCTAGTAGTAGTTTGCAATAGTAGTTGTGAGTGCAAAAGTTTATTTATTTATTTATTGAGAACAAATTCACAAAATCTTTACAGGTTTCCCCAAAACGACATTGTGAGTTATACATATAATAACAATTTAATAATTCATACATTGCCTTTCCATATACGTTTGTGCTAGTTCTGTGAATTTAGCTAGGCTACAAATAAAAATATCAATTTCTACTGCAATTGAATTTAAAAGACAGATAGCGCACGACAACGGAGCGAACTTCAGTAAATTAGTCCTAGCTGCGGGGACTCTTAGCGTAGGGGGGCGACGGCGTGCGCCCAAGGTGGGCACGCACAGTTTAGTTATTAATATTAAAATTACAGATTGGCAATAATCTCAGATGTTTTTTATAGATATTTAATAACACCACGAGAGGACCTAAACCGTGACGAGCTACAATTCCTGGACATAGCAAGGGCTGGTGCGAAGGCATTATGGTCCATGTCATGTTCGAAACGGAACCGGGAGGCTATGAGGAAGTACGGAATGGTTCCACTAATAGCCAGAATGCTGAAAACGATCCACTTAGACCTGGCAATACCAGCAGCTGGTTTGTTACAAATGTGCTCTAATGAAACGTCATTCCAACTAGCCATACAAACGGAGAAAATGGTTAACGATCTTATAAAGCATTTAGCGAATGAAGATAAAGACTTGAAGGTACCTCGTAGATTGATTTTTAATGTAATTTTAATGATAATAATAACAAAAACATCAATTCCTGATCAGCGGCTCGATCATGACCACGTATCGTGACATAAGAGTTGCTGGAGCTCATTCGCCGTTTTAGTGTTATTTTGTTTTTAAAATAATATCTTCACGTCTGTATCCCAGAAGAGGTAGGCAGAGTTACAACCAGGGCACCACGACTAGCCATAGACACTAAGTCCCACATAGTGTTAGGTGGCAAGACTGTTGCGAAGTCACCCACCGGGCACATATCAAATTCCGTATAACGTTGTTTTTATATGTAAAAATGAAAAAAAAATATTTTTGTCGTCTGGCTCGGGGATCGAACCCGAGCTAATGAAGAAAAGCCCAACGCTAAGTTCATTAGCCATGGGTATAAGGTTTAATTTTTTTAAAGGACTTTCACGTCTGTATACACGGACAGGTAGGCAGAAGTACAACCAGAGAAACCACGAATAGCCGAATACACTAATCTCAGAATGTGATAGCTGGCAGCCTATCGCCAGCCGAGGACATATCCGATCCTTTGTTCCATTGCCTTTACGCAGAAAATTGAGAGACGTATTTATTTATTTTCCGATCCGAGGGTTCAAACCCGGGACCTCATGAAGTCTAGTTAAATACCGTGCAGCTAGACTACAGAGTTTATTATTTTTTAAGCCGAAAAATTCGTTACTCGCTTCGCTTCGGTTATTATTTTCAAGAATAAAAATCCTATTAATATTATAAAGGATTTATTATCAAGGACACCAGGGGGGCCGGGGGATAGGGGGAATGCAGTAAGCGCGCATGTCTTTGCTACGCTTCAACGATAATTAATTTTGCGCCCAGAGATTTTAACTTTTTAATAACTCGCTAGTTGTTAATTTTTTTCTGATAGTAGATTTTGATCTTAATTACACGCATAACGTATCTAACAGATTTATTTGATTAAGGGTTAATACTGTATTGTTAAAAATATGTTCTAAACTAACCCTTCATTTTATTGTTTTAAGTAAACGCAAAAAACGGTTATTGTGGGTTATTCTTTAAATATAGACATATACCTCAGCTTACTTTTTTTGAGATCTATCGAAGAGGAAAAATCTCACCATACATTGTTTTGTTGAAACTCAAAAGGTTTTGGCAGCATTTTCGACGATAGCTCACGGCTTATTTATGCCGACATATTGAGCTAATATCGTTGTAATATCGTTGAATTGTACAAAACATAAACTTACTATACACTAAAACCTTCCTCAAGAATTGTTCTATCTATTGTTGAAAACCGAATGAAAATCCGTTCAGTGCTTTTCGAGTAAATCGCGAACAGACAGACGCAGCGGGGGACTTTGTTTTATAATATATATTGATACTTGCACACTACAATTTGGTTAAATATGTTGATTGTTATTGACTAGCTGTCCCGGCGACCTTCGTTCCACCCGTTCAGTGTGTATGGGAAAAAGTAAAATGTTGTTTTTCTTAGTTTTCTCGCAAGTTTTTTATTTTTTCTTATCTTTTAAACCTTCCCTGGACTTCTACAAATAATTGAAAACCAAAAAGAGCCAAATCGGTCCAGCCGTTCTCGAGTTTTAGCGAGACTAACAAACAGCAATTGATTTTTATATATATATAGATTAAATATAATTTTGCAGCAACTTCTAAACACACGTAGGTATTAAACAAATAAATAATTTATGCATCCTACTCTAAACTAAATTTAGAGTAGGATGCATAATCAATAAAGATACTCGAAAACCAAGATCAGGTTGGCAACGCATTGTCGATAAAAGCCTATTTACTTACTTCAGACGGCGCAATGCCAAAATAAGTCTTTAGGTGACATCTTTTTTAGTATTCAAACAATATGCTTACGTTTTAACATTATAAAAAAAAGAAAGTTTTTTAATTACGATGTTATTTCAGACGTACTGCAGTCTAGCGATATATAAGTGTGCCAGTGATCCGATCACAAGGGACATGATACGTGAGGCTGGTGGGCTGGAACTCTTGGTGGAGGCAGCACAGGATTCCACCAACAGAGCAAATAAACCCCTCATGGCAGCCGTCACCGGTGCACTATGGAAGTGTGCTAATAGCGACGCCAGCGTCAAAAGGTTTCATATGAAATATTAATGAATTAATAAACTCTATTATAAAATCAAACTTACAACAAAGTAAATATAAAGAAGTATTATTGCACAAGTTTTTTAGTTTTTAGTATACAAAGCGATCTTTACCAGACGACCTTTTTGTATAAGAAAACTATATAAATAGATTATGTAGCTAAAGAGATGTAACATACCTTAACTATGAGGTTAAAAAAATAAGAAAAAAATTAAGTATTACAAATTTAAAACTAAAACAAGCAAGACACACAATTTAAAATTAAGACATAACAAAGTAACATACTTTAAATGGGAGTTATTTTTTACAAATTAAGATTAAATAGGATAAAGAAGGGAATTAAAAAAATTCGCAACAATATTTGAATATATAGTAGCTCAAATGGTTACAGTATTCGTCGGGTTGAGAAAGGGTACAAGTTCAAATCCTGTCTGGGGTGATTTTTTTTTTAATTTGTAGAAATGTAACCAAAGCACATGGCAAGTGCTAAAATAAAAATATGTTGAGAGAAACGAAAGTTATGGTCATTATAAATGTGAATTTCATCCGTAACGATAAACTCAATTAGTAGGTACTCAGAACTGTGAGTCAGAAAAAATATATGCCTTTACAGCAAGGGATTTGGCTTTGGAATATATTTTGTATGTAGTAATAAAACACTAAAGTGTGTTTGTCTGTTCTTTCAACGTTGCAAATACATTCAAGTTAACCGAGACAGCTACTACTTTAAAAACAAAGTTGGGAAAGGTATCCCAAGCATTTGTATAACTAGTTGTTGCTCCTCAAATCAATCTCTCTCTTATAAATAGAATTGTATTAAAAGTAAGAAAAAAGAAAAGCCCGCTGATTTTCTTTCGCCAGATATTCTCAAGGAGAGGCTGCGTTCCAATTCGGTGGTAGCTTTTATAATTTATAATTATATTAGACGCGTTTCCCATTGTATTATAAATAAACGAATTTCAATTATAACTTAAAAAGATGTGTTAGATCATTCTCCGCAAATTGAAGAACTGTTAAGATATTTGATGAATAAAAATAAAATGATTTGCGGTGTTCCGTGTGAAGTTCACCGGACCAGCCAGTTTATAATTGTACGTCATTCGTCATCGAATAAACTATTTTGTTAATTAACTATTTTGCCTGTAATTTATCTGTATGTCAAACCAATTATATAATCACTACATAGTATAAAACAAAGTAGCGTTCTCTGTCCCTTTGTATGCTTTTAAATCATTAAAACTACGCAACGGATTTTAATGCGTTTTTTTTAAATAGATAAAGTGATTGAAGAAAAAGGTTTATAAATATGTATATTTTATACCCGTGCGAAGCCGGGGCGGGCCGCTAGTATATTTATATATTATAATTTTTGTATTTTGGTACCACCGCCTTACCTATTTCTGCCACTATAACGTCCAACGCTTGCCGTTGACGTGTTCCGGTTCGGAGGGTAAGGTAGCCGGTAAACTTGCTTTTTCTCGAGGCCTAAAATCCCGGCCTCAGGTTGGCAACGCACCTTTATCACCTTTGGTGTCTCTAGGCGACGTGAGTTTCTTACCATCAGGAAATCCGACTGCTTGTTTGTTTTCCATTACCATAAAAAAATAACGGATAGATTTTGTCAGGGGTTATTAATATTTTTAATTTATTTATTTATTGTATAGATTGGATCATTTGGGTGCGGTTCCAATACTGGTGAAGTTGTTGGATGATGAGAATGACGGGGTTCTGACGAACGTCGCTGGGGCGCTCGCTGAATGTGCTAAACATCCACCGAACCGGGATAAAATTAGAACTGCTGGAGGGATACCAATGCTCAGTAAGTTTTTTTAACCTAAAAACAAGAGGTCATTATTTCGACAGTATTTTTTTGAATGTTCATGACGCAATTACTCGGCGATTGAATCGATTTTGATGGTTCTATTTTGAAAAGGTAGGTATTTTCATATGAATTTGGTTATGATCCGACTAGTGGGTTTCAAGGTATACTTAAAACTACATCAATTATCAACTATGGCAACTATCCCTATCCTTATCCTAACCTACCCCTATGTCCCTTTGTATATTTGAATCTTTAAAACTACGCAACGGATTTTGATGCGGTTTTTTAAATAGATATAGCGATTGAAGACGAAGGTTTATATGTATGTTTCTTAACCGTGCGAAGCCGGAGCGGGTCGCTAGTTAATAATAAATAAATAATAATAGATATGCCCGGACAAATTACGCACATTTGTCTAAGCCCAATGTAAGAAACATATATGATTGTGATATGGGTGGCAATGGACACTAATACATGGAAATACTAAAAAAGATAATAATACAAACATCCGGAAATACAAACATTATAATTAAAAAATTAATATCCTATTTTAGATAAAAGATAGTGCTATTGTAGGTCACTTGCCGGTAACCGCTGTTATTTTTTATTTATTAACAAAAATATCTTACCAACAAAATTCTACTAGGCCTATCTCTATCTGCAGATAGATTATTACATTTTATTACATTTACAGGACCGTTAGGTAATACAAACTTCAAAATGGCCATCATAGTATGGCGCTATTACAATGTAACACAATGTTGGGGATGCGAACAAAAAAAAATCTGAAATTCAAAACTATTTTTTTTTCAGTCCATCATCTGAATAATACACACAAGCCTCTCCTAGAAAACGTGCCGTTAGTTTTAATGGAATGTGCGAAAGAACAAAACTGTATGAATGAAATAGACGAGTTAGACGGAGTTCGTCTCATATGGTCGCTGCTGAAGAACGACTCGAAGAAGGTTCAAACTAACGCAGCCCTCGCTTTGAGTCCATGTGTGCAAAATGCCAATGACTCAGGGGAGATGGTACGGTCATTCGTTGGAGCATTGGAGCTTACTGTGGACCTGCTGGATTCAGATGACCATAATGTGCTGTCTGCTGTTTGTGCTGCGATTGCGACTATTGCACGGGACCACGAGAACTTGGCTGTGATTTCTGATCACGGTGTGGTGGCCAAGCTTTCTAAATTAGGTAAGGAGAGTTTTAATCGTTTTTTTAAGTTAATTTGTTCCTTTCTGGGACCGACTAAGACCTTTTGGCCATGCCGCCACGTCTTACGTGTTAAAAAGTTTTAATAGTTTAGCTAGAGTTTTTAAGAGGCTTGGGCATGGGCAATAGCGTCTGCCAGTCCTGTTTAAGTTTGTATCAAGTTACCCAACGAAAAATAGAAAATTAGATCATTAAAAATTAGACATAAATTAGACACAGAAAGACATGTAAACTTAGACAAAGCGGTTAAGCTTATTTAGTGAGATTTTGTGACACCAATAAAATAACTTATACGAAATTAGTATTTCTTCATGAATACTTCACTTCAAAAAATATCTCAATCTTTTGTCACGATTTTTCCAAAACTCAAGTTCTTGGGTTAAGCTTATTAATAGATTCAAATGTCAAACTTATAATGAATTAACCCTTTAATTTGAACAAGTTCAAAGTTAAACACGTAGCCCATGAAAGTGTAAGCGGCTGTAAGCAATTAAATACATATTGTCATGTAAAAATTAATAAGCCTCATTGGTCGTGATTTTGTCCCGCACTTACTGAACATATTTTAAGTTAACGCTTTCTTCTTTTAAAGATAGTAACAGAAAGAGACAACACACCTTCAGCCCTGTCAGATTATTTTTTTCTTCTTGTTTGATGGCATTTTACAACTACTGTGTGTAGTATGATTTCGCCAATATCTACGTGTTGGGTAAAGCCTGATTAGGTAGATAATAACTCAAACACGGAAAACTTGAATGTTCGGTTTTTATTGAAATTATTCATTATTCCACACTTAAAACAAACTAGTCATAACGGGCAGCACAAAACATCACAGACGTCAGAACGTCACGAGTTCACATGTCCGGACTAAAGGTCTCAGCATACATATCAACTCGGAAAGGGATCACGACCCACCAACCACCCATGGCTCTACCAATTTATAATATATGCTTGGTTATAAGAGCCGAATCGTGAGAGATGCAAGAGGTCTGCCCTTAGGCTCTCTTCCTCGTGCATTTCTTGACTCTCTACAAGTTATTTCACTCTATTCCTGTGTCCCTGTGTGTGTGTTTCTGTGGGAGAGGAGCTCCCCTTTCTGGGGCGGACTTCAAATTAATATTACTTGTTCGCTTTCTCTCTCTCTTTTCATTAATCCTCCAGGGTTGTTCTCTTGTCTCCCCGCTGCTCACCAGATCCGGAAAGTAAACTGGTCCCTCCTCTCGCTGTCGCTGTACAGCGAACACTCCCAAATAATGTGGTCTCTGTACTCGTCAACGTCAGCGCCGCAGAGGCATTCCCCATTTTCTTTTAAGCCTAGGTCACGAAGTTGACCCTTAAAACAACCATGAACCAATTAAGATTTGGGAAACCGTATAATCTGGTTTAACCCATTTGGCCATGAGTCTACCCCTTATGTCTGGGAACACCTTTCGCAAGTCCCCTCTATTTTCAGAGCTATTCCACCTATCCTGCCATTTCCTTAACAGTCGATCCCGAATAACTGCCTTCCTTATTTTCATATCCACTGGACTTTCCCCCGGGACCTGACTCGTCCCCTCTTTACCAGCTAATTCGACATATAAATCAGCCGGCCACACACCGGCCAGTATCGGAAGCGCCGTTGTACTGGAAGTCCTGTACGCCTTGGTCAACACAAGCACCGCTGACCGCTGCGCCCGTAAATAACGCTGCTCACGGTGTAGAAAGACACACGGTGATACCATAATGGCGCTGCATACGTGATTACTGCTGCAAAAGTTCACATATAGACCACCTTTAAAGCGTCATAACCCATACCCCAGGAGTTGGAAGTTACACGTGCCAACTTCCCAAAGCATCGGGCAGCCCTCTCCCCTATATCTATTGCGTGCGAACGACCTCCTAGCGTCTCGGAAAGGGATCGCACAATATTTTTTTCGACCAAAAAAAGTGACATCGTGAGATTTATGCATAAAACGATCGGCTATTCTATTTGAAATGTAAGAGTAAAACTCCCAGATCTCTATCTCTAGCAGTTTTTATAGAAATGCAACTTGAAGTTCATTTGACCTTTGGCTTAAAATAATAAAAAATGTTATTTTAAAAGAAGTACATTATGCATAGCAAATTACAACAATAACAGGAGGATAGAGTCATATTTAACGCATAAGTATTATGTCGGTATAATTTATAAAAAAAATATTAGTTACGATATTAACAACGGATTTTGCGATTTTATATTTTATTTTTTTATTTTATTTCTAGACTGAAGTAGAATGTCTGACTAATACAGGAAGGTTCTTTTAGCTTAGGAGTATCCCTCATAAAATTCTCAGGTTCTAATTCTGCGGAACTTTCGAGTTATGTCCGAGGTCAAAATTCAAAAATTAGGGTTGTCATAAAAGTTACTTAAAAGGTTACGGCAGATGATTATTTTTTTTTATTATGTTATAATTTCAGCGGTCAATAAAACGTTATTTTAAAGTGAAATTATATCAAAACAAATGAAAAACGCGGAAGACGAGTGTCCAGAACCTACAACAGTATGGTGTACATATATTTTAAAATCAAACAAATTAACACTTATTTATATTTATAACAACTTCATAAAATTCATTACTCATTTTTATGTTACAATTTTATCACATCTTTTTAGAACAAGCTAGATACGAGAATAAAAGGCAAAACAAAGTTTCCGATAATCCCGTTTATACTTTATTTAAAACTATTTTTTAAACTACTACCATTACCATACCATACCATACCTACTCCTAACTTTAGCATCAGGAGCAAAAAAAAATTCTTCGGTAACCAAGCCTTCTGTTATCATATTAAATACATATGATACAGTAATAAAGACATTTTTGTACCTAGAGTACTTTAGTAGTTGTTTATTAATAACGCAGTCAAGATTTTAATCAAATCTCCAAATAAAAATGCTATCTTGTAAAATAAAAGAATCTTAATCACATCTATGATGAGATAAGGGCTAAGCACCTATTACATTATTCTCAGCACATATAAAAATGTTTGTCACTAGCTAGCCGAACCGACCGACCTTCCTTGGACCATAAAACAACTACCAGCAAAATTCCATTACGACAGATTCAGCAGATTAGGCGTGAATCTCAGTCATAATACAGAAAGAAAGACAGACAATTAGACAGAAGAAAAAATAATAAAATAATGTGTTTTGCTGTCCCTTTTTAATTTAAAATTTCATGATCTCTATTTTTGCGAAAAACGTTTTAGATTATTTCCCTATAATCATTCCGCCAGTATGATCAACGTTTTAGTCGTTTCCCAAATCTTTTAAGTTTTGTAATTGATGAGAAGAAATGATGATGAAAGCATCGCAAACAGAAAAAATGGAATCGTAATTGGCAAAATTACGAAATCGGTACATCCGTTAAAAGTTATGACGCAAACACACAGACACAAACACGTCAAACTTATAGCACCCTTCTTTTTCCGTCGGGGGTTGAATTTAGCTGTGACCCTAAAATGTTGCCCTCAGTTACAAAAAGGACCAAATAGTCTTCGCTATTACTATTGCGCTATTATATTTAAAACACTTAAATTTAAAACGTGCTGAAGATTTACCTCTAATAACGTATTTCTCAAGTTTTGTTTACTTCATTTGATGTGATACAAAATCAAATGCTTTCCTCATATTTTTAAATACAGAAAGAGGATACTTTTTAAATATTTAGATATTATTACTTTTTTAAAAACCAACAAAACATGCATTTCTCTATAAAGTAAAATGAAGTACGTAGATACGTACAAAACTATAGGATAAAATTATCAGCCAAAGTCAGGGCGACATCTAGTCAAACATAATTTAACACGGGAAGAATATAAAAAAAGTTTATAAGTTAAAGGTCAAATTTTCTGGTAGCCCTCAAGTTAATTTTGGAAGTTAATTTTCTCAAAAGTTCCAAGCAGTTAGAACCTGAGAATTTTATGAGGGATGCTTCTAAGCTAAAAGAACCTTCCTGTATTAGTCAGACATTCTACTTCAGCGTAGAAATAAAATAAAAAAATAAAATATAAAATCGCAAAATCCGTTGTTAATATCGTAACTAATATTTTTTTTATAAATTATACCGACATAATACTTATGCGTTAAATATGACTCTATCCTCCTGTTATTGTTGTAATTTGCTATGCATAATGTACTTCTTTTAAAATAACATTTTTTATTATTTTAAGCCAAAGGTCAAATGAACTTCAAGTTGCATTTCTATAAAAACTGCTAGAGATAGAGATCTGGGAGTTTTACTCTTACATTTCAAATAGAATAGCCGATCGCTTTATGCATTAAACTCACGATGTCACTTTTTTTGGTCAAAAAAAACACTGTGGATCGTCGCCATATCCCAGTGAGCCCTTCTGTATTGTTTGTATTGAACTCCATACTGCAACCCACACTAATCGGAATTATAACGTAATCGCCGCGCCTTGGAAGAGGCTCCGAACCGAACTTACGGCTAGTCGTCCCCGTGTTTACGTCTCTTCGTAGCCGAGCTTACGTCTCTTCGTCCACCTTTGCCCCTGTCCCCTGACGTGAGCCTGACATTGTTTACATACCATCAGAATGTTTCACTAATTTCTATGGGACCTAAGGGATGGATTGACTGAGAGACATAACCGTGCGCTACACTTAACGTTTGCGAGGCGAGGTGAAAGGCGATACGGTGACCATCCCTTTACAAGTTGATATGTGTGCTGTGACCTTAAGCTGACATGTGTTCAATCAACATTCCATCTCATTTCGACTCATTGTAAAAGGACAGCATACGCTAAAAATAAATTTAGTTGGTGCACAGCAGAAATAAAACCATTGCCATAAAATTTATTTGGTGACGTCTCAGACCAGTAATATTTTTATTGGTCAGAGAGTGCCGTCCCTAAAAACTAGGTACGAGTAATATAGTAACTAATAACAAAAAAAGACTGAAAAACATGAATGATAACTTCCTTCTTTTTGAAGAAACAAGATGATTATTGAAAACAATACGTTCTGAAGTAAAGCTTTTTGTCGCATCTATTGTTTGCGTATAGTATTTTTTGTTCATAGATAATAATTTATGAGAACTAACGTGTAAAATTCAAAGAGTAGGCATTCTTTTAGATGGTGCTGACTATTGTTGGAGTGTAAAAAAAACGCAGAAAAGATTGCAAATTAAACATAGATATTACTTAGCAGCATGCACCATTTTTTTAGGTTATACAGTGCCACCTCAATATAACGTACCTCAATATAACGACTTCCTCGATTTAACAAATTTTTCGTAATTCCCTTGAATTGTCCATAAAAGTCAATATAAAATTTACCTTTACATTGCGAACATTCTTTGCGTACAACCTCTTTATAACGAATTTTCAACTATCAAAAAAAAAGTATTCATACCTCTAATTAACGAATTTTGCCAACCCAAAACCTTTATATAAAGTTTCCACCAATAATATAACTCTTAATATTATAATGTGATTCATGTCTCGACATTTTTCGACACGCTTTTGCTTGTACAGTAATCATTGTTGTTTTGATGGAAAGTAATGTAAACACCTCTGCTCGTCACAATTGTTAAAGATTTAAGTTAAAATGGCTCAGAAACGTAAAAGGTGTTCCTTACCTCTTTATAACGAATTTCAGACGAATCTAACCTCAACTTAACAAACCTCAGTTCAACAAATTACTTGATATTACGAATATTTTCTTGTTCCCCTCCGATTTGTTATATCGAGGTTGCACTTGTTACAGCGAACAAAGAATTATCTAATAGTTAAAACTCTCAAACTTCTTCCTGCTTACAAGTAGCTAAGCAACTATCAATATTTTTACTATAAAACTACGGTAACAAATACAGAAATCAATATAGGTCTGGAAGCACTGGGTGATACAGGATACCAATCCGGGCAAGCTGCAGACCAATATTCAGCCACCTAATTATGGCAGACAGAGTGGAAATTATGTCACCTAAATTATTAGAGCGCTGTTTATCTTCTCTATAGTCTAGTGGTCCGGTGATGGCGTTGTCCCGGGTTCGATCCCCGAGTCTGGCAAATCTTAATGTATTTTTTTTAATTTTTGAATAAAACAACGTTGCCCAGACTTAGTTAACTACCCCGTTGGCGATAGGTTTGACACTTATCATATTGTGGGAAAACTGACAAGATCAACCTTCTAGGCTATTCGTTGGTTGTACCTCTTTGTACAGGTTAAGTTAGTGAAAATATTTACTAGAACGCTAAGTAGATGATTATTAGTTTTTGTACAGATGTAAATTTAGAAATAATAGTTTCAATATGAAATATATTATTTACTGTGCATAAAACCGGTTACATGTATATATAATACGAACGAATTTGCAATTATTATACAAATATCGCGCTATGTGTGGCATCGTTCAGCTACTGCAGGTGACATATTATTAACCCTGTCAAAGTTTTATTTTATTAAGGGGCCGGCGAAGGCAAACTAAATGTTGCGATTGAATACAAACTTCCGTAATGAAGTAGATACGTACTTATATTTTGCAATGGTATACCGGCAGGTGTCTTTGGGGTAAGGTCTCTAACTGTATTAATATCGACTCATATCCTATCATAAACATTTCGTTTAAAAAAAGGTGATTGGTAAATGTTTCATATAACCGAAAAATAATAATTTTAGCTATAGCTCCAAAAAACCGACTTTAATTTTATTTACGACGTCATCGTGGTAGGTATGTATATAAAAATTTGCATATTACCCGAGTTAGAAAGAAGGAGGACTTTAATAAAGTGGTCGACTTTATTATTATTTTTTGTATGCTATGGATTTCCTCGTTAGTTCTGAACTGCTTTAAAATTCTTTAAAAGGGTACATCGGAGGTGAATACCACCTCGGATGCCATTGCCGCCAAGTTTGGATCTGATAATGTAATCCCAGGGAAAAAAAACAAACTCAATTGTTGCGTTGGTAAATGATTTATTTATTTTATTTATAGAAATAGAATTCGCTTTCTTGCAGTTTAACTACGTTTAAGCTATTAAATATAGGTAACTTATAAACAATTTGTCGGATCTTGACCGCATATCAAACAAACGAACATATAATCGAATTGATAAATGAAAAGTAGTTATACTACTAGTTTATGTTTGTATGTAAAGTGAGGTATTATTAGCTTATAGTAAGTACTTAATACACACATATCATGTTTTAATTTAAATATTAATTAAATTCTGTTGTTCAAACGGCATAAATAATTATACATAATAAGAACGAACCAACGTTTAAATAGTAGCAGTCCGCCTATACTAGGAGACTACTTGGAGACGAGATCATGTGCATTTTTCAGTCAGCACCACCGACGACCATCTGCGAGCAAACCTCGGGGTGGCGATCGCCTATTGCTGCGACTGGGCACAGAATCGGCAAGAATTCGGCAAGCGTGGAGCCATCACGCCGCTGGTCAACTACATGACGTCACGAGACCCTAAAGTGCACAGGGCCACTGCGCTGGCGTTGTACCATCTTTCTTTTTACTCCATCAACTGCGTCACAATGCATGCGGTAAGAACTTTTACATCTATTTTATTTTGGTGTAGGGATGTGAGGAACCTATCACACGATACAAGAAAAGTAAAAGTAGATCGTAGGATAATCAGATCATCACTCAGACGAAGTGGCAGTTTCTGCTAGCTCGGATTGACACCATCCACTCTTCTGTTCTTGTCTTTCTCTCAGACTACCAGTATCCCCGGAGAAAAAGGCAGTGACACAACCAAGGCATCCACGACTAGCAGAAAATACTAAGTCCCTTATTGTGATAGGTGACACGCCCGGCAACGTAATTTTTTTATTATCAAACTTGAAAAAACACATTTTCTTGGTATTCCCGCCGTAAGGATCGGACCTAGTGCCTTAAATCAAGTTCAATACCGAATATCAAAGTGGCAACCAACAACGCCACTACTGAACATACCTAACTCTTACTACATCTTAGCATCACATCTTTTTTTAATACTTACTTCATTAAAAAAAAGAAATTTAATAGTTACTTCAGTACAGTCCGGTGAAGTTATAAAAACCTCGCGGTTAGCAACATATTAGCCATTTCAAAGAAAAAAAAGTTACTACATTGTATACACGAAATAAAACAAAAACAAAAAAACACAACAGTGCGCACTAAAATTTCAAAACACCGACTCATTATAACATGACTATTTTATGTCTTTTTTCGAAGGTCGAGCTACTTTTCGAAAAAAGTGAATTAACTTTACTCATCATTTCTGGTGGTCCAGTTTTGGTGCTTATTATATTATTCCTATGTCTTTTTTCGAAGGTCTACCTTTCGAAAAACGTGAATCAACTTTACTTATCATGTCTGGTGGTCCGGCTTTTGGTGCTTATTAAATTATACTACTACCTTTCGAAAAACCCGAATCAACTTTACTTGTCATTTCTGGTGGTCCGGCTTTTGGTGCTTATTATATTATTCCTATGACCTATACTTGGTTTTTCAGATATACGTAATAATGCATACATTTTCGTGCACGATGTAGCAGTAATGTGTAACACACACAAAAACATAGTCGAATTGGTAACTATTTTTAACCGACTCAAAAAGAAGTTTTGAGTCGGTTAAAAATACTACAAAAGACGAGTCTATCTTTTACAGGAAAATTTTACTTGGCTGTAAGAGGATAGGGAAAAAACCACAAAGAAAAAGAATTTGTACGGTCTACAAACTAAAGATGTCAGGAGAAAAGTAAACGACTCATCCTAGACCAATAAAAAGTACTTTTTTATAAGTCTGAGTCACTCATAACCATTACCAGATGATTTTCTCCGTGTTGATTCGTATCTCGTTTGCAGAATAGATCTGCCTTTCTGCCAGGCAGCTCGTAAAAGGCAAGCATAGGCTTACCTTTACTAACACCGTGACATCTGATTAGGTGGTAGTTTCGCAGCGACCGTCTGGATTGGTACCTATTCCTGCGGCCATGAAGTCAGTACTTGCCAGTGACCTGTTCCGCTTCGGAGGATAAGGTAGCCGGTAAAATTACTGTGCTCGAAGCCGAATATCCCGGCATCAGGTTGGCAACTCACTATTAACACCTTTGGTGTCTCTAGGCGGCGTGAATTTCTTACCACCAGGAAATCCGTCTGCTCGTTTGCCTTGCAATATAAAAGTAAAAAAAAAACGATGGGTTGCACTCCGGATGTGCCGACAGAAGTGAAAACTTGAATATTAACGTTGTGAATTTTTGATGTTTTTGAATACCTAGTTAGGGAATAATTTTGCAGGAAATGCTTTAATCATCGGTATGATCATTAAAGCATTTAATCATTTATGTGGTAGAATACAATATTGATTTATTGCTCTATCGTACACAAACATGCCGTCTTACGAATTTCCGATCTGACGATCTGACGCGAGTTTAAAAGTTTTTACCCATTCCATAAAAAGTGCGCAACGCCGCTAAAGAAGTTTTCACTTCAAGAAATGATCTACTACCCCACGCTCGGTTTTTACGATAATATGTAGACCATATCGTAAAAACCGAGCGTGGGTTCTTCACAGTAACAACAAGGGTGGATAATATTGAATATTTATTGTGTGTAATAAATTGTTTCAATTTTGTTTGATGTCATATTATTACGTATAAATGTTGCCAGTACCAATTCAAAAACTTACATTTATTTAAAATGTATACGGTACAATTATGTTAAAAATCAACACAAAAGAATTTTCCCGTTACTCTGCTACGTTCTTAAGTGCGTCAACTGCGGTAAAGTAAAAGTCTTAAAAAAACATTTCAGTCTCTTCATCAAAAATAATCATGTCTTTGATACAACTAAATGCCTTATTAGCATGCAATGCTTCAAGTGTTGCTCAATGTTGATGTTCGATTCGCACTTCAATTGAAAAGAAAATAATTGTAATATTTTGCATGTCATTGTGTACTTTCAAAACAGTAGCCTTTACCGCTTGGTGTGAGCAACTTTCGTGTTTACCCATTAAATCGGATGACTGGTGCCGAGTGGAGGATTTACCAATCTCTAATTACAGACCTTCTGTAGATGTGCAAGGTTTTTATTCGATTGGATCCAAGGTAAACAAGCGCACAAGCCTAACTGACCAACCGCGAAGCACGGGTTCGATTCCCGACTGGGGCAGGTATTTGTGTGATGGACATTTAGATGTCTACATTTCCGGGTCTAAGTGTTTATTAAATTAATTCTAGTATCTATTTAAGTATTACTATGTATTACAATAGTTGTCTGACACACAAAATACAAGCATATAATGGAGAAGCCTTGGAGAAGAGGCTAATTGGTTTATGGAAAAATAATCAACATCCCAGCCTCAGATTGGCAACGCACCTATACTACCTTTGCTGTCCACAAACGACGTGTATTTCTTAACATCAAAAAACCCGTCTGCTTGAAACTTACTGATTTCACAAAAAAAAAAAAATATCACAATATTTGCAAACCACTATGAGGTAGAACATGTTGGAATTCTTAAATGATTTTGTAGTAACTTTTGCTGAATATGTGTCTTTAGTTTAATACAGTCTGTATTTTAAGTATCTGCTGTTGTGCCTGTATCACATTAAATAAAAAAATACAAACAAGTGAGTCAGTCTTAAGTACACACCAGCAACATCTATGGTGTCTATATGCGTTTGTCTCTTGCCATCAAGAGAGCCGCCTGATTATTTGTTATCTTCTTCTAACATAAAATGAAACATACAAATTATACAGGTATGTATATTTTAAGAGAAAACTGTAGTGTTACTCTTGAACCTCGATTTCATGCAAATTGGAAATTGGAATCGGATATGTCGTTCAACTTTATATGGATACTCTTTAACACAATGTAAGCGGATTTCTAACATTTACTTAATGATAAACAATAACGTACTTTATCTGATTCAATGATTTTTTGTGACTAAATGTGGTCTAGCGGTTCAGTTGTTGGACTTGACTGCAAGAGGTCCCGGGTTCGAATCCCGGGTTGGGCAACAAAAAGAAAAATTGGGTTTTTTTCAATTTTCTAATAAAAAAATGTTGCTCGGGATTGGAAATGTGCCCGGTTGGCGATAGGCTTGCCACCTATCACATTGTGGGACTTAGTGTCTTCGGCTAGTCGTGGGTGCCTTAGTGAAGATACTAAATGTTAATAATCCGCTAGTACTGTGTTCAAGAGCACTTAAAAAGACATATTCGATTCCATTTAGCATGAAATAGAGATTTAAGAGTAACCCTACTGTAGGGTTCCTACTATGCCGTGTGTGATGTACCACATGAATTTGTTGATATACTGACATACAGCAGCGCTACCTATACCGGGTCCAACAGTATTTTTCGAACCAACCAGGAATTCATAATATATATACAAAACTTCAATCAAAACAGTCAAGACGTTTAGGAGTAAGGTGACAAACATATCTATTATCTACACAAGAATTATATTATATTATCGAAAAAAACTACTGACCCAGAATTCAGAAAGACGGACTTAACACTATCAATGCAAGAATGTTTTTTTTTTGTTAATGATTAATATTTTTTTGTTTTTTTAATTGCACTTTATTTCATAGCGTTAATTTTAACAATCTTTGACAGGCTAGCCAACCTTAGTAAAACTTCACAGCTTATTATAGTTTTTTGCCCTCCTGTTGTTATTCCAATTATTTGTGTGCGCAATCATTTTGTGTAGTGCATCAAATGTATGGTCGGAAAAATTGACAGCCTTTAATTTGGACGTCAGTTGTCTTGACGTCGTTGACTTGTCTTGATGCAGTCTCAATAATATTGTATTTCGCTAGTTCTTAATAAATAAATATTACATAAAACTTAATGAAAAAAAGTTACTTCACGCCCATATCCCCTAAGAAGTAGCCAGAGGAACAACCAGGACACACGACTAGCACAAGACACTTAGTCCCACAATGTAATAGGTGGCAAGCCTATCGCCAACCAGGCACATATCTAATCCCTGGCAATGTTATTTTTATTAGAAAATACACATTTTCTATTTCATTGGATCTCAACCCGCACCTTGGATCGACTCCGGGACCTTAAGAAATCAAGTCCGACTTCGGACTTTTTATTTAATTAAGGGTACAAATCTATGGCTTCGGAACTATCTCTATACTATCTATCAAACAGTCTTAAAAATTTGAATTAATTAAGGGCACAAAAAGGTGCTTATCGCTTCGGAACTCTCTCTGTCAAACAGTCTTACGGTGAAGAATAGGGTTCGTATATTTTAATTTTTTAGACGTTGTAAAAGGATTTTAATAATAAAAATCAGTTTGCCTCTGTACCTAGTCTAGTGGTTTGGTGTCGGCACATATTACATGAGCTCGAGTTCAATTCTCGGTTTAAACAACCCAAAATGTATTTTCTAAATTTAGTAATAAAAACAACTTAGTCCGGGATTGAACCGGTTACTGCCTGGATTGCCATTACTACTAAGCAGTAGATACACAAATATGAATTAATAATAATAATAATAAATCATCTTTATATCACATAAACCTACAAGAGGCACTTGTGACGGGTCTATATAATAATAAATCTACCACCGGATCGGAACGCAGCCGCACACTGAGAAGATCCGGCAAGAAACTCAGCGGCCTTGCCTTTTTTTTCTTACTTTAAAATATATTTACAATAATTTATGTAATGATACATTATATTTTATAAGAGATTGGCATGAAGAGCAATTAATCCCAAGCAGTCTTATCTGTTAAATATTCAGCAATGTTATAATAACCCTTTTGATTTAATTTACATTTGACACATTTCTTAAATTTATTAATTGGAAGTTCTTTCATATAAGTGGGAAGTTTATTGTAGAACTGTATACATAGGCCCATGAAAGAATTGCTTACTCTAATGATTTTTCTAATGATTGCTTTAATTAATTGATTCTTGAGTTGAGTCATTGGGGTCATGGTCACCATTGACTATGTCACATCTGGTTTGAATTCTGGATCCGTCTCTCTTAACATTAGCTAATCGTAGGTGCACTGGTTGTAAGTCAGCCTACCACTTCGGGGATTCGGGTACAGATATTCACTTACGGCCAATGTTAATAATGTTTCTCTAAAGATAGATTTCCAGCAATCTAGATAGCTGCGTATCCGACGGCCTATCCTATACGTAATTTCCATACTTATCCTGTCCACAGATATGTTATTGGCAAGCGATAACATAAAAATAGATCAAAATATCAATCTTTTACAGCGAGTTTTGGATTAGGATTTATTATTAATATTGGCCGTTAATAGTAATGCAAACTTTTAAAAGGGTTTTTTAATTGAAGTGTATGTTTTTCAGTGAGGGATACATCTTAGACTTAGGTAGCTAGGTAGGTTTTGCAAGGATAATGA
>NJDD01004477.1:72132-82791 GCA_002245505.1 Calephelis nemesis | reverse complement strand
TTCCATACTTATCCTGTCCACAGATATGTTATTGGCAAGCGATAACATAAAAATAGATCAAAATATCAATCTTGGACAGCGAGTTTTGGATTAGGATTTATTATTAATATTGGCCGTTAATAGTAATGCAAACTTTTAAAAGGGTTTTTTAATTGAAGTGTAAGTTTTTCAGTGAGGGATACATCTTAGACTATAATTAGGTAGCTAGGCAGGTTTTGCAAGGATAATGACACCTGGCAATCGACACTCTCCGATTACCACGTGAGGGACTAAGCGTGAAGATAAGTGAATATGTATTTTAGAACTTTAACCAAGCAAGCTAAAATTTTAATACGTATTTAGTTGCAATGACGAGGCAAATTTAATATACTGGATATTGTTATTTTTCCTCATAACCTTGTCTAGCAGTAGGTTCAAAAAATATTAAAGCGTAGTAATAAAAAGTATCTTCGCGCCAACCAAGTATCCCGACCAAACCACACACAACTGGAGCACCCACGACTAACCGTAGACACTAATACCCGGTTCCTATAGTCAACGAATCGTAATCCGCCAGCTAAACCATTCGTAGTTTGTTCAAAAGTAACGAAGCGTTACCAATATTTTAAAAAAATGTTTAGAATCAATAGTCGGAAACGAGCAACCGTTGTTAGTAATCTTACTAAGCGTACAAAATACTACCATCCGTAATCAGAACGACTCGTTTTTTGAATATAGGAACCGGGCATATGTGAGATAGGTGGCAAGCATAATATCGCCGGGCACATACCTAATGCATATCCAATCCGGGCAATTAAATGTTAATTTTCTTAGACAAATGACAATACACATTTTCCGACGTCGGACTGCTAGACCACAGAGGCAGCAGCAGTTTAAGCGCAGTAAAACTGCAAAAAACCGACTGTAACATTATTATTTAAATTGGTACTACGTCGCGATTTTTTTTTATGTTATAGGAAGGCAAACAAGCATACGGATTTCCTGATGGTAAGAAATTCACGCCGCCTAGAGACACCAAAGATGGTAATGGTGCGTTGCCAACCTGAGGTCAGGAGGTTAGGAAAAAGTAAGTTTACCGGCTAGATTACCCTCCGAACCGGAACACGTCATGACGTTATGGCGGGAGGAATAGGTAAGGCGGTGGTACCAATCCGGGCGAGTCGCTGCGAAACTCTACCACCTAGTCAGATGTCACGGTGTTAGTGATGATAAGCCTATGCTCGCCTTTTACGAGCTGCCTGGCAAGAAAGGCAGATGGTCTATTCTGCAAAGGAGCCCGGACCAACACGGGGAAAAACTACGGGAAAACACGGGTAAACGGGGAAGTATTTTCTTCCAACTAAGTATAGCAAATGATTCCGAAATGGTCCAACGTAAATATAATCATCATCCTATTAATAGTTTTTCATATTTTATACTTTACAATGCTTATATTTTCACTTAAATACTGATGACGACCTCATTATTGATGAAAATGAAAAATGTATTCGTTATTGAGAGATATTAAATCAAAAACAACTAATTAGGTCATGATAAAATTAATATAGGGACATTCGAAGTCATGACCTGTCTTTCTATAAATGAACCATCAAAATCGGTTAGCTGTTAAGAGTAATCGCTTAACAAACATTCCAAAAAACATATAGTAAAATCGAGAACCTCATCCTTTTCTAGAGTCGGTTAAAAATGCATTAAGGTTTCGTAAATCTCTATTTTATTGTTGACACTGTGTTTTATTCTAAATCACTCAATTTTATTGTTGACGGCGGTTTCTTATACTAAGAGTCCAACCACTTCTTGAAAGGGATTTTTTTTAAATAAAGAGTACGTGGTCTAATTTACAGTTTTTTTTAAAGTCCTATACTTTTAAGCTCATCTAGATGTATGTAGTTTGAATAAACAATTTCCTGGTGCTTTTTATCCATTATTAAAAACTAGCGGCTAGCCCTGGCTTCGCACGGGTATAAAATATAGATAGATGTATATTAACCTTCCTGTTCAATCATTTTATCTATTAAAAAAACGCATCAAAAGCTGTTTCGTAGTTTTAAAAATTTAAGCTTTTTAGCTTTTCTGTTAGTGTTTTTTTTGTATTGATTTATTTTATTTCTTTTATTTATGCTTAAATTATGTCTAATATTTATTTTTTTCTTTGGTTTTGTTACGTACAAAGTTGTTGTGTTCTTGCCTTTACTTCTATTTTGTAATTATTTGATTTCCTGTCTTTCCTGGTTGTCTGGTAGAGATCGCTTTGAGCGATAAGACCGCCATTTGTACATATTTTGTAATATTTTTATTCTGTTTTTTATGTTTGTGTTTATATTGTACAATAAAGAATAAATAATAATAATAAGCATACAAAGGGACATAGGGAGAGAGTAAGCGACTTTGTTTTATACTATGTAGTGATGTACAATTAAAAAATAAAAATCAACATAATTGGTCTAATCGCGCAATAAACTTACTAAAACGACGACGCAAAAAAGTCAATTAAAAACAAGCAATTTTGTTATACTTTTATTGATTTTAAATTGTTCACAATGTTATGGCAAATCGATTATTCTCATTAACACTGGATTGTTGCACATTACAATTACGAAAGTCACGAGTGCAACTTTTTTATGTGATAATTTACTGTGATTTTTTAAAATTACTAATGTGTTGCTAATCTTGATGTTTTTATAGTCCGGTAAAGTTTTTTTTTTATGTTATAGGAAGGCAAACAAGCAGACGGATTTCCTGATGGTAAGAAATTCACGCCGCCTAGAGACACCAAAGATGGTAATGGTGCGTTGCCAACCTGAGGTCAGGATGTTAGCCCTCGAGCAAAAGTAAGTTTACCGGCTACCTTACCCTTCGAACCGGAACACGTCATAACATTATGGCGGCAGGAATAGGTAAGGCGGTGGTACCAATCCGGGCGAGTCGCTAAGAAACTCTACCACCTAGTCAGATGTCATGGTGTTAGTGATGATAAGCCTATGCTCGCCTGTTACGAGCTGCCTGGCAAGAAAGGCAGATGGTCTATTCTGCAAAGGAGCCCGGACCAACACGGGGGAAGTTGTAAAAACCTCGCGGTTGGAAGGTACATGGGGAAATCTGTAAGGTTTTAGGTTGATATTCCACAATCAAATCGCTCGCGTTTCGTCCAAAGGTGGTATCAAGATTCACAGGAATAGCTTGATAGTGCTTAGGCGGGTCATAAGTTCTATCACACAATAGAAACTTTTCAATTAAAAATGCTGGTCACAAAAATATTTCTTAAATCTTTTTTTGAATTTTTGTTTGAATTTAGAATCTTTTATAAAAATAAGTACGTATATTTTTTCTAATTCGAATTCCAACTTATTATTAAATATTATAGAGTGGACGCTTAAAGACACATAACCTACATAACATAACTACATTCATTAGGTACTAAAAGAGTAATGAATGTAGAAGAAGCTAGGCAGATCAGTAGAAGTTGTGACACTTGGCACTCCATACTCTCTGTCTTCCAGGCAAGGGATATATATCACCCAACCGGTAGACTTACGCATGTCGCCTAAAATCCTAGTCATTAGATCAGGAAGCAACAGTAACACGTATGGAACTACAAAGAATACTTTTTAAGCTATTGCATAGCTTTTAGCGCGGGCCTTGAGCGTTGAGACCGTAACGAAAATAACCTAACACCCCCACTCCGACCGGCACAGCGGTGATACTTTTTAGTTTTGCCATCTATCGATGAATAGCAGAACTTTTAATGACTTTTGGATCACGCTTGTTTCGTTAGTTTAGCAACTCGTCTCTAGGTGACATTGGTTTATCGTCGTTGCTGCGCGTGCGTAATCCCCCTCTTTGTCCCATCCATTTTATATCTGGTGAGTGGTGACTCATGGCTGTTTATGCAATAGCTTTACCGCGGCAGTCCCCGAGTGCCACACGTCGTCTTTTTTTAGGATATTTTATTGCATCAGGGGTTTCTTTGCGGAAATACATTCTAACAGATGTAAAATAAACCTTTATTTTGCTAATTCCGTGTAAGCGGCGTAACTGTTGTTGCGAGAAGAACGGGACAAGGGTAACTAATGTACCTACCGCTCCATGGCAACCGGACTACGAATAAAGTAAGGGAAACAATATAAATTGTCACAAAGAGGACCTGTGCATTTTCGCTAAAAACACTGTAAAAACATTGAAGGTTACTACTTATTACAGTTTTGTAATATGTATATTGTATAGACTTTGTACTTGTAACTTGAAACATTGTGTATGGCTCTGGTTTTTCAGACTTCCGGTTACACTGACGCTAGAACAATAAGTGACTATTAAAATCATGAAAGGTTTTTACGGTTTTGTAATATGTAATAATTGTATAGACTTTGTACTTGTACTATACTTTGTTTGTACTATACACATTGTACATAATTCTAGTTTTTTTACACTTTAGGTTACATTGACGCTAGAGTGACAGGCGACTGACATAAATCATGATGTCAGTCAACTAATGTTAGGTATTATTCATCTAGAACCGTTACATAGTCTTATAAATCTATACAAATTTATTCTGGTATCTATTTAAGTATTTATATGTATTAGAATCGTTGACCAACACCCATAACACAAGCATATAATTTGCTTACCTTAGGATTATGTTCAATTTGTGTAACTTTTGTGATTTTTCTTTATTTATACATTTAAATAAATAATTAACCCAGATCAAATTACACAAATAGATCTAACTAAAAAGTAAGCAATTGCTTGTGTTTTGTATGTCAGTACAACACAACACACATCTCCATACACAAACATTTATAAAATATAAAAATACATTTAGATATTAAGTTGAAAATAAATTGTCACTAAACATAACGATTAAAAAAGACAATTAAATGTTAAACACAAAAATGCCTGCCCTCGTTGGAAATCGAACGGAACCTCGCGGTGGGTCGGTCCAGAAGTCGGTCTAGAAATTTAAATTTTCTACATGTTTATTTTCCGGGTAATAACACATTAGGAAATCTGTCCGCTTGTTGCATGGAAGGGCAATCCGTAAAAAATATCCCCCTGACATTTTATCTTTTTACAGGCTGGAGTTGTACAGTTTTTGCTGGAGACGATAGGATCGAAGGACCCCATCTTGCAAGAAGCATCAGCGGGTTGCCTCTGCAATATACGCAAGCTGGCATTGGCGACCGAGAAGATCAAGTTAAAACAATGAGTTACGTACACTACGATAAATTATATTTTAACATTTGGATGATATATTTTTTTCGGCTAGGTTGCTACCTGAAATCCTTTCGGTTTCAAAAGTTTTTAGGTTACCAGACTTTGGGACTGAACAGTGACTGTTAGACCGAACTTAGACTTGGTGCTGCCTACATTTTTGAGATAAAGAAATATACAGGGTGACATTCAAAGTACCAGCCAAATTTTTAAAAACGATTAGGAATCTATCACTATATTCGATCCATGACGACATTAAAAAAATATTCATTATTTTTATCTTAAACAAAATACAAGATACATGGTTATAACGTAAGAAAAGCACGAAACTGGTTCCCACCGACCGCCGTCGCAATCGCAGGCTGGTGACGTCATGGCTTGTAATAGGTACAGGTTGACAATAAGTGAAGCATTTTTGCGGATTGTTTTAAGTGAATGTTTATAAAAGTAAATATTACAATTTGGCTATTATATTTAAAATGCATTAATTACTATTTAAGCCTTTAACCCCTTATATTAAAATCAGTTGTGCTAGGGTCATGAATACACCCCCCCAAGGGTCCGAGCCTTGTCGTGGCGGGGGGGCTGAGTAGCTGGGGTCGAGAGCCGGGACCCCGGTGAAACCAATTCGGACCACGGAGGGCGCTCCAGGCTCCTCAGTACCCCTCTCTGCTCAAGAGGGGACACGAGGAGCGCACACAGGGTGGTGGGCCATTTGGCCCGCGCGGGATGGCGGCAGTACGGTCCGCGGAGAAGGGGGAGAAGGGGGGCGGGCTTTCCATCTAGCCCGCCCGGTCGAGATGGGGTTGCGGCAGGTACGGGGGTGCCTGTCGCCACTAGAACCCCCGAAGTGGTGCACGTTGTGTCTCCGTGCACCACTTCAGACGATATGCGGCCCCTATTGAGTGGGGCTGCCAGAAAGGGATCGTCAGATCTAGCGCCGCCGGGGCAGTGGAAGAGTGCCAAAACGTCCCCACAGCCCCGGTACCTGGCGAAGGGGAGGACATTGTGGGTCTTTTAGTGAGTAGGAGTCTCACATAACCCGCCACTTCCCCCGAAAGTGGCGGGTATCCATGATGGATTACCCCACGTAAAAAAAAGGGTCATGAATACAGATTTTTACTTTTTATTCGATGAGGCGAAAGGTGAATTAATTAAGCGCAACAAGACTGCAAAAAGCCGACTCTTATATCACATATTACAAATACGAAATATAATGCACTACAAAATGTATAATACCAGAGGTAAGACGTATCCAGACCTTAAAAAAACGTTCGTTATTGGCCAAATAATCACATAGCAAACCTACAAAAACATAATATAGACAAATTATAACCTCCTCCTTTTTCTAGTTGGTTAAAAGAACAATACTCGTAAATGTAAATTATTAATTAGGAAGTAACTAAATTTATTCCTAGACATTTTTATAAACATATCTGACTAGCTATGGTAGGAAAAGGAGTTAAGTAATGTACGGTAGATAGGATTGAAATTAATCGATCTTTAAAAATTTGTTTGTAATAAATTACATAGCTTATAATAAATATAAATTAGTACTTTGATTCAAATATTATAACATGTATAAATATTTCATTTGTCTAAATATTAATTAAATATTTTTACACTACAATATTGCATATTATGTTAGTATGCTTAAATATTTTCATAACAACTTCTCAACACACATATTCTGCAAATAAAGTTCATTTAATTTCATTATCGAATAGGTATATCTTATCGATATTTAATTATTTATCTTATCGATAAAAAATGCACTGTGACCATATTGCATTCCTTTAGATTGTATGCGTATAAGTTCGTTATCCACCTAAAAGTCGAAATCATAACACGGAAACTACTGCATTAGTATTGTATGACAGGAAGTATAGCCACGTCTGCCCCCGCCTTTCCTAAGCTCCAGCACGAAACGAGAAACTGGCGAACCCGTTATGGCGGCAGAAATAGGCAAATTTCAATTTGAGCGAGCTGCTGCACAAGACTTTGCCTTCTAGTCATTCAATAAGTTTAATATTTTATATTCGCCTGTGTGGTGTAACGGCAACGTCGGACTTGACTTCTTGAGGTCTCAGGTTCGATCCCCGGGTCGGGCAACAAAAATTGGAAAATGTATATTTTCAATTTCCTAATAAAAATAACGTTGTCCGGGATTGGATATGTGCCCGGTTGGGGATAGGCTTGTAACCTATCAGATTGTGGGACTTAGTGTCTTCGGCCAGGTGCCCTGTTTGTGCCTCTGCCGACCTCTTCAGGGATATGGGCGAGAAGATACTTGACTATTACTTTATATCATAATGTACAAAAATTCGTAATTTCGGTAAAATAAAAATGCTTGTATTTGTTTTTTAATTATGACCTTGCCCACATACTAGACCTTCTATGTGTGTCAAGTGGCACATGTCATTGAAGTCAAAGTTCAAACACACATGAAGTAACGAATACCAATTTAACTAAGCTGTTAAAAACTGAAGTGGGTAGACACATTACTGTCTCAATGTACACTTGCGTAAATATTGCATCTTCATACACAAAGACTGGACCTTGGTTGGCACTTTCGAAATCTTAGAAAGGAATGGAGATCCCCTGCTCATCTACCAGAATATTACTCTATATTTTTTCCATTATCGTCTTTCCAATCCATCCATATTTTCGTTTTGACGAGATGCAAGCGATATGGATCGACTTAAAGTACTGTCGTACTACCCGTACACGATTTGCAGTGACTTTTCGTGGTTGATGATGAGACCAAATCATTTTCTTCATTTTCCTAAATATTGCCCCGGACTGTAAGTTACTACTGCACAAAGTTTGGTAAAAAAGCAGTTGTCTGTAAAGTCAGTTTCCTGATGATAGTTGAACGTGACAGCGTCATAAGAATAGATAAAACGTAGTGATTATATTCTCTTTGAGAACGGAGGCCGATTATTTTGTCGCTCATTCCCCGCTCTCGCTTTCACTTCAAGCCTTAAATGGAACGCCTCAGACTGAGGTAGCGCCGCATGAGTCATGTTTTTGGTGCGTGCAGCCGGCTTCATCGAATTATAAGACGTCACGTCAAAATCCGTTCAGTAAATTTGCGTGAAAATGAACAGACAAACCGACAAAAAATAATTACATATTTTTTTGCCCCGTTATGTTATCATATTGTAAATCTTGTATATAATACATAGCATTTTTTAAATATTTCATGTAAACACAGATTTAGTTTAACTTTTTTAACCCCGACGTAGGGGTATCATTATGACGTGCCTCTCTGTGTATATGGCATTATAACTTTTGAATGGATGGATCGATTTCGATTTTTTCATTTTAAAGTTAACGTGATCGAGATTTTTTGACATGCATTAGATATGGGTTTTATCGAGGGTTGTAATTATTTTTAATGATTACATATATGTATAGATCATATTATGTTATCATGTATTGGTATTGTTGACCCATAAAATCACATAATTTGCTTACTTTAGGTACATTTACAAATTACTATTTATTTATTATTGTTATACATTACACATTAGTTACAATGTACAGTTCCATATATGTTATTATTATCATATCGTCGTAGCTTTAACCTTGGCCTTACCGAGCACTTTTGTTATTGTACACAGAAATACTGAATGTAAATAAGTTTATGCATAGAACAAAAGGATAATCTGTGTATACAATGTTGTTTACGGCTCTGCACATAAAAAAGTGGTCAAGTGCGAGTCGGATTCGACTATATAGGGGTTCCGTAAAAGCAATCCTAGATTAAGATATTGCGGGTAAAAAATCAATTATGAAAATGTATGGAAATTACACACAAACGTTCGAAACAGCTCAACAAACATGCGCATAGACGTGGCCGCTAAGGGGTTTACAATGCCACGAGCAAAAAAAAAACGACGGGTTGCACTCCGGGAGTTCCAGCAGAAGTGAAAACTTAAATATTAACGTTGTGCATTTTTGATATTTTGGATTGGTTAGGAAATAATTTTGCACGAATTGCTTTAATTATCAGTATCAAAGTACTCTCACTTATAGGGTAGAATACATTATTCATTTATTGCGCTAACGTACACAAACATGACAACACGAACATTGGTGCAAACGGACATATCGAATCTAGAAGTGTTCCGTTTTATGCACAACGGGACCCTAAAAAGTTTGTCTGTTGTTCATTTGTTGAAGAGTTCAGAAATGAACTCTTTCAATGTCCGCTTGAGTAATATTGTATCCTCATAAACAAAGGCCTAACCTTGACGACAGTACAAATATGGAGCAGTATGGAAACTAAGCTTAGTTGATAAAATACTTAGATTTTAGCGTACTTACTATACATACTTACATTTATTTTAAACAAGAGGGTTGTCTCGTGGTGTTTTTACCAATCGGACCGCAATGATTACCTACGTCCTTTAAAATTAATATAAGTAGATAAGTATAATCACATCGCGTTGGTTAATCCCAGCAAAATACGAATACTTTGGTATCACTACATAGTGTAAAACAAAGTCACTTCCTCTGTCCCTATGTCCCTTTGTATGCTTAAATCTTTAAAACTACGCAACGGATTTTGATGCGGTTTTTTTATTGATAAAGTGTTTCAAACGGAAGGTTTATATGTGTATTTCATAACCGTGCGAAACCTGGGTGGGCCGCTAGTCATATATAAAAAGATAGCGGAAAGAAATACCAACGTCCCCACTCGTCTAGATGTGGCACTGGCTACTCTGTGCACGGTAATGAAATTCAGTACTGCAGCATCGTGACAACAGCTTAGAGGTACCGTCGATGCGCATGTTAGTATTAGTGTTATGTTTGGAATGTTTTTAGGTAGTTTGCATACTATTTTACATTTGTACTGTTCCTTGACGAAGATTTTATAATCATGTGAACGAATAACAGGATAAATAAGTTTATTTGTAGAACTAGATAATAATTTGTACATACACAATATGTTTTATGATCCGTAGACAAAATGCCATAGACTTAACTTTCTGCGTATTCGTGTTTGAAATGGATATATCTTACCTTATATTCCAAATAGTCTGCCAATAATACACACAAACAGACAAATGTGAATGAGTTGGTCGAGTGGCTAGCGTACACGCCTAACTACATCGACCAACCGCGAGGCTTGGGTTTGATTTCCGAAGGAGCGGGATGCCTGCCGCAGTTGTGCGATGAAAATTTAGATGTCTGCATTTCCGGGTCTGGGTGTTTATTAAATTTATTCTGTTACCTATCTATTTGAGTATAACTCTATGTATTAGAATCGTTGACTAAAGGTCTTCGCACATTATAACAACTCCACGCCAACGCGGCAGCAACTCTACTCACACTCTCGATGAGTAGTCAACTAGTTGATCCACCTAATGGTCACTAGTGGACAACGCGGTGTCAAGGAGTGGCCAACGCGGTGCCAACGAGTGGGTAATGCGTATTCAACAG
>NJDD01004477.1:52772-63263 GCA_002245505.1 Calephelis nemesis | reverse complement strand
CAATATTATTGGTAAAGAGTTCTATTTTCAAAATTTAAACTTATTTTTTTAATATAATGCTTTTAAGTTGCCAGTTCTAAAAACTTTCAGTTTGGCCCTCGTACAACTGTGCGATTCCGGAGACATTTCGTACCCCGTTCAACACATTTGTGGAATCAGTTACCGAGGGCGGTATTCCCAAACGATTATGACTTAGGAACCTTCAAGAAAAGAGCGTACTCATTCCTTAAGCGTCGGCAACGAATCTGTGATACTCCTGGTGTTGTGGATGTCCGTGGGCGGCGGTGATCACTTTACATCATGTGACCCACCTGCTCGTTTGCCTCCTCTTGCATATAAAAAAAACTCACTTAAAGCTTAATAATATTCAGGGACGTTTATACTATGACGCTAGTTTTCTTTGACGCTTAATATTTAAATCCTCCAATCTGGCATTTTATAATCCTTATCCTTAAATTAAAAAGAATACTTTTATCACAAATCCGAATCAAGTTCTATCACGAATTGTGATTGTCTATCCCTTTATCACAAATTGTGATAACGTATTTAATATGTTACATGTTGTGTTATGATTTACGATAATGTATGCGAACTGCGCACGTTATGACCTTTGTTGTGTACATAACACCAATTATTTATTTAGTTTGTAATACTGATTACATTGTGATAAGTTTTCAGTTTGCACTTCAAAGTGTTTTGTATGGTATAACGGACCCGGGCCAGCTTAACTCGGATTGTAGAGCTTTTAACTTTTTAACAAACTAAAAATCAATAAGTAATGATCCTTTAAAAAAATATCTTCACGCCCATATCCCCGAAGTTGTAGGCAGAGGCACAACCAAGGCACCCACAACTAGCCGAAGACACTAAGTCCCACAATGTGGTAGGTGGCAAGCCTATCGTCAACCGGGTACACATCCAATCCCGAGCAACATTTTTTTAATAGAAAACTAGAAAAACCACATTTTCTTTTTGTTACCAGTCCCGGGAATCCAACCCGGGACCTCATGAACCCTTTTTATTAACCTTATAACATAAATACCGATTTTATGGTAATGAGACGGCAAACTAGCACTTTCTATGTCTGATAATTTTGGTTTTTGAGGTTTAAAGAAATTTTAATTCCCTATCCTAAACTTTTTGGTGGCATTTGCAAAAATCTTTCTAAGCGGATGCCTTAGTCGTTTTAATTATGTACGGTAAATTTCAGCGAAATTCCAGTTTTTTTATGATATTGGAAGGCAAAAAAGCAGACGAATTTCATGATGGTAAGAAAATCAATCCGCTTAAAGACACCAAAGGTGGTAATGGTGCATTGCCAACCTGAAGCCGCGATGTTAGGCATCGAGCAAAAGTAAGTTTACCGACCGCCTTATCCTCCAAACCGGAACACGTCAACGACAAGCACTGACGTTATGGCGACAGGAATGGGTAAGGCGTCGCTGCGAAACTCTACCACCTAATATGATATCACGGTGTTACTGACGGCAAGCCTAAGGTCGTCTTTTACGAGCTGCCTGGCAGGAAGGCAGGATGAAAAAGGATTCTGCAAAAGACCCCGGAATAACACGGGATAAAACCAGTTTTTCTTTTCCTGCTATAAATTAGATAAGAGTTGATAACTCTTAATAAATTATTTTAATTATCTGTAAATACAGGGTTCTACAAGTTGCGGTTACAGTAAGAATATTATGTCAACATCTGGCGGCCTATTTACTGTTGTGACACTACCGCCAGTAATTGGATAGTTAAGTAACGTTACAGAGGCTATAAACGCTCTCAAGTCGATCTTAAGATATACGGACCGACTTGTTCATCGGATCGGAACGGAAAGGGATAGTGTCGTAAGCATGACCATAATTGCAGCGGCATAATTTATTTTACTAGTGGGCGCCCATTGGTCGAAATTCGACCATAATTAATTTTGATATCTTGTTGATAAGAACGCCATCTTCATTTCTCAAGACCAACTACTTTGTTTCCAAAATTTTTAGTGCGCCATCTGTGATCTTTTATCGTTATCATCAATATATTTGTTTGTGTGTGTCAAATGTATGTAGTTTTATTTTTTTGAATTAATACACTTTATTAGCATTATCATTAAAAATATTAGCGTTCTGCACTTCTCCTACACATAAACTATAAGGGTGCCAAATTTGATACTCCTTCGTCAGCGCAATTTTCGTAAAAAGGGTTCCAAAGTTTTTGCTTCACGTATCAATATTATATAATATATAGATTATAAAGTGTATATTCACCCATGCCAACGTGATTTTATGATTTTTTATTAATACAACACAGATAGTGCAAGATCCATAATTCCGTTTTATTTCCAGACATTAATAATTTTACAAAAACTGAAAGTTTTTAACCGAATTCAAAAAAACGCGGAGGTTCTCAATTCGGCCGGTATATTTTTTTCATGTATGTCCACCGATTTCTCCGAGGTTTTTGATCCGATTTACGTAATTCTTTTTTGTTTAATGCGGAATTGATTCAGATAGACCCGTTCGTTTTTATTTTATGAGCATTTTTATCTACTTTCACCTATCCCGATGTTTATTTTTATTCAATTAAATCATATTAGCAATAAACTAAAAAGTATCAAATAAAAATAACCACTTTAATATAAACCGACTTCAAAAGTAAAAAATAGTTTTTAGTTTTGAAGTCGGTTTTTATTAACGAAGTTATTTTTTCAGAGATGATTACAAGTAATGTGGAGTTAATTTTCATTTTGCAAGTATCTGGAAAAGGTGGTGGAAAATAGGTTCTAGAGGTTGATCTGTCTGTATAAGTGTCTTGTGTCTGTATAGGTTTAAGAGGAAACATATCATTTTATTAATAATCGTATATGTATATACCCTTCAGCTTTCAAACGACAACTTTTATTCGTATAACAAATGAATATTTTAAAGTTATGAAAGGTCAACGTGGCTGGAAAAAAGTTTCCAAAACGTATAGAAAATTACGGTTTATAATTGGAAAAAAAAGTTATTTTTTTAACTTTTTTTTATCAATTACCAAAATCACAATGGTCCCAACTCCATAATAGCCTTATTATTGCTGCTAATGTTCAAAACATAACAAAAACAAATATGACACTGTTTTAAAATTATAATTTGAATTATAAATAAATAGTTATAGATGTGTATTTAAACAGTAAAACCTTCAATGTTAACCTCTTTAATGCAAACAAATTCAATTTTATTTATAAATTTATTTATGTATAAAACGACTGAGGTCTGACTGTTCATTGATCTCGAGCTTCAATATCTGGGGCACCTAAATTACCTCGACCGTTGACACCACTGGCATATTACATGTAAACTGTATCCTCAAATACATTTGAATTATAAATAAATAGTTATGGATGTGTATTTATTCAATAAAACCTTCAATGTTAGCCTCTTTAATGCAAACAAATTCAATTTTATTTATAAATTTATTTATGTATAAAATGACTGAGGTCTGACTGGTCATTGATCTCGAGCTTAAATATCTGGGGCGCCCAAAATTACCTTGACCGTTGACGCTACTGGCATATTACAAGTTAACTGTATCCTCAAATACTCGTACCTTTAAGGTCAGATTTCAACAACAAGCAAATAAGGAGCTCCTTATTAAAAATATCATTACGCCGATACTTATAGGGTCAAAAGGATCACATGCCTTAAGATTTTCCTTTAGTAAAAACACACGTCGCATATACATAACAAAAGTATTTGGAAAATCGGCTTCTTCTGACGAAAACGCAAAATTTTCATTTTTGGTGTCTACAGGCGGCTCATACTTTACATTTTGTATTGTTGAATTGTATTGTGCTTTTTTTATATTTTGTAGTTTTAAAACGCTTAATTATTTATGTATTTAAAAAAAAATATGTAGGACGCAAAAATATCAATTGTAAAGACAAACAATTTAAAAGTTACTAAGTAATTTATGTCATGAACCACATGTATGTTATATATTTGTAAGTCATGAATTATTTAGTTTAGTCATATTAAAGAGAAAGATATTTTTAGACATTTCTTTAATTACAAGCGTAACGACTAACCCAAAATATCATACTTCAAGTTTGTTTACTATCTAAAAAAGAAAGGGATTATTACAACCTTACTTTACGTATTACCACAACGTTTTTTCCACCCACTTTCATGATCCGATACGTAAGTAATCTGGTTAACATGATGAATGAATGAAATGAAATGAATGTAAGATCCTCAACCCCTCGATCCTCAGGAACAACACTCAGATAAACTACGTATTATTACGGTCTTTGCCCTTTGGTATATATAGATGTTATGATATATATTTTACACTAGGTGTTGCCCGCGTGAATAATGGTCAGAACATTTTTTCTATATACTATTTTACTAACCGACACCAACATAGGAGGAGATTCCCATTCGACTGTTTGTTACGCCGATAGCCAACCGATTTTAATAGTTCTTATAAGTTATCACGATTCCGGTGTTTCCATATCAGTTTTATTATAAACCGACTAATGGTTTTCGAATTATAATTAAAATTTTCGCATACAGCATCTTTGACCAACATTTATATGCTATTAAGTATAACTCAAAAACTACTAGTAGAATGTTAGTGAAATGTATATGGGACCACCTCGGAATCATTTGAAATCTTTCGAAACGATTATCAATGCGACGTGGTACCCAATGAAATAATGGAGTCGGTTTTTGCAGTTTTACTGCGCTAAATTATTTAATTATTTTTTTATTCTATAACATTGGAAGGCAAACAAGCAGACGGATTTCCTGATGGTAAGAAATTCCCGCCGCCTAGAAAAGCCAAAGGTGGTAATGGTGCGTTGCCAACCAGAGCCGGGATGTTAGGCCTCGAGCAAAAGTAAGTTAACCGGCTACCTTACCCTCCGAACCGGAACACGTTATGGCGTCAGGAATAGGTAAGGCGGTGGTACCAATCCGAGTTAGTCGCTACGAAACTCTACAACCTAGCCAGATGTCACGGTGTTAGTGACGGCAAGCCTATACTCGCTTTTTACGAGCTGCCTGGCACAGGAAGGCAGATGGTCTATTCTACAAAGGAGCCCGGATCAACACGGGGAAAATAATTAATTTAATTACCTATATTATAATACATTATACAATACGATACAATACTATAACTCTTATCATCAAATAAAACTTAAATATGTTATAATTTAAAACTAAAATTATGAGATACACAAAGGGGGCCTTTTCGCCAAGTCAGCGATCTCTACTAGGCACCTCCGAATATGGAACAAGATTTAGCGGAATAATATGTAATAAATAGTACACTTAAAAATATAAAACTGCATCTAATACTAAACAAAATAAATCATCCTAAATGCAGAAGCCTGTTTTAATTATAGGTATTAGAAAACATAATCCTACTAATATTATAAATGCGAAAGTTTATATTTTTATTACTCCTTCACACAAAAACTGCTGAACCGATTTTCATGAAATTTGGCACACACAAAGGGTAACTTCGATTAACATAGGAGTTTTTATCCCGAAAAAAATTTGTTATTATTTCATTGCGTTTTTTGTTACAATTATGTGGCATCATAAATGCTTTCAAAATCAACGTCATGACGTCATATTATTTCAATCCAACTACTGAACAATGACAATTAATATTCGATGCAAGTAAAAGCTACTGTCTTCGATATGTACGACGAAAACAGATTACCTACGACGTAACATCGGTTCGGTATAGATCTGCAAGAAATATATTCTAGTAACGTAACAATGACATATAACTGACGCGGACGCTAGAAAGCAGGAAATGCGTTTCGCATAATCAAAAACTTTTTTGTTACAGTAATATTAAAATAATAGATCTGTATAAAAAAAACTGCTTAGCTTTCCGATCCGGTTGTAGATGTAGTATTATACAGACGCGTCACAAGTGCTTCTTGTAAAATAAAAGATATTTTTGATTTGATTTTTGTTTTTGTTGGTTTTTGCCATGTGCATTAACATCTGCCAATGCTCAGGTTTAAATTTGTATCAAGTTTCCTGCCGCCATAATAACCATGTTTCGGCCTGTAGGATAGTAGCCGATAGATATGCAGAATAGGCCTAGCATCCCGACTACAGGACAGTGATCCACCTGTAAAATCTATGTCGTCTTTATATAGACTAACGTAGGAGTAAAATTAAATTGATACTATAATCTCTATTACATTGTAATGAAAACTATAATACCAGGTTAAGCCTTGGAGTACTTTAATCCATGTTTATTAATAAGACTACCTGTGTCCAGGCCACGGTTATCTTTCACCACCAAGAGAGTGCTTGTTTAAACTCTCGCAGAAAGGAATAAAACCAATTTAGCTCATCTAGCGCTCACCTCCCTCGAAACAAAGTACCTACTCGAACTTGGCGAGCATACAAAAATACTAAATATTCAGAAAGGAAGAAGGCAGGTCTGTATCGAGTATCGATTGGCTAATATGTTGCTAACCGCGAGGTTATAACTTCACCGGGTAAATACGAAACCGCTGGCAGCAATTTTACAGTTTTACTCCGTGTTGGTCCGGGCTCCTTTGCAGAATAGACCATCTGCCTTCCTGCCAGGCAGGTCGTAAAGGCGAGCATCAGCTTACCGTCACTAACACCGTGACATTACACTAGGTGGTAGAGTTTTGTAGCGACTCACCTGGATTGGTACCACCGCTTACCTGTTAACGTCATGACGCGTTCCGGTTTGAAGGGTAAGGTAGCCGGTAAACGAACTTTTGCTTGATACCTAACATCCCCGCCCCAGGTTGGCAACGCACCATTACCACCTTTGGTGTCTCTAGGCGGCGTGAATTTCTTAACATCGGGATATCCGTCTGCTTGTTTGCCTTCCAATATCATAAAAATCACTCAGTATTAAACAAGTAAAACTATGTGTGGTAAACATTAAATGTTAATACTTATTGCACGAGATCAATTCAACATAACCATTTGTATAAAATGACTGCTCAACCAGGAAACACATTTATAACAATCAAAAAGTCATTTGACTATTGCATAAGAGCTGATATTCCGCAGTTTTTCCTAGACCGTATTTTTTTATAGTATTTTAAGTTTAGGCTTTTTGCTTGGTACGAAATTTACGTCCGATTGGCAACACCGATTATAACGCCGTAAAACTGCAAAAACCGACTCCAACTATTTTATTGGGTACCACGTCACAATTTTTTGGATAGATAGCAAATGGCTCCGAAATGGTCCAGCATAAATGTTATCAACATCCGACTAGTGGATTTTGAGTTATTAATATTATACTTAATCTATATAAAATAGCAGTCCAGTACGTGCTTCGTTTCGTATATGACCGCATGTGTAACCTGAATGACATATTATATAATAACTAGCTGTCCCGGCGAACTTCGTTCCACCCGTTCAGTTTGTATGAGAAAAAGTAAAATGTTGTTATTCTTAGCTTTCTCGCAAGTTTTTTTCCTTTTTCTTATCTTTTAAACCTTCCCTGGACTTGAACAAATAATTCAAAACCAAAATAAGCGAAATTGGTTCAGTCGTTCTCGAGTTTAAGCGAGACTAACGAACAGCAATTGATTTTTATATATATAGATTATGACATATCTATAATAATTGTTTATAATATGTTTGTAAATAGGTAATTGTTATCAAATTTAACTATTTTTCATTCCAAATCTTTAAGGGTTGATTTCACCGATCATAATACAAACTGAGTTTAGTAAAACGGGTTTAATTATCAGTTGTAATCCGGTGTTCTAGCAATTACTCTTTTAAAATTGACAATATTGTTATCCCCATCCCCCGAGAATCTGTAAGTAGATACAGGCAAAATAGTTAACTAATAAAATATTTGTTATCCAAAATTGCTTGACAAAAAATTGAGATGATTGACACTCTTAACAATTGACTAAACGCGATTTAACGTAAAATTTTACGCCTACAATAATACGATGATGTACTCGGAAAATAAATTCGAAAAATAATAAATCCCCGGTGTTGGTCCGGGCCTCTTTGCAGAATAGACCATCTGCCTCCTTGCCAGGCAGCTCGTTAAAGGCGAGCATAGGCTTACCGTCACTAACATCGTGACATCTGACTAGGTGGTAGAGTTTCGCAGCGACTCACCCGGATTGGTACCACCGCCTTACCTATTCCTGCCGCCATAACGTCATGACGTGTTCCGGTTTGGAGGGTAAGGTAGCCGGTAAACTTACTTTTGCTCAAGGCCTAACATCCCTGCTTCAGGTTGGCAACGCACCATTACCACCTTTGGTGTCTCTATGCGTCGTGAATTTCTTACCATCAGGAAATCCGCCTGCTTGTTTGCATTCCAATATCATTAAAAAAAATATATTAACTTTATACGAACAGTGAAAAGTTATTAATTGCGAAATTGTGAATCGATATTGCGATATATATTCATCCTAACTTCGCAAATGTTCCAAGTTCAATAAGGTACTTAAAAATGTTTTAAGTGAGTTTTTAAATACATCAATCAATACAGATGACAGATGGAGGCAAAGTCCATTGAAAATAATTTTAAAATACGTAAATTACCTCCAAAATATAATGACCGTCACACAAAACATATAATTGCTGCATTTTTTTATGGGTCTGCTTTTTGTGGTTCCGTAGCCGAATGGAGTACAAAACCTTTACCTTAAACCTTATTATTAAAAACGGAGTAAAATACTCCAAGATTCAACCTGGTATGATAATCGTTATAACAACGTCATACAGACCATAATATCAACCTAATTTTACTCCCACCTTAGTCAACGTTTATTATTTAGACGGTTAGAGATACGACTTGTCTATAGGTTCGTCCCTTCGTATGTCAGTTTTTTACATTTTCAAACAATTGGGATTACAAAGTTAAAACTTTTTAGTTAGACAACGTATTTTGTGAACCGCTTTCTTATTTTTACATAGAAATAATAAAAAATATGGAAGGAAGCTCTCCCATACATGGAATTGCATATGCAGGGTATCTATGTAAACGTAATTTTAAAGACCTATCTTTAAAAACCACTTTTAATTGATAAAACCGTTTATTCTCAAAGTCAATCGCTTGAAAGATAGACAATTCAATGTTAAATTTACCCCCTCCCTCTTGCTAACGCCTACAACAAGAGAGTGAAACATTTAAACAAAGACATTTAATACAGATCCTAATTAAAGCTTTCAACGTAAATTAGCTTGAACGAAACGTAGTCAGCAGTTTTAAGATATCAAGTCGGCTGAATGGAACAGACCGTTTGCCTTCCTGTCAGGCAAAAAAAAGGCGATCAAAGGTTAAAAAGGTCATTCCAAGACCACTAGTGGTAGAGTGCTGTGCTGCAACTTGTTCGGGATAGACTGCTTCACCTATTACCGCCGCCATAATGACAATGTCTTGTTTCGGTCCAGAGGGTAGTTCAATCAGTAGACTTGCACAATAGGCCTATGAAGCCGACCTCAGGACAGCAGACGAACCTATAACACGTATAGTGTCTATAAGCCACGGTTGTTGTTGTCTTACCATCAGGGTTTATGTATCTCAGTTGCCAACTCAAACTGCAATAGTGTACATCAAATGACGTTATTTGAGTTTGCTATCTTTACTGTATTTCTGTTGGCCACTGGAGACAGCAAATATAAATCACGTCATTTGACAGCTATTTGATGTACACTTTACCATTTTGAGTTGCCAACTGAGATACATAATCAGCCCCCAGGAGAACGTGTGCTTGTTTTTTGACCTCTCACATAAAAAGTAACTAAATTAGCAGAACTGTATGCCGTTTTGGTTGTTTACCGTTTTATCACATAAAAAAATAAAAATAAATTATTATTTTGTAAAGTGTTATTTGCTACTACTCCACCATAAATTCCTACTTTGTGCTTGCTACCTACTACGGAATCCTATATGAGTGTGTCCGGCTCGCACTTAGCCATTTTATTTGCTTTATCATGTTTTTAATTTATTATTCCATGATGGATCTGGTTTTATAACTGGCTAACAAATAACAATTGACAAATAACAATTAACAAACAGAAATGTAAATACCAAATCAATCACTTCATTTTTCATTCAAAAATGTTAGAAAAATATTACTACTGAGAAATATTGCTTAGATTTTTAAGTTAAACACCCATAATTAAAGAAAGTCATAATTTAAAAGCAATAAAACTGCAAAAATTACTAATTTCAATAATATTATACCTGCGCTATAATTTTTTACTTTTTTATGTAAACTGTCAGCAAACAAGCACACGGCTTTCCTGATGGTAAAAGGTAAACGTAGCCGATAGACACCATAGATGTTACAGGTACGTCGCTGTCCAGAGGCTACTCTACCGACCGGGCTGGAGCAAGACAGAGGCGGTGAATCCCTACCCCGGCAAGTTGCTGCACACGTTCTACCACCAGCAGTGTTATTAGTGATAGCCTATATTTTAACCAATGTCGTCTCTTACCGGCTATCCGGCGGAGAGGTAGATGGTC
>NJDD01004477.1:34515-48153 GCA_002245505.1 Calephelis nemesis | reverse complement strand
ATTTCCCCACGAAAAAAAAAAAAAAAAAGGCGATATATTTGCACATGTGTCCTAAGATACAGATCATATGAAATTAGCGTAAAAGTAACACATATGGTTACGTACACAATATTTCTACATATTATGTTCCTCAAAAAACGTAGATTATATACATATGATAGCATGTCCAGAATATCCGGATAGCATATGCAGGTTAAACAAACATCTAAGCAGAATGGGCTCAGCAAAGAACCTGATTGTAGATCTTGCCTGAAAGCAGAGGAAACGGCAATACACATACTTCTTTGTGAGTGCCCAGCAATAAACCAAGCAAGAAGTAAATGACTAGGTGGCCACGTAGTGAATCCCCAGGACATTAATGGCCAATATTAATAATCTATCCAAGACAACAGATAGGGCTATTTTAGATTAGTAACCACTAACCAGGCAACCATTGTTATTTTTCTGTAAATAACAAAAAAATCTTAGCAACAAATCCTTATTAGGCCAATCTCTATCCGTAGATATGTTATTAATATTGGCCGTAAGTTGATAAGCCCCAAGTGCATTGTACAGTCTAGGAGATTCAATTTATGAAAACTTATTGAACGAGAAGCGTGATCACTATAGATCTATCTAGGTCGCAGTGCTCCTCGGGGTTATCTGACGCGAACTCTTCAACATTAGTAATTCATTATTATATTAATATATTTTTTTTATTTTTTTCTATACTTTTTAATGACGTTACTTGGCAAGCTTTAATAAAAAATATACAGAGCCCTTACCATGAGTTTGCAGCTTGTCAATTTTACTATACTCGCTACCGTCTCTGTCAATTATTTGTATGAAAACTTTAAACAACGCCTCTGGTGGTGACTAAGAGAAACACATTTTTAGACCAAAATTGTGATAGAATATAGATTTCGACACGTAACTTACCGAACGTAATCTATACTAACTCATGGTAAAGGCTCAGATACTTGACACGTAGCGTTTAGTGGGTTTATAACAATGTGTGTGAAAACTTGCAACAAGTAACATCATTAAAAAGTACAGAAAAAAATAGAAAATGTTATCAGGAAACTGCTGAAAAAACAGGTTTGCGTTCCTGTAACTATTTTAGGTATTTAATATGATATTTATTCAGAATCTTCTTTTCAAACTGCGGAAAATCAAGTGTGCATACCTGTAACTATTTTTAACTACGGTAGGTATGTGTGGAACTTGGTACTTATTTTGATCTCACTTCTTTTATAGGCGAAGCATTTCCATATTATCGAACTTGGCAGCCTTTCACATCTATGTTTTGGGTGGGATCTTTGTTACCGTTAGGAAATTGATATTTTTTCAACATCAAAAAAATAAAAAAAGAATTTATTTACTATTAACTAGCGACCCGTCCTGGCTTCGACGGTTATGAAATATACATATAAATAAACCTTCATCTTCAATCACTTTATCTATTTAAAAATAGATCACGGGACGCCTGGCATATGTGAAACAGCGACATTATTTTGTAAAAGTTACTTAGATGCGGAAAAGAGCAAAATATTGTGATAGGAACTAGGTAAATATGTCATAATGATAAAATAAAATATTACGAGATACCTACCTAGGAGAAAATCGCACAGTCTATTGCGCATGGTGACGCGTCTCCACACCGTATACACTACTGCATATAGACTGTATATACATATTATATACCATTATATAGTGTGGCGACGCCATGGCATGCGTCGCCACGCCAGTAATCGGTTTAACGTGCGGCTATAGATGTTTCACATCAAAAACCGCATCAAAATCCGTCGCGTTAAAAAGATTTAAGCATACAAAGGGACATAGGAACAAAGGAAGCGACTTTGTTTTTTTTTAAACTATATGTATTGATGACAGCGGTCGAAATGACGTCACATCGAGGTGCACAGATGCCTAATTCGGACGTGTTGTAAAATAGAAACATTGACAATAAATATACCTATAACTAACATTCGATAAAATCGTATTATTAAATGGCACTTTTACACATAACACAGCAGAAATCATATCGTTATGAACAACAGTGATAATATTATCGATATTCTATCGAAAAAATGATATGACTAACGTAATAACGTTACACAAATTTACAGTGTTTTCAATTTACTAAATACCAAGTAATCCTAAAATTAAATATGTGAAATACCTAACCCCCGACATACCTACAATAGGTAGACTAGCTAAGAACCTTTTTAAACAAAAATTATCCCATCGCAATCGGTCCATCCATTCAAAAGTTAGGTAAGTAGGTAGGTATAATGCCACAAACAGACACATCAAACTTACAGAACCCCTCTTCTCCAACGGGCTGGGCGCAGGAATTTAAAATAACAACCCGGGATAGGACAAGTGCCCAGTTTGCGATAGGTTTGCCTACTAACAGATTGTGAGACTAAGAACTTTTGGCTTATCGTGGATGCCCCAGTTGTATCTCTACCAACCATGCCAGAAATAAGGCGTGGAGATATTATAAATGTAAAAAGTAAATGCCTAAATACTAACTCTGTTAAATGCAGGCAAGGAATCATCTTTTCTTATGAAATCTAAAAGAAAAGCAGACGGAATTATCGATAGACAGGTAGTTAGGTAGGTATGTCACCTACAAGAAATATACAAAAGGTAAAGGTAAAACCTACGATTAAACAGAGCAATTGTTTGTTGGATAGGTACTTTCTCCATTCTCGCATCAAGGAAAAACAAGACTAGACTTTGGTGTCTTTAGGCGGCGTGAATTTCTTACCATCAGGAAATCTGTCTGCTTGTTTGCCTTCCAATATCATAAAAAAAAAGACCAACTTCAATTTCCTACTACTAAAAAAACAATAGGTAGGTACCTACTAAGTAGGTAGGTATGTGAGTTACGTTTTATCAAAATAAATCAAGTACCTAGCCATCTTGGTACCTACCTACCCAGTAGCAGAACGTGCCCAGGTATTTGCAGTTTGCGTTAACTTTAACTAGACAATTATTGCGAATAAAAAAAAACGGAATTTACCTGTATGTAAATAGGTATGTACGGAAGTACCTTCCACGTTAATTGGACATCCCTACTTTGGGAATTCCTATTGATTTCAGTAACCTATAAGTAGCTAGAGCTAGAGTAGCTTTTAAGCGAGTTTTCAGAATGGAAAAGAATTTAAATCTCTAAGTTGCATTAAAAATAGTAAGATCGGTATGTACCTATCTAGTACATACATACGAATATGTACATATATATCTATGTAGGAGCTGAAATATCTTTATTAAGGAAGTAGGTACCTACATTGTTCCTTCATACGTATAGACGTAGTTACCCACTACCTACACATGTCTATTTGATTCCTAAATAGATGGGTAGGTATAAGGTATAACTAGCTATGCGAGGAACGAAATTTTTGAATTTGATTTTGCGTTTTTTTTTATCAATAGTTTAAACCTAGTAATGACATACAGACTGCAGACAAGTGGAAAATGGTAATGGAAATTTGCAATGCAATTAACTACTTAGATGTCACTGTGATGCCACCTTCTTTAAAAGTCATATTTTTTTAAAGAAGGTGAAAACCAAATTACGTAAGTTAAAGAATTATTCTGATAAGTAGGTAGTTTATCAACTAAAAATAATTCTTTCATTTTTAATACCCATGTATAATGGTCGTATCTACATAATAAACACCTCATACCTAAATATAAAAAAATAGTCAATTTAATAGTAATGGTATTTCTTTATTGACGTACACGTATGATTTTTATCTAAGATAAAAAAATCATTACTAAAAATGCCTTAAAATGAATGAAAAATGAATAATGATGAATACCTACTTTTTAATTTAATGCAATGCATCATAATATTTAAAATTTTATACAAATTAAAACATTGGTAGGAAATTCTTTTCTGTAATACCTAGGTAATTTTACCGCGAAAACAGTAAATAAGTAGGACACATTTAGATATAGATAGCAATTTAGATATTGTTATATTTAATACATTTGACTTACCTTCATTAATGCAAATCGTTGATCATCATCAATTCCAATAACAGCATTGTTAGAAACTGGTGCCATTTCGAACTCCGTAAACACTGATTAAAACTACACTAAAAAACTCGATAACACACGTACGTCTACCCGACAGGAAAATATCGGCGCGAATGAAATCTGAATTTAAATTTAATATTAATTCTAAGTGTGAGTGTAGTCGCTGCCAGGCTACATTTGGAGTGGCCATACACAAGTGCAAAAATTGCCGTATTCTACAAAAATTGTCGTTCTTCCATGAACTACTTGGTTTAAAAAAAACAATGCTCATATGTCCAAACTAAAGAATCTACGATGTTTTTTTACAGTGTCTTCTTTTTGGTTCACATGGCTTATAAAATGAACACGACTATACAAACTCAACGAAAATAATTTTAGTAAAAATTTCGGTTGTTGTCCTAAGCTTAACGCTGTCTTCTGATTACTACTATGGATTACTAAAAATAAAGGTATTGTCTCGTCAAAAGCATCCCTACTCCCATTGATTGTACAAATAAAATGTTTTTGTTATTTAGATTTTATTAAGGTAACAAAGTTAAACTTGCTCCCGTGTCTGCATACGGAGGGTTACAGGATAAGTTGACCTAGATCCATTAAGGACGTCAGTCAGTCAGAAATAATGGAAGCTATACAGCTTCCATCACTTCTGACTGATTTACCTTAAAAAAAAATTCTATCTTAAACCGAACTGTTTCTAAATATCCAAATTTATTTGTTGTTTATAATATTTTGAAGGTTTTTCGGCTATTAGATGTTGTGAAATGTGTCGGTATTTATAGTTATATTTATTGAATTTTTACATGTGAAATAAAATGGTTCATTACCTGAATGCTCAAAAGTGACCCCTAGGTAACTAAACAGGTCATCGCAATGACCTAAAATGACGAAAGTTCGTTAAAAATTATACTTTATATTTCTTTGAAGAATATCTAAAAACCATTAAGGTACTTTTTCTGAAGACATGTTTAACAATATTTACGTTTTATCATCTATCCAATGACGTATAGCAATCTGGGATTTTATGAGAATTCATCAAAAAAACTAAGATTTATAAGCTACTACTAAGCTACCAGTAACAGTTCTAAAAGTCAGCCCTTGTCTTTTGTTATGTCTTTTGCTCGTTAGTTCTAGTAAGTAAGAGCGAGACAACTTACGATTTATTCAGGTTTGAGGGAGAAAAATAATGTGCAGTAACGCCATTTTATTCAGTGTTTGGTTTTGTTAGTCTGCTCATGTGATTCGTCCATGGTAGATGCGATATTGGTTTGGCTTGGCTGTGTTTCCGGACTGTTTCTTCTAAGTCATGACTGCTGTTTGTAATCTGGACTCTGATTTATGCTTGTAATACGAAACTGTTAAGATGATGACCTACGCGAATGAGGAATATGCTGATATGTTGATTTGCAACTGTTTGTCCGCACAAGCACGTAACGTATAAATATTACGTCATCTCGGTTGGCGAGTGCTAGATGTGAGTATGTTTGACAAAGTTTATCGAAGAATTCGAGAAACTGGTTCCTTCAAGAAGATGTTCAGATTTGGGAAGACCACTTCTGACGGATGACAACGAAGAACCAAACCATGAGATAATGGTAACACCTCACGCACATACATCAAACATCATTAAAATACATGAACTCCTATGAATAATATTATCTCTGGCTATTGGCATATTCATATAGTCTGCGCCTATGAAGTGGAGACACGCTCAAGAATAATGAATTTACATTACAAAAAGACCTGTTTACAAGGCTCTTTTTTTGATGTGTTGAAATGTAATGTTACCTTATTTAAGTGTATGGTAATTAGGTTCCGATCGGCCGTGTGCCGTACATTGTGCAATTTCAAGATTGATTTGCCGTACGATACCGCAATTGCCATACTTATAGCAACACTGATTCAAACCATTGACCATCAAACTTCAAAGTCGAGTTTTGGCGCCATCGAGAGAAAAGATGATCGAAGTTTTTTCATAATTATTGAATTTCGTGTTAATATTGAGTGAAGTTGGTCAATTTTGGTGGCATTTCGTACAATTTTGTTCAGTGAACGAGCACAAATGAAATAATCATTAAGAAATTAGCGTATCGTGTATTTCCTCGTTGCCGCCAAATCTCATTACAGAGCTTGTGTAATGAGCCACCGCTATACCCAAAAACCTGACATTACTTCCTGACGACTTACGACTAATAACTAATTATAATTAATTGAAACTGATATAAAATTCGATGCAAATTTCTACTTGACTAATGGCTAAATACTAACGTAAAGGCCAAAACCTAAAGAAAGAAAGAAAGAAAGAAAACTTCAAAGTCAGTCAAAATGACGACAATAATTGACATTTGATAAATACTATAAATATATAAATACATTCCTCAGATAAAGTATACTACGAAGTAATATATAATATATTATATATGTATGTCTATGACTTTATCTGAGGTAAGTACCTACATACCTATTGTGAATTTGTAAAATGACAAGAGAACGCACGGTTGCCAGCTTTATTTTCTTAGCAAACGCTCACTAAGAAAAATCGTATTTTACCTAAAAAAAAATGTAAAAATATTTACTTATGCATTAAAATTTGAGCGAAATTAATATCTTATATCAAAATAGGAATAATCTAAAATTATTGGTCGCCGGGCTTAAGATCTACTTTATAACTAATTTATTCCCCGTGTTGGTCAGAGGTACCTGTGCAAAATAGGCCATCCGCCGTTTTGTATGGCAACTCGTAAGAGGCGAACAAAGGTTAAAGAGATCATTAAGACCCTGGTACCTTGCCTATCCATCAATCGCCTTATCTATTCCTGCCCCCTTTATTTCTATCACGTTCCGGTCTGAAGGATGAAGTAGCCGGTAAACTTGCACAATTGGCACCATACACCTCGGAAAAAGACAACGACGTGCGTGTGGTGTCTATATGATGTCTATATGCCATGGTAGTCTTTTTTACCACTAGACGAGCAATGTGCTTGCTTACTATCTTATCAAAAAAAGTAGCAATTGCTAATTTATTTCTTGACAGGTATTACAAAGTGGTCACATTACCCATTTTAAATTTAATGTACTTAATAAAGCATTTAAATTTCCTACCTTACCAAAAAAGAACAATCTAATCAACACCTTTTTAGCCGGATAAAAACGTAACAATCATATATAATCCAAGCTACCACGGTTTTTCATGAAATTTTGACAGCGTGTAGGGAAAACTTCAAAAAGCAAAATCTACCCTATCCCGATGTGTGCTTTTTGCCTGGGGGTGAGTTCCACCCCTGATTCCACCACCACTGATTTTTTTTGGTAGAAAATAACCACGGAAGTCGATAGAAGAACAAATTTTAAGAAAAAATGTTCTCAGCATTCTTTTTAAAAACTCAATAGTTTTCGAGTTATACGCGATTGAAAATTGGCATTTTTCGTAAAAAAAAAAAGTTTTTAATCGATTTTTTATGAATAACTCAAATTGCCTCTGTGGTCGAGCGGTCCGGGTGTTGGACTTGACTGCATGAGGTCTCGGGTTCGAATCCCGGGTCGGCCAACAAAAAGAAAGTTAGATTTTTCCAATTTTCTAATTAAAAAAAATATGTTGGTCGCGATTGGAGACGTGCCCGGTTGGCGATAGGCTTGCCACCTGTCACATTATGGGACTTGGTGTCTTCGGCTAGTCGTGGGTGCCCTGGTTGTGCCTCTGCCTACCTCTTCGGGGATATGGGCGTGAAGATACTTTGTAGCTCAAAAACTATTCATTTTATCAATAAAAGTGTTAGAACCAAAAATGAAGAGATTGGTGCCTATTAATTGATTGTAGACCTAATACAAACTGTTAACCGAGTAATGATTTATTGAAGGTAGAATACATTATTTGAACGATTTTTATTTAAAATTCAATGTCAAATAACGGAAAAATGGTAACTTTTTCGAGAAAATTGCATAAAACCTTTTTCAAAGTATTTTTAAAATGATTTAAAAAGATGGTTATAAAACTCTCTAGCATGAAAACTAAGAAAATTATGGCCGGAATAAAATCGATCTATATTCTTTTTGTAGAAAAAAAAATCAATTTTACCCTTGGCACAAACGCACGCACTCGCAGCGCACGCAGAAACGCAGTTTCCCAATCTTGGGCATGTAGTGTAGTAGCAAGTAGTTGATGAATGATGATGACAAAAATGGTGGTGGTTCTCAAGGCGAGTTGTCCCAAAAATTTATAATTTTATCACTAAATTAAAAAAAAGGAAGAGTAGAGATATTTGGCAGGCAATTGACTGGCCTTTTCTTCATTGTTATGAACAAATAATCCACTACATTTTTTTTATGTTACAGCAAGGCAAAGGAGCAGACGGATTTCCTGATGGTAAGAAATTCACGCCGCCTAGAGACACCAAAGATGGTAATGGTGCGTTGCCAACCTCAGGTCAGGATGTTAAGCCTCGAGCAAAAGTAAGTTTACCGGCTACCTTACCCTCCGAACCGGAACACTTCATGACGTTATGGCGGCAGGAATAGGTAAGGCGGTGGTACCAATCCAAGCGAGTCGCTGCGAAACGCTACCACCTAGTCAGACGTCACGGTGTTAGATATGATAAGCCTATGCTCGCCTTTTACGAGCTGACTGACAAGAAAGGCAGATGGTCTATTCTGCATAGGAGCCCGGACCAACACGGGGAACACATTTACATAAAACACTCATACTGATTGCAAATCATTACTGTGCTAAGGTATTGCATACTACAATATACTAATTAGAAAATGTAAGTTTGTTAGCTCATTTTTAATGAACACAATAAAATGAGTTAAGAACACACTCGCTAATTTTAACAGCTATCTTTTTCAACGACAGTAGCAATAAGAAACTAAATATATATACATAGTGCTGTGAGATTACTCAGAAAACATCAATTATAAATATCATAGATTGATTTTGTTGAATTTGACATGTCTAAAATGTTTTATCTCTTCTTTATGTTTCATAGGAAAAAAATGGAATTAAATATGTTTAGTTAGGGCTCAGCAGAATTATCACCGCTATCTACTTATGTAGTATTTGCTTCGATATGTATTACATACATAAGCTTTATCACTAGGATGTTCAACATGATGTGTTAGTTTCCTAGCTTATGGTTAGGTAGGATATCAACTCAATGGCAAGTTATGAATTCTATAACCTCAATAGGTATGGATGATGCATTTTCTACACAGACAGGCAGATAGGAGAACAATTGATTTACCGTAAACTATGACCATTGGTACCACGAAATTAAGAAAAAAGGCATTTGAATATGAAACAGAAATTAATATTCATTTTTTGTGATAATATTTACATCCTTGTATCATTTATAATTATTGGTATATTAAAATTATCTTCATAAATTATACTGTATCAGTTTAGTATTAAAATAAGAGTTGAAGGAGCAAAATAAAAGTATCAACTCAAGAACAAGCAATTAGTTCAGCTGTTCCTGGCTAGATATATCAAGTAATTTAGATACCTAAGAGACGTCTAGTAGAATAGCAGGCACCTATTAAAAGAGGCACTAAAGTTGCTGGAATAAAAACTCTTCATACATTCAGACATAGTTCCCAATATGCTAAAAATAAACTGAATAAACTATGGATGTAAAATATATAAGAAACTCTTAATCAGTTTTGAAAATGGTACAAGATTCATTCACAATTTGTCCATTAAAAATCAGACTGTAACTAAATCTGATTAAAAATTTGGGTATTTTTGCAAAACAAATTTCATTTATTGTACAAAAATAAGATACTTGATCATAACAATTATTTCATAACTGTAAACACAACTCCACCTCTTTCTGGTTCGTCATCATGTACTTCTTTATCACTTCCTTCAGGATCTGACTCATCTGACCCAGAATCATCGCTATCAGCATTCCGATACCTTCCAAATTTACTAGTATCATCTGGAAGCTCGGCCATTTTTATGCCAGACCTGGCTAATAACTTCTCCGCTGCATGCTGTACCTCTATCTGTTTGAGATGTAGATTTTGTTCTTTCTGAAGAGTTAAAGATTCTTCTATACTTATAACTTTCACTGGGCCATGAATTATGGGGGGAGGTGTTGCAGCCGTTACCTCCCAATGCTTATGCTTCTTTCTGAGCACTTCTTTTTTAGGGTTGTGTACATCCGATGCTGTTGTTTTATATGGCTTGAAATTATCCTTTTCTTTTTGGTTTTTATTATTTTCAGTTTTCTCAATAATGTATTTAATGTGTGGTACCTCACCAATGTTAACTATATCTTGAGGGGTAACTAATGGTTTCTCTGGTGGTAAAATTTTAACTTTTTTATCCTGTATTGTATTTTGACTCAATATTGTTAAAACATCTTCGGGTTCACTATCATCATCAGAATCTAAATAAGTATTTTGATTTTGTTTAAATTTACCCTCCCATTCTATATTTTGAAGAGATTCCTTGTTAATAGATGATAATTTCAAGTTGTCAAATAACCTACATGTGGCTTCATCTTCCTGTTTTACTTTTATTTCTTTGAGGATCTTATTTAATAAGGATTGAATTTTTTCACCTTTATCTGCTAGTTTATTGACAAAATGTTTGTTATTTAAGAGCTTCAATTGACGATCACGCAATTCAAATAGTTCAGGTAAAGTTTTAGCAGATAAATTCTCCAGTTTACCATCGATTTCTGTTTTTGGCGGTGGAGGTAAGATGCCAGGAATTCTTGTATTAATTTTTTTCATTGTTTTGGAGTTAGTCATATTCAAAAATGACTAATTTGCTAAATAAGTACTTACTTACAATATTAAATAGGTACTTTGTAACATTAGCTTTGATATATTATTGAAAAATCTATGTAAGTAGGCTATGATTCTGTATGCATTTAAAATTAATGTATCAATGTCGTAACTCGTAAAAACTAGAAACCTCTTAATAGCAAATATTTTATAATTTATTCTTTGCTGTAAAAGTAAAACATGAGTAAAACTAATATCCAAAGAGTATATAACTTATAAGTACTACGTAATACTAATATCACTGAAATCCGAAATCTTACAGACTAGTGTTGCCAGGTCAGATTTGTAAATTTAGAGTGTTTTGTATATAAAAATACAGTATTTTAGTGTAATTTTAGTTTTAATATAATTTATAAAAGTAAAATAAATATTAGTCAATATCCGTTTCACTCTGAGACATCGTATTTTTTTCAGTGAAATCGGCAATCGTTAGATACAAAATTTATAAAGATGGTTGCATTGCGGCTTCAAACATAATATGTTTTGCCAACGAACTATAATCTGTGTTGTCACTTCTGTTGTCTGTGTAATCGCCTTTGTGATCTAGCTTTCCGACATTGAACTTGACTGCTTTAGGTCACGGGTTCGATCTTCGAGTCGGCAACAAAAAAAAATTGAAATTTTCAATTTTACAATAATGAAAACGTTGCCCGGGATTTGATATGTGCCCGGTTGGCAAAAGGCTTGCCCCCCATTACATTGTGGTTTGGCTAGTCATGGTTGCCCTGGTTATGCCTCTGCATAATTTTGCGTGAATATGGGCGTGAAGATACTCAGTAAAATTTTGTTAACTAAAAATTATTTCGTTACTTACAAATTCAACGTAAAATTCGTTCGGATATCCGTAAAGTTACAAAACTGCTTCACAGTCTACATTCCAAAAAATATATTCAAAAACCATAGATTTACGTTCAGTCGAACTTTTTCCAGAAAGTCACAGATCAAAGAACACACAATTCAAAGAAAGTAGACTGTTTTGGTAGATTTCCCGATCGTTACCTATAAGAGTAAGAGCATAATTGTGTTTCGTTTTACGTAGACTCTTGACAGATGTATCATTTTTAAACATCAACTTAATACAGTAAATTTCATACACTGTATTTTTCTGATACAGATACAGAAAAACGAAAAAAGCAGCTGAATTATAGCAAATCTCCTGTAATTACTGTGAACCTGGCAATACTGGTACAGACTACAGAGTCAATCAAGGAATTAAATAATTATTTTGACTGTGCATCAATTGTTGGCAACTAGTGATGAAACAACACTACTGGGGTATCGATACTGGTATTGATCGTCAAGTATCGATACTTACTCAGTATTGATAACAAAGTATCGATACTTACTAGTATCGTATCGTTTTTGGAAATTTTTGAATGAAAATCGTAACAAGTACCTATTGGTATTCTTAATTGAAAAACACTAATGATATTCTATTAAAAAATACTAATTTTTGAGTTACTTCCGACCATGAGCGACGCTATTAAGCGCTAGTGCAACACGTCACCTTCAAAATAATTCATAAAAAAAGGCCATTTTTGTAGTGCTGCTGCTGAATGTCTTCCGTTTAATTTTTTTCGGGCATATACAAACAAGCTTTTCAAATGCCAAGGCCATTAACTATAAAAACTAACCCTAGGGTGCGTTCAGAAACTTCAATTTACGATAAACTATTTTTATTAATGTTGAAAGATAAACATTCATTATTTTAATTTCCGTAAACCATAAAATTTACTGGTATGAGTACTTTTAACCGATACCTACTCGATACTTCAATTCAAAGTATCGATACAAAAATGTACTTGGTATCGGAGAAAAGTATCGAGTACCTACTTGGATTTACTCTTATTGTTCATACCTATTGGCTCGTAGAGTATAATATTATATCACAGATCAAATACTATATATATAGGACTGTATACAGTGTTGCCAACCCCAGTGAATAGAAAAACAGTAGATAAATCTTAAAAAAAACAGTAAAATTACATTTTCAAAACATTAAATCTACTACAAATTTCAAAAACTTTTCAATTGGGACATAGAATTAGTTATATATGTATAAGTTAGTGAAACTACTAGTACGCACTACCAGGGGGGTTAGAATGAACCACCGTCGTCTTGAAACGAACGTTCGTTTCGGGCCGCTTATAAATGTCAAACTCAAAAAGCGTAGAACGTTCGTGCCAAACAAAACGTGACGTCGGCGATAGACGTTAGACGTCTGACAATTGACAAATAACAATTTGATATTGACGTGTTTTAAGTCGTGTCGCCATAGACAAAATTTGGGTTTTTTCATACAAATTCGGTCATTACCCTTCGTTTACACGATATCGCTTCAAGTTATGATTGTTCTAGCTTTATAAAAAACGATAACGTTTTGAAACGAAACGCATCGTCCAAGCGAAACGACGCGATCGCGCCGAGACGAAAGTGCACATTCTAACCCCCCAGTAGTACTTCTTTAATTAACGCTTTTTTTATATAAAGTACATTATTAAAAAAATAAAAACATAATTATATTATTCATTAAAAAAGGTGATCAATATTACAAACATTGTTCATTGTTGTGTATTACTCTATCCTAAACATTTTCTGTTTCTTTTTCATTGTTATTGTTAAAATCGTACATCCTTTTATTAAAATTTTTAATATGATTTTCAGTAGCATCAAATGTGTAACATTCGTCTATTTCAGATTTTGTATGTAAAATGCCTTTGATTTGTATTAATAACAATACTGACATCAAAAACAGTAAAAAATCCATTGACCTCTAAGTATATGGACATGAAATAGTTACCAATAAAGCCTGCCGCTGGC
>NJDD01004477.1:0-16545 GCA_002245505.1 Calephelis nemesis | reverse complement strand
AAGTTCACTCAAACCAGCTGCCATTATCCATAGGTTTTTGAATATACGATCAGCACACTGCTGATTTATTGATATCGTGTAGAGTAATAGAAATTGGACATGTCTGGAAAGATAGAATTACAATTATTAGAAGTTTGATTAAAGCACTAAATAGACTTAAGTTATTGACAGACATTATTCCTTGTCTCCAGATTTATAAAAAACAGGTATGCATATGTTTATTTTCTAATATCTTTGTGATCTATCTACTTGGAGTATATCTGACTGGAAAAAAAAATTATATGGTGTGTAGATTTTTATGACATCAGAATAGCAGACAAACATACCAATAGCAACAAATGCAAGCCAACATGGCAAAAGCAAGCTATGGTAATATGGTATAATTGAAGTGAAACTTCTTTAGAATCATTGTGATTTCAAAGCAGGTGCAACGGAAAAACGACAGGTAAGAGACACAAATCTATATTCATCTCATTCTTTTGTCGATTTACTGAAGTTTCACTTCTATCCTGTATAAATAATCCATTATAAATGTATATGAAGAGTGTATGAAATGAGAGTTGGTACTCATTATAAATTATGCAATTTTTTAAAATCCATCTACCTACTTCATTTTTGTGGCCAATCTGGCTCTGTTTTACAAAACTTAAAAAAAACTCTAAATTTGTTTAAAGTGCAACTAAAAAAAATTGTAATAGTAGAACAAAATGCGCTCGTTTTTAAGAACTTAATAAAAATGGTCCTTTTATTGTTAAAACCACTGTAGAGTGGTGCAATAACAGATTTTGTTCTTATTTAAAAAAATACAAGCAATTGACCACAAATTATAAAATTCTCATTACCTAATTCCATATGTAGGAAGGATTGTTTTTTCAAAAACATTGCATAATATATTCAACACAGGATCCCTCTCATCTTCTAACCACCTTAACACTTCCAACATACAATAATCTAAAGTATCCTTGACCTCATCTTTCTCATCTATTTCCATTTCAAACATAGTCTCTTGTTGATTATTTTTATCGCGGTCAACAATATTTGCATCCATATCTATCATTCTGTGAAAAAAATATACAATATTAGAAAACAATTTTATACACAAAATATTTATATGTGCATCATCACATCATCATCTTGCCCCGTGTTGGTTCAGGGCCGCAGAGTAAAATACACCATCTGCCTCTCTCCTTTGCAACTCGTAAGAGGCAAGCACTAGTTAAAATACAGGTCATTAGTGATCAGTCATCACTAAATAGACCACTGGTGGTAGAGTGTCAAGCAGGAAACTCGCCTGGGTGGGGATTCACCATTCTACCTCTTCTTGCCGTCATAATGACTGTCATGTTCTGGTACGGGAGTCGGTAGACTTGCACAATAGGCCTGCCCATCCATCCTGCCCACAGGACAGAAACGCACTAAGTCTTTAGGTCACAGTTATCTCTTACTATCACGAAAGCAACACTCTTGTTTGTTGACATCTCACATAAAAAAACATCATATACATCTCACTTTTTAAGAAGCGTGTTTGGATGGCCGGATAGAAGCCTAAAGACAATTTTTATGTTATTTCTTCTTACTTTATACAAAACTAGCTAATGAAACAACATATAATAGGTAATAGTTTTTTGAGTAATATATTTAATAAAGTACTCTTGATATACAGAGAACCTGGAAACAGAACAGTAACACACCTATAACATCTATGGTGTTTATAGGCCAAGGTTTTCTAGACAACCTTGTTTTGCTGTTTGATGCTATAAAATAAAACAACTTGTTGGATTTGATCAAAATGAATGTAATCTATTTTTATTTTAGCACTTGCCCTGTGCTTGGGTTAAATTTCAATAAATTTTTAAAGAAAGAAAAACTGTCTGGGGCGAATTTTTTTTCTTTCTTTAAAAATTTATGAATGTAACCAACTAGAAATAACCTGGTTTTGTAAAAAAGATACCCAGAATAAGCTAATCCGTTACAAAAATTATGAATTGATAATACTTATAGAAGACATATTATTACAGTTAATTTTAGAATAATTTTGTTTTTTTTTTAATTTGTTAGAGAAATGTGTACCCAACAAATATAGTATACTAGCTTTTACCCCTGGCTTCACTCTCATTTAAGTTGTTAAATATAATATTGTTACTTTTAATGCCACCAAGAATATGTGTAAAAAATTTATCATTGTATCGTAATGCAGTCACTAACTGCAAAGATATATGTAAGATACTTACTTATTTACAATTACAGTCATGATTTGTTCAGTCATTGGTGGAATATATTTGCTAACCCATATTAAATTATGAACATAACTTCTGTTCACAAAACAACCGGTTTTGTAATAGGGGAACTGGTATGCTATTGCCTGGAGAAGGATATCACTGGTCCTGTAAAAATAGAATATATTTATAAATTTTGTGTTAAAACTGTATTTCTAATATAAATTTAGATATTTATATGCAATGCATTTTTTTTTAGTTTACCATAATAATATATACGCAGTTGTTCAAGCTTAATAATTGATTTGTTAATGAATATTTTTATTCTATGTTCTTCATTACATTAACAACTTTCTGTTGAAGTTGTTGCATTTTTAAGTAACTTTAACAATTTCAGGTATGGACGAATGTATTGGATTTGTTTCAACACAGCAAAACATTTTAAACATTTAATTGTTTTGGCAAATCCTATGACTACTAGTGAAAATAATTATTATAATTTTCCAAATACTTATAAATAAACTTAAAATAAAAAAAAATGCATAAATCCAAGTATTTGCACCAGCCATCCTACCCTTCTATTCAGAACACAGTACACAAAAATTCTGACAACAGAAGAAGGTAAGGTGGTGATATCAAACTGGTTAGCCATTGCAAGAGTTTAAAAAATGTAGCAATCTAAATTATTAATTAATGCTGATGCAAATGCTATCACAATAAGAAGAAAAAAGCGAGTGTAAAACATTATGTAATAATTATGTTGTGGTTATATTTGAAAACTTTTTATTCAAATTTTTCAGTTAGCTGTAGGTTATTTTGTTTGTGTCAAGGTTACAACATGTTTAACAACCAAACCTTACACAACATTTGCACAAGCACAAGGATTCAGCTTCCAAATGTGTAACACAGATTACAATTCTGTTTGGGGAATTTTGGCTATGTGGTGACAAAATTTTGTCATAGAAACATCTATTTTATCCTTGGAAAAAAAAATAAGAAACAGATTCTCTAATGATAAGAAATACATACCTTTTTTTTTTTATGATATTGGAAGGCAAACAAGCAGACGGATTTCCTGATGGTAAGAAATTCAAGCTGCCTAGAGACACCAAAGGTGGTAATGGTGCGTTGCCAACCTGGAGCCGGGATGTTAGGCCTCGAGCAAAAGTAAGTTTACCGGCTACCTTACCCTCCGAACCGGAACACGTCATGACATTATGGCGGCAGGAATAGGTAAGGCGGTGGTACCAATCCGGGCAAGTCGCTGCTAAACTGTACCACCTAGTCAGAATTCACGGTGTTAGTGACGGTGAGCATTTGCTCGCCTTTTACGAGCTGCCTGGCAAGGCAGGCAGATGGTCTATTCTACAAAGGAGCCCGGACCAACACGGGGGAAAACCTTACCTTATCAAAAGATAGAAACAGTAATTTGAAAAGAAAAAGTACATGGTTTTCAATGACATATAACTTATGTAATTTAATTAGGTACTTTATAATAGTGCAAACCCGGCCAAATTGGCATTACTTTCTTTCAACAAAAAAAGTTAAATACCTACTACCTACAGCAACATTCAAAAACATTAGTGGAGAAAAATTTATATGACAAATAAAAAACTTACATACATTCATACTTACATTGGCATTAAAACCACTATTTCTGCAATAGCTGAATGAACATGTGACCACTGCATTACCAATTCTTGACTGGGTTTATCCTCCCAATTCTCACCATCAGCTGAAAATTGGCATTGTATCAAATAAATTAAAAATGAAACTACTTTTTTAAAAATAAATTTAAAAAAAAATTAATAAGGAATTAATTGAATAACTGTTGATAATTTTTTTTTAATAAATTACACAACATTGTACACAAAAGACACACAATGTTATGGTGTAATAGTGGCTAGCATCATCTTGTATAGAGATTATGGTCATCAAATTTTTTACACATAATACTAATATTTTTATAAATTATTAATAATGTATTTATTAGTGTGTGTGTATGTGTGTGTGTGTGTATGTGTACTATAGTACACTATGAATTTGTGAAACAATGTATCCAACCCTTATTATGCCACCTTGACATTGAGTCTAGAACACAACAGTGGTGAGAATTATGGATACAGCCATAAGCTAACGGTGACAAAACTCTACAACCTAATCCTAGTTACGGTATTTGTGCTAACATATTTAAAACAAATTGTGCAAAGTTGCACAATGTTTTCCAACATGTATAATCTACCTGATGACTATTGTTTAGGAATTTTAAATGTTATATTTAACTTACCTCTAAACAATTTCAATAGACTATTCATAATTTTAGGAGTGTAGTAGGTGTGAGCGGTGACTAAACTTAACAAAAATCTTCTGTATAATTCTACCAATTCCTCCTCTCGGCTAATCCATTCAAGACTGCATAATACATCTACAAATTGTTTAAGCTCTTTCCCCATTAACACTACACAAGACAATGAGTCTTCCAATACAACTTTGAAATTGTTGTCATTCAGTGGCCCATCTTGTAGTAACCTCATTAATTCATGGTAAGGACCGCTGTTACCATCTTTAACATAATTACGCAGGACTTGAGACACCTGATCTCGTTTAAAACAAATTTTCAACCGAGCTAAATTAGCTTGGCGGTCTAAAGTCTTACGCATCAGCGATGCAACACTCTTCTGGGCTACAACTGCCATTATTTTTTCAAATCTGAAGAAACTGTCTTCAAGAATTCAACAATCTCGGGCTGACGTAGCAGTTCAGCCTTTTTCAAGTTTAAAACCTCTCTTAGTACGTTGCTGTTGTCATCAACACAGGGGACTGGATAAGTTTGTTCGAAGCTCGTGCTTGGTTTGTTGTAGGTACTTGCTTCCGACGCTTCTACACTTTTTTTATCTTTTAGATAACTCTGCAACTTTTCTAAAACAACTTTACTCTCTCCTTCTTTCTTTTCCGCACCAGAACCTTCTTTTGGCATTGCCTATAATAACCTTAAAGGTTATTACATGTTAAAGAAAAATGTACTACTTAATAATTTGTGAAGTAAATACAATAATTATTACGAATATTCTTATTGCAAAAAGTGTGATAATTTTAAAATTTATAGATCACAAAACGAAAACACGTGTTCTTGTTCCCGCAAAACGTAAAATTGTGTTGTCACTTGTCAGTTGTAGTCAGTCTTTGGCATAAAGTATATTAATAAAAAAAAAATAGGAATAGTCAATAGAGTAAGCAGTCTATGCAGCTGTCAAATCAAATGTCAACGAAAATGAAACAGTAGCGCCATGCCATATCGCGTTCGAGAACAAAATATTTAATATCTAGATGTATAAATATATATGTCATGGTATAACCTCTATATAGGCCCTTTATGAGGACTTCAGATTTAATTTTTGTGACAATAAAATATGACTGTAATTTGTTTATAAAAAAAATTAGTGATTATCAAATTACAATCATTTTTATTGTCACTGGGAGCGCTGCATGGGGATGAAAATAAAACAGGTTTCTCTGTAATTTATTTAATCTTTTGTTTATTTCCCTAATATCTTCATTATTTCCCTCTTGTACCAACACAGTTTTAATTTTTAAAGTTAAATTTTATTTACTCCAGCTCTATTTTGTCCTTTTATCACATCTTTGTCTAAATCAAATCAAGCGAAGAACCCAACCATGGTTGTTTGACATCTTTTTTTGTAAAAACTCCCATTCACCGAGTCATACAAGGTGTGAAATAGGTGTAAAACATCTAAATCTGAAAAAGAAAGAAATTCATTTAATTTCAATGATCATAAAATTTAATATTGTAAATGATAAAACACAGGAGAGAGAGTTTGACAATATTTTTTTACATTGCTTCAACAAAATATTTACTAAATAATTCTATTTAAATTTTCAGCCTGGTGGTCTCGCTTCTCATGTTTGGGTCATATGACATTAACATGACCAAATTGTTAAGTACTAAGAATGTATTCATCCTAGTTTTAATAGGTATATTACATAAAATGAATGTAAATTATAAAAGTTACAAAAACTGACTGTTTAGTATGATGAAAGATTTATAAAATAAAGCTTTCATATTTGAAAGACACAAAAATGAAAATGTTCTAGTTATTATAGTATATACACACAGCAAAACTGAACAAAATCAATGTCAATATTATGTATTATAAATTTACAGTTTTAATAAACTGCCTCTTTGGTCAGTTGTACTTCTACATATCTATTATTATAGTTAAATGACCTCCTTGGTTATATTCAAATTTGTTTTTCTGTACACCAATTAATTTTAATAATCTATTTAAATGTGCATTAAGTAGAAAATGAAACAATCATTACATAAAACTAAAGATAACAAAACTACCATAAAAATTTTCTATTGGCATTTTAGGTTAGAATTTATTATTTTCATTTAAAAATTTATTTCTAGTTGTAAACGTATTTACCTTTTTCAGAAACGGTTCCGAAAACCTACGAAGCTTTCAATTCAAGTTGTTGAATTAAAATATCCAACTCAAAATACAGGACAGTTCTATCTAATCATATTACCTAATTGTATTATAAGTTTTAACAATGTTTTGCACTTACGAGTTTTATTGAAGACATAATTATACTCGTAGTTATCATAATCTCGTTGCAGGAACAAAAAACAATTTCTGTAAAAACAAGTCCATGTCGAATCGCTTAATTCAAATACTGGTGTAGGTCAAATAAGGCAGATCAGACAGAAAAATCAATCTAGTGTGTTGAGCGGTGCTAGTTTTCTCAATCTGCAAATCCAATATAGGTTTCAAAACAAAAAATTAACATTTTAAATGAGTTAAACATGGAGACACGTTTTAATGTTTACAAAGTGAATTGGTGAACATGGCGGCTGGGTTGCCAACGTTAGGGCTACGGAATCGTACTATTCGTACAGTTTGCCATGTACTTAAGGTAAAAAAAGGTGTTCAGTCATTTCTATCAATATTGTTTGTCATAAAATTGGAAGGAGTCTCAGTTTGTTTAGAAAAAAATAACAACAATTAGTTATGAAATAGTAAAAAAAATCAGTTTATTTTTGAAGTGAAACTTCTTTATCGGGGTTGGAAAAAAATTTAGTGTAACATTTTTTTTGTTACGCGTCACATTTTTCCGTTACGCGCCATCTTTGTTCTTATCCCTACCACGCGTGATTCGAAGTATACTTTCTCCAGCGGAGTAGGGATCGGCAATAAACTTTAATTAACCAATTTCTGTAAAGTTGCATAATGTAAATTATTTTTTGAAAAATAACGTCATAAAGAAGTTTCACTTCTTACGAGTGTACGCTAATATACGCACACATTTTTTTTTATTTAGAACTAAATCTAATGACTGAATTCTTGGGGGACCACGAGCCCGGACTCTATTTTACGTTATCATTTATAAACCAGTTTGTTTGTCGTTTGTCTGTCGGTGTATCATAATTTTTGAATGGAGGGACAATGAAGGTTTATTGAAAATTTTATCTTTTTGGTTATTTTTATGTTAGATTATTTTTTTGGTGTTTGTGAAAATTCTGCTGAACACAAACTAAACTTGTTTTAATTGCATGCTATCTTATTCCAATGAAACGAGAATAAAAGGGATTTTATATTGCTATATTTTTTTAAGCTGAGCTCGGGCCTATCGTGACTTTTATAATTAATGTTTTTCGAGGGATAGATTAAAATTCTGTAGAAATATATCTGTATAAACTAAGACTGTATTTAGTAAAAAATTCAAAATAATCGGCTGAACGCTTTCAGAAATTTAAAATAGTTTCCATATTTTTAATCTCCTGCAAAGGTTGTTTTTTTGTAGATAGACTTATTCACTTTGTGCCTATCGATTTATTAAAGGCAGGTAAGTACGTTTAAATATACTAAATAAATTAAATGGGTTAATAGATCAGGCATAACATAATTTACCTATTTATAAGAAGTATAATTTTTATAAATTAGTTTTGTTAGATATTCAGAAAATGCCGTAGCGTTTGCTAAAGCTTTAAGGATTTAGCCGCAGGTCGCGAATTTCATGTATATTGTTTTTATACTGTGATTGCCGTAGCATTGATGATACTACCAATGTCTAGGAAAAATAGTATTTGATCAACTATTTTAAGAAAAAATATTACGCGAAATTTTAATTTAAACTGTAGTAAGGGCGTTATGGAATGGATGTATGTGGAATGTATACGCTCCAATTTATGATTGACTTTAACTTCGTACAGTGTATCAAAGATCGTACAAACAGGATCGATTCAACTTTACGGTTGGCAGCCCTGTCATTGTAGTGTTGCCGTATATCAATAATGAAATTTTATAAAATGGCAATAAGGACTGCAGCGCTACCTTCCACACAATTTAAGAGTTAAAATAATCAAACAAAAACTGCTGAGAACTGTCAAATTCACTGACCGAAAAGACCATGGTCTTTGGCACTCTTTGGTGTTGTCACTTGTCAAACTCACATGTCAATTGTTTTTTTTTAAGTTAATTTGCCCCTTTCTGGGGCCGGCTAAGACCTTTAGGCCATGCTGCCACGTCTTCCGTATTAGTTATTTCATCATTTGTCACATGTCTTCCGTTAATTATTCTTATACAGTCATTAGTCACTATTTACAAAGTCACGTCAGGCTCTTGAGTAAAGCGGTGGTCACTTTACAAAAGCTCACTTTGGGAGATTTGGCGGCAGCGAGGAAATTCACGATACACTAATTTCTTCATGATTATTTCATTTCTGCACGTTCACTGAATAAAACTAAACTAATTCCCACCTAAATTAACTAATTTCACTCAATGTAAACACGAAAATCAATAATTATGAAAAAATCCGACCTTCGATCTTCATTCACGATGGCGCCGAAACTCCTTGTTTTTTAAGTTAATTTGCTTTGCCCCTTTCTGGGGTCGGCTAAGACCTTTAGGCCATGCTGCCATGCCTTATATAAATAAATTCTTCTTAGCAGTCATAAGTCATTTTAGATCATAAGTCGTAAGTCATAGGTCTAAATCATGTCAGGGTCTTGAGTAAAGTGGTGGTTTCGTTACTCAAGCTCATCTGTGAGATTTGGCGGGAGCAAGCAAAATTCAAGATACACTAATTTCTTTAAGATTATTTCATTCTTGCACTTTCACTGAACAAAATTAAACTTGTTCCCACCTAAATTAGCTAATTTTGCTCATAATTTACACTAAATTTAATAATTGTGAGAAAAATAAGACCATCTTCATTCACGATGGCGCCAAAACTCTTGTTTTATTTTAGGTTAATCAGCCCCTTTCTGGGGCGGGCTAAGAGCTTTAGACCATGCTGCCGTGTCTTCTGCATAAAAATAAATTTAGTCATAAGTCATTTTAGGTCATAAGTCGTAAGTCATAGGTCTAAGTCATGTCAGGGTCTTGAGTCAAGAGTCGGTTTCGTTACTCAAGCTCATCTATGAGATTTGGCGACAGCGTTGAAATTCAGGATACACTAATTTCTTAATAATTATTTCATTTGTGTACTTTCACTGAACAAAATTAAACTAATTCCTAACTAAATTAAGTAATTTTACTCAAAATTTACACTTAATTCAATAATTGTGAAAAAATTGCGACCGACTTTTATAGGGCCGACTAAGGCTACTTTTAGGCAGTGCTGCCATGTCTTCCGTAATAATTAAGTGTTTATTTCTGTCATTAGTCACTATTCACAAAGTCACATCAGGGTCTTAAGTAAAGCGATGGCTTCGTTACTCAAGCTTCTTTGTGTCTTATTTCTCTTTGAGTATTAGACCAACCTTTTCCTTATTGTTTATTTTCGATTGATATCTTCAGTTCCTTATATTATAGGCATAGAAAAGCATGGCCTTGGATATAGTGATGATCTCATTATTCAAGCTCATCTATTGAGATTTGGCGGCAACGAAGAATTACAGTTGCAGTTAGAAAATCGTCGATTGTTAACCAAAGAACATAACGCATCCGACTTCCGCTTCGAGCAGACACCTGGTAAACACAACGTTTCACAGCCTTTGTCAAGGCTGTTGTGTCTTGCCACTGCCGAAGTGTGTCTCTTGTTTAGTACATTCAACGATCTAAGACGAAAGTTTTATTATACCGTACATACGTATTATCTAAAGCCAACCAAGTCTGCCCTCCTCCATCATTCAAGTTCCTGCCGTTCGCGGGTCGCAGCTGCAGTGCAAGTCGCTAGACGCAAGACCATCGAAAAAAAAACGTACGTAAGGCTCACACCAACACACACTTTAGGGCTGTGTAGGTACACACCCCTGTTGCCACAAACGACAGGGGCCCATAGGGTCCCGCGCCGTGTAGGTCGTTTTTTCCCCCTGCCGCCAGGGGGAATTTAAAAACTTGTCATTTGTCGAGGGTCCATTATGGACATTATGGACTCCTTTAGTTAGAACAAATCAATCTCTCGCGTTTGACGATGCTGACAAAGCCGAATGCCTAGCCGACAATGTTCAGTCACAGTGTACCGTTTCTACTCTGCCGGTCGACCCGGAACATATTCGAGTAGTAAATAGCGAAGTAGAGCGCAGAGCAAACGAACCTCCCCAGGGCGATCCGTTACCCCCCACCGATCACGACGAAGTGAAAGATCTAATTAAAGATCTTCACAACAGAAAGGCCCCGGGGCCGGACGGTATCTCGGATAGAGTAATAAAATACTTTCCGTCCGCACTCATATACCTACTAGTAAACATCTTCAATGTATTACTAGCAGGCAGTGCTTTTCCTGACGAGTGGAAAGAAGCCACCGTCATAGGAATACATAAACCGGGTAAACCCCGGGACGTCGCGAGCAGTTACCGCCCGATCAGTCTTATTAATTCACTCGGCAAAATATACGACGCCGCGCGTCCACGTAGCCCTATTCGCGGACGACACGGCACTATATGTATCTAGTCAAAACGGTCAGTCTATAGGTAGAACTCTAAACAGAGCGGCGATTGGTTTAGGAAGTGGCGCATAAAAGTGAACCCCGATAAAAGTGCAGCAGTGTACTTTAATCGGGGCACTAGGCCATTCGAACGGATGAGACCCTATCGCTATCCGGGTAACATCAAAATGTTCGATAGAATAATTCCCTGGGAAAAATCAACAAAATACCTAGGGGTTATTCTAGACAATCAGATGTCGTTCAAATCGCACATCTCACGTGTCACTAACAAGGCTAGGCACGTACTTAGCCGTCTCTATTATTTAATTAATAAAGACAGTAATATGTCACTTCGTAACAAAGTGACACTTTACAAAACCTGTGTCAGGCCAATCTTAGCTTACGCAAGTGTAGCCATCGCACATACGTACCCGACCCATCTTAAAAAGCTACAAGTAATCCAAAATAGGTTCCTGCGTACTGCCACCGGTTGTCCGTGGTACGTACGCAACGAGGACCTACATCGCGACCTAGATTTGCCTACAATAGCGCAGCATTTCAAAGAAGTGTCGGAACGCTAATTTGAAATAACGGCTGCCCACCCCAACCCGGTATTAGCACCCGCGTGTGACTATACACCGGTCGCGAACGCGCCCGCCAAACTTAGGAGACCCCGTCACGTGTTATCGGATCCACCGGATCCAATAACCGTGGCAAACGCGAACCTCCCTCCCAATCCCAACCGGAACACAAACTCACAGAACACTACACTACACCGTCGCCGCCGGTCTAGGCGACGAAGACCTCTCTTGCGCCCGGCACCTAACGCCGAGCGACGAGCCGCCATTACTCCTCCACCTAGTCCACCCAGTAACCAGAACGCCGCACCAAGTCGAGGTACGGTCTCCCGGGAGACAGCCCTTGTTGCTGGCGTTGTAGGGAACAGTCCAATCCATCTAAATAATGATGTCTCGGGCTGAGCACTCTGCTCGGCCCACAAAGCCCGGTGAAGTTGTAAAAACCGCGAGGTTGACAACACATTAGTCATTAAAAAAAATATCAAAGAAGTAATCATGTTATCAACAAAGATAATTTTGAGGCCGTGGTCCTGTACCTGAAATTGACTAAATCAGTCGTGAAAATCAATTAAAAGGCATATTTATAAAAGAAGAAGAAGAACAAAGAGAATGTAATAACTACGTTTTACTCATCAAATTGAATTTGTTTGTGATGTATATATGTATGTGATGTGATGTGTATATGTGTAATATGATGTGATTATATAATAATCCAAATAGATACTTCAAATCACAATCTCAAATTGTGTTTCGAAAGTATGGGCAAATTGAAACTGCAAAAGTGTACATCAAATTACATTATTTGTGTTTGCTATCTCTACTCTTTTTCTGTTGGTCACTGTAGATAGCTAATGTAAAACACGTCATTTGACAGCTATTTGATGTACATTTTCCAATTTGAGTGAGCAAATGAGTTACATAATCAGCCCCCAATAGGTACTCAATGATCGTAACGCGACATATTATGTACTAATTTTATTTTTGTAATGTTTTTTTAATTTGCCAGTTTTGAATCATGATGACATTTATTAACACTATAGTCCGCGTAAAAATGACCGCAATCGAAGTGAAAAGATTTAAGGACTATGATTGGTTCATGATATAGGAATATGATAGATAAGTCTAAAAATATATTACCTGTCTAAGTCTATGGATTGGTTATATCGACTGTGCGTCATTACCGTCATTACTTATCATTCTATAAACATGATTGTCTATGATTATGACATATTGGGTTAAAATTTATCTGTGGCTTCTTTCACTATTTCTCAAATGAATCTCAATTCTCATTTTATTTTTCTCAATGAGTTTGGGAGGGGTGGAATGCGTGTGTACGTTCTATTCCGGATTCGTCGTATATTTTAAAATGTTATGAGACCGTGCGTAGTTGTGTAGTAAAATGTGTACTTTATAGTTATATTGTGTTGTGTTTATCATCTGATAAAGAATCTTTTGTGTATGAGTGTTTATAATCATGCAAAATGGCCAACGATTTCTGGTCATGTAGTTGTTGTACACAAGCTTTGACTTGTTGGTTGCGACTTAAACTCTCTCCTGAAGAGATAGAGCAAAGGTACAGAAGTAAAGAAATAGATAGAATACTTGAGAAGGACAAGCAAACGCTTCGTCGGCAGGTTAAGCTCTTGTTACTTGGCGCAGGTGAAAGCGGAAAATCAACATTCCTGAAACAGATGAGGATAATTCACAAAGTGAAGTTCGAGCCGGAACTGGTGCGCGAGTACCAGCACGTGATATATCAAAACATTGTAAAGGGTATCCAAGTGTTAGTGGATGCAAGAGACAAATTGGCGATACCATGGGAGAATCCCAGAAATTTAGATATCGGTCAGCAAGCTTTACACTTTAATAGCACTGCGTCCCTAGACAGTCGGCTATTCATGCATTATGCACCACATATACACTCCTTGTGGTTAGATAGAGCCATAAAGAGGGCCTACGACAGGCGGAGAGAATTTCAATTGGTAAGTGTTCGAGTGTTTATTTACTATGTAAACATAAGTCATTTAAACATCCTTTGTGTTTGAGAATTAATATGGTCAAGAATTTCCAAAGTGAATCACCATTGTGCACATATTTAATTTATGTAGAATGCTTGTAGAAACTTGTTTTATACGATACTATGAATTAAAGAAATGATTAAGTTCTCTTTGTTACAATGTTATTTGCCATTACTTATACTTTACTAGCAATTAGGTCTCATCGGAATCTATCAAAACATTAAAATAAAACTTTTATGCCCTTTTCCATGCTTTAATTTTCATGTTGATGTTCGCTCAGATAATAAATAAATTAAACTTAGTAGTAATAGTAGTACTTACAAATATTTAAACTTTTGCATTATTGTATTAGTGGGATAATCTACAGCCAGTTGAGTATAATTACACATTACATATATAAATACAACTAACTCCGATGACAAAGTTGTCATCTATTTAGCAACACTAGCTATTTTGATAAAATAAGTATGTATTCTACTAAAACGGGAACAATCAAACCTGTTTCTCTATAATATTTGTAATTATTTCCACTTAAATCATTTGGAATTTTGCATTTTGTCAGGAATTTTATATTTCTAAACCAAGGCTTTTTAATCTTTACAAAATTAAAAGTAATTTTACATATTTAAACACCTGCGATTTTGCTTAAAATTTTTCTGTATTTTATGAACATTTCAAAAAATATAGGTATAAATTAAATTAAGTAAATTTCCTCCTACACCACAAATGAAAGTTGCCTGACTGAGATCCCTTTGAAGCTGTAAAACCACTTTTGTATACTTTAAAGCAAAATATGATAATATTTCACATGAAGTAGTGACTTATTGATATCTTTTTATTGGTTAGTTATACAGTATCTTACAAAAACTCAATTATCATCATTTTATCTTATTTGTAGGAAATATTGAAATTGAAGTTAAACAAGAAATTTAGTGAATTTTTGTGTAAAACTACTTCAGTTTTTTCTTAATTTTTAATTGTTATGATCTCAGGGTTAAAGATATGAGAGTAAACTGTTATTTAAAATATTTGTAGGTATCTATGCATATGAATTTTCTGACGATAAGTTACATATTATGCTGCTTATACACACTAGAGATGGTAATAAAATCTCTACAAAATGTAATTCTAAACTGTTTGCAAAAGTAAGTTTACCAACTGTCCCTTAGCTGACTATCTAGATATTTTTTGATATTTTTTTTATTTTAGCTTATTACTTTACACAAAGCTTCTTACTTAATTTGAAATATAATTATCATGTGCTTGTGTAACAATGGGAATTTGAATTATTCATAAAACAATTTCTGGTATAATTTATTTTGAAGGTGATTGACATTATGTTTAAGGAATTCTCACATTGCTATGAGGTAGTTAATTTGTTTACAAAGTTAATTTACAAAAACAAGATAATATTGTAAGCGACTTATTTGTTGATAACTTTGTTAAATATTGGTTGTTCAATGGCAATTAGCCAATTCATGTACCTCACAATTATGTTTAGTGATTGTCCACTAATCCATTAATTAATTAATTAATCCATTTAATCCATATGAAGCTGGACATTTTCTTTTCAAGCCTCTCATGAATAATAACACAGTTAACAACATGGAAACATGGTATCCTCTTAACAGTAGAACCATATTAGACCTTACTGGGTAATGACAGAAATCAATAGAAAGACTTGGCAGAAGTCTAACAAAGACACCAAATCATTAATAAAAAAAAAATTGAATAAATGTAGTACCTGCAGAAATTAAGTAGAAAAGTAAACAACTAAACTAACTTAAACTTTAAAGTAAGCTAATTATATTTTTGTATTATGGATTTTAGTCAATGATCTTACTAAATAAATGTATAACTGTAAATATATAACGATACCCTGAAATACAGACATCTAAATGTTTATCCTGTTAGTGAATGTTGCAGTTGAGTGTTAGGTATGTATGCACACCTGGGCTCCTTATTTGCTGTTCTAAACATATTATTAATAGCACATAGAAAAAATTCAAACTAATGTCTGCTGAGCATCACTTGTGCTTTAAAGAAGGAAGTGGCTCATAAGAAATCATTAGATCAATTGAAAACATTCCGAGTAAACTTGATTTCAATTAACATTGCATCATATTTAGATAAAATTATACATTCAGTTTCATATTATAAGTTTATTGAGATAATTGTTTGTTAATAAGATTCTGTAATGCCAACTTCTCAATGATTACTCATTGTTAAACAGTGTACCATGTGTTGTGTTGCTATCATGTTTTTCTTTGTGGTGGTCAAGCAAAGGATTTGTATGACACATGTAAAGAATATACTGCAACTAAATGACTTTTAATATCAGCTTATTAGTATAACTGCTCGTAGGATATTGATATCTAAAGTTTAGATTGTGGAGAACATCAATAGCTTTTATATTCACCTAGAAAAAATAAAGGATGAATTAAAAAAAATTGTAACAAGTTACCTGGTACAAAATAAGTCCAATTTTGTATTTGTGTCACAAAACTACATACATACATACATATCTTCACGCCAAGTCCCTTACGGGGTAGGCAGAGAGTATCGAGTGCCAGACCTCACGATCCTGACAAACCTGTCTTGCTTCCTTCACATTCATTACCCTTTTCATACAAACACGCCGGTTTCGGAGACTCTTGACACCACCCTCAGATAATATCCGATTGATCTGATTGTCAAATGTCAGCCTTGGTCTCCCCGGGTACCTACATCCATCCACATTCCCATTGTATATCTGCTTTGTCAATCTTTCATCTGTCATTCTTTCCACATGCCCTTTCGCATTTTAACACCAACACTTTCTTTCAATCCCACTCTTTCTCG
>NJDD01004472.1:0-10167 GCA_002245505.1 Calephelis nemesis | reverse complement strand
TTCAATTCGCCGTGGATCAAATGCATTGGACATGACTAACACATCTTTTTTATCATGCCATCGAATTACGGACGTTGGATGTGAATATTCATACATAAATTCTCCTGGCGCAAGTTTTTCAGCCTTCCTTGGAGTTTCTTAAATTGAGAGTGGGATTCCTTTACGGTTCGCAATAAATGTTCTAACACAATAAATACCCTTGCTATGTAGTGTCTCCAAAAGGGGCAAGCTTGAAAAAAACCTGTCGGTGGCAATTAAAGTATTCGCTAGTACATTCTTGCACAGAGAAGTGACAACTTTGTAACCTAGTCCTGCATCATTGATTGATGTACAATCCGTATTATCCCTTCCGGTATAGATGTTGAATTCGTATAAATATCCTGTTTTAGCATCACAGCGAGCCCAAACTTTATACCCACGTTTAATAGGCTTAGCAGGCATATACTGCTTAAGAGTACTACGACCTTTGAATTTGATCATACTCTCATCAATGCTCTGTCGTTGTGACTGACTTGCATTTTCAGTAAATGTGTGATTGAGTGTATTCATCATCTCTCGTACTTTAAATAATTTATCATGTCCCGGTAAATGTCTTGGTATAGCATCGTCATTATTACACACATGTAAATTTTCAAGAATCTTTTTATATCTTTTGCATGTCATAATTTGGCTAATTTCTTTATGTTTATAGAAATCATCAGTGGACCAGTACAATTCAATATTAGATAAAGGACATAGACCCATCATTGTTGTCATTCCTAGGAATGCACATAGTTCTGTGTTTGTTATATCTTTATAATTTTTACTATTTTGTTGTTTTGCATATAAATTTGTATTTATAACAATGCGTTCTTTTAGTTCAAGAGGAAAAAGATTTTGAAAAAATTCTAGTGGTCCATTTTTATTTGTGTGCACCTTCAATGATTGTAATCCGTTATCAAATTTATTTTCTGCGATGATACCTACGGCTCTACCCCAATATTTTTCAGTATGTTGAACATCACAAGAGCAAGATGATATATGATCTTGATTTGTTGTAATAAAATTCTCACTAGTAAATTGTATCTCGTTTGTTTTGGACAATTCATTTGGTTCAGTATTTTTATTACCACTAAGTATATCTTCTAATTCTTTGTCAGTATAAATACATTGTATCTGGTCTAATACTGAATATATATCATAAGGACGTTTAGGATAAACAGGAATATCGTCGTCACTTTCGTCTTCGGAAGAAGTAAAGAGTTGTTTTAATTTATTTATCAAATCTTTTCCTTCATTACTCATATTGTATTTGTAGATGATATGTAGTTACTAATAAGGACGCTGGTATTTGTATAGGATGATAATTTATCAATTTATCACAAAACAATGGGATACCTTTTTTCGATAGGAAGAAGCGAGTGCGATCATAAGTCGTACGTACACACTTTAGTCTGAGAGATCCAATGTATGAGCGCATTGAGTCTAGCGCACAACAGTGTTTTATTGTTAAATGTTGCAGTTTTTTTCCAGAGAAAAGCAAATCTAATTATAAAATATGCAACGATATACGTTCTGTTACATATACAATGACACATTGACTTCGATATTACAAATCATTATAATAAACAATATTCATTGCCTGTTATCAGTAAAGAGATCAAAGTTCAAACTATGCAGTTTCCTAGTTAAAAATAGGGATAATGGAAACAAATCATAAAACGCCAGAGAGCTCCTTAACAGGCATAGGGCATAATCCGACCACTTTGTTTTTGTCTTAATTTTAATATTTTTTAGGAAACAGTTCTTAGGTATACATTGTACAGGTAAATATTAAGACCACACCATATTTACAAATATTTTTTAATGCCACTGCACATGGGGCCTGATTAAGGGTTAAAAAATGTTACTAGTGCTTAAATTGTAGTATAATCCAAGTAGTGCTCTCTCTGTGCAAAGTCAAAACTTAAACATACATAAATATACCCAACGATGAACGAGTATTAGATTTCTTCTTCAACGGAAATAAGATTTCTTAAACGTAGCATTTCTGCTAAGGCTCGTTCATCGTGGGGTTTCGTCAACAGCTTGGAGTCAGTAGTATACTTTATCTGAGTCAGTAGTAAATAAGAGACAATCGATTTTGACACTGCTCAGGCGTTTCATTCGATAGACTGTCATTAATAAGAGACAACCGTTTTTGTCGTTGTTCTACAGTCTCTTTGGACAAATTTCTTTGTACGTAATTAAGCTTCTTAAGAAGTTTTTCACGGTCTTCGGACGACTCTCTAAAGCGTTGTGTTTTTAACGTATTTCGGCTCAGGCGCTCATTTTTATATCCCTCAGGCTCCTGTGCTCGACGCTTTCTCATGCGTGATGCATGTACAGATGGCCTCCCCATTATTTACCTAAAACCTTCTTTATCCACTAACCTAATTAGTATATTGTAATTGTACAACTAAAAAGCAAGAAATAAAATTATTTTTAAACAAAAAAGAAAACCGCCTTCAAAAACTCTCTAGAACTAAAAAGGATGAAATAATTTGTTATAATATTATGTGTACAAACTATATCCTACCTAAAAATATTTACAAGACCACAACAAAAGATATCGACGAAACTAACCTATGAATAAACACTTATTTTAATTACTTACCTTCCTTAATTGATACTCTTCTAATACCTAACTAATATTATACCTAATACCTACACAATTTCTTATTTTTTATGTAGCAAAAAATTTTTCTTTTTTGTTTAAAAATAATTTTATTTTGTTACTCAGTATAACATCTCAGCATTCAGTACCGTAGAGTATATAATCACTACATTTTAGTCCAGACATTTGCAAAACCGTTACTTTCGAGTCGCCGTGACTGTCGTTTCAGTAACAAGAAAGTAACGTTTAAAAATAATAAAAGGAGATTAAAGGTGAATTGGACATTGCAATGCAGTTTGAACATTTTTTCACCAATATTGCAGCAGAAACTGAGTTCTTAACTCCTCACCAAGTACTGCAAAAGCATTATTGAAGCAACATGTAACTGAGTGTAAAAATAACTTTGAATTTTCATTTGTTGATAAGGGTGATATAATAAAAGCCTTTAAATCGTTAAAAATGAAGAATACATTAGATTTCTGGGTTCCCTCTTTAAAAATGGTTGCTTCAGTAATAAATATAGTTGCTCCATACCTAGCTATAATATTCAATTGTTGTATTTCAAATGGCGTTTTTCCTGACCTAATGAAACTTAGTAAGGTTATACCTCTATTTAAATCTGGAAGTTCGTTTGATCCCACCAACTAACGACCTGTCTCCGTTCTGCCTAGCCTTAGTAAAATATTCGAAAAAATTACTCTTAGTGAAATGTTATTACATTTTAACCAATTGGGCTTATTTCATAATAAACAATTTGGTTTTACAAGGGGTAGATCAACAGTCGATGCTGGTGTTGCATTGTTGAAGAAAATTTATGAAGCCTTGGAGGACTCTCAGGATGCACTTGGTGTATTCTGTGATTTGTCCAAGGCATTTGATTGCAAGGTTGTACATTGGTTCAATGTAAGCAATCTCTTTCTAAACGAAAAAAAAACTAAGTGCATCAAATTTTCAATGCCTAATGTAAGGCAAGCAGATACCAATGTACAACTCAATGGGAACAAACTGGACCTAGTAGATTCCACCACATTTTTAGGAATCACTGTAGATAAAAAGTTACAATGGGGCCCACACATTGCAAAGCTAGTCGTCAGATTGAGCTCAGCAGCTTACGTTGTTAAGAAAATTAGACATTTAACAGATGTCGACACCGCTAGAATTGTTTATTTTAGTTATTTTCACAGCCTCATGTCTTATGGCATTCTTCTCTGGGGAAACTCCTTTGAGATAAACACAATATTTGTCTTGCAAAAGAGGGCTATATGGGCAATTTATAACTTAGGCCCAAGAGTTTCCCTTAGAGAAAAGTTTAAAGAAATAAATATTCTAACGGTGACCTCTCAATATATTTATGAAAACTTAGTATATGTCCAAAAAAATATAAATTCGTTTCAGAAAAATTGTGATGTACATGCGGTAAACACGAGGAATAAAAACAATCTTGTTGTGCATAAGTCTCGTCTCCACAGAATCAGTTATTCTTTCATGGGCCAATGTATACGTTTTTACAATAAACTTCCCGAGCATATTAAAGACTTACCATTAAATAAATTTAAAAATGTATTAAATCTAAGTTGTATGGTAAAGGTTATTATAAGATTTCAGAATATTTAGAAGACAGAAATGCTTGAGATTAATTGCTCCTCATGCAATCTCTACAGATTAATGAAATGTAATTTTACTTTTGTAAATTTTATTTATAAGAAAAAAAGACAAGCCCGCTGAGTTTCTTTAGCCGGATCTTCTCAGTGTGTGGCCGCGTTCCGATCCGGTGGTAGTTTTTAGAATTATATAGACGCGTCACAAGAATTTTTGTATAGATCCATGTGAATAAATATATTTTGAGTTTGAGTTTGAGTTTGAAACCAGAAATCAATTTTGATTGAAAATATGCCATTCTAAAAATGACACTACAAAAATGGAGATAAAACTTCTCATAAACAGTTTAGAATGAAATTTCTAAGCCTGCAAAGTATAAAGGAAAATCAAAATATAATTTATTCTGTGAGCCACGTGAAGATCGTAATGCGTAACTATTTCTAATGTACTATTGAACTAATAGAACTAGAAGCCCAAACTAGAACATTCGAATAACTGAACTAGTTCGGAGCGATCCTTATTGTGACCGAGCAATAACAAGTCTAGTGGCCTACTGGCCACTGGCGAGAGCTCTAAAAAACGATCCTAAAGTAGATTTCCCTCCTTTAGTTAGAACAAATCAATATCTCGCGTTTGACGATGCCGACAAAGCCGAATGCCTAGCCGAAAATGTTCAGTCACAGTGTACCGCTTCTACTCTGCCGGCCGACCCCGAACATATCCGCGTCGTAAAGCAACCACTTCTTCCCAGGGCGATCCGTTACCTCCCACCGATCACGACGAAATGAAAGATCTAATTAAAGATAACAGTGATACAACAGCGGACGGCCCCGGGGCCGGACGGTATCTCGAATAGAGTAATCAAGGAATTTTACGTCCGTACTCATATCTCTAATAGTAAACACCTTCAATGTATTACTAGCAGGCAGTGCTTTTCCTGACGAATGGAAAGAACCCACCGTCATAAGAATACATAAACTGGGTCAACCCCGTAACGTCGCGAGTAGTTACCGCCCGATCAGTCCTATTAGTTCACTCGGCAAAATATACGAGCGTCTTATCCTCGCCCGCCTTAAGACGGTCATAGTCGAGTTAAACATTTGTTAATGGATGGGATGGGAGCCATTCATGTACAAATCAAGTACGCGGCCTCACGGAGCACATACTAGACGGCCTGAATAGACGTTGCCCCCTATACACGGGAGCCCTATTCTTTGACGTGGCCAAGGCGTTCGATAAGGTCTGGCACAATGGCCTAATCTATAAGCTCTACGAAATGGGCGTGCCACACAGACTAGAACTCATCATACGAGACTACTTATAAAATCACAAATTCCGATTTGGTGTAGAAGGTACTCTATCTAGCAGTAGGCCCCTAGAGGCTGGAGTGCCGCAGGGCTCCGTGCTCTCACCTTTGCTATACAGCCTGTACACAAACGACGTACCACGACCGCCGCGCGTCCACGTAGCCCTTTTCGCGGACGACACGGCACTATATGTGTCTAGTCATAACGGTTAGTTTATAGGTAGAACACTAAATGGAGCGGCCGCTCTCCTGGGCGACTGGTTCAGGAAGTGGCGCATAGAAGTGAACCCCGATAAAAGTGCAGCGGTGTACTTTAATCGGGGCACTAGGCCATTCGAACGGATGAGACCCTATCGCTATCCGGGTACCATTAAAATGTTCGATAGAATAATTCCCTGGGAAAAATCAACAAAATACCGAGGGGTTATTCTAGACAATCATATGATCACTTCGTAGCAAAGTTACACTTTACAAAACGTGTGTCAGGCCAAACTTAGCTTACGCAAATGTAGTCTTCGCACATACGTACCCGTCCCATCTTAAAAAGCTAAAAGTAGTCCAAAATAGGTTCTTGCGTACTGCCATCGGTAGTCCGAGGTACGTATGCAACGAGGACCTATACCGCGAGTTAGACTTGCCCATAATAGCGCAGCATTTCAAAGAGCTATCGGAACGTTACTTTGAAATAACGGCTGCCCTCCCTAACCCAGTGTTAGCACTCGCGTGTGACTACGCACTCGCCGCAAACGCACCCGCTAAACTTAGGAGACCCCGTCTACGCCTTTCGGATCCACCAGATCCAATAACCGCGGCAAACGCGAGCCTCCCTCCTAATCTCAATGCAAACTCACAGGACACTACACTACACCTGCACCGTCGCCGCCGGTCTAGGCGACGAAGACCTTTCTTGCGACGAGCCGCCACTATCCCTCTATCTAGTCCACTCAGTAACCAGAACCCAGCACCAAGTATAGGTACGGTCTCCCAGGAGACAGCCCTTATTGCTGGCGTTGTAGGGAACAGTCCAATCTATCTGAATAATGATGTCTCGTGCTGAGCACTCTGCGCGGCCCACAAAGCGCGGTGAAGTTGTGAAAACCACGAGGTTGGCAACACATTAGTCATTCCAAAAAAAAGACCTGGCTATAGATACCTTAGATGTTATTTTTTTATGATAATGGAAGGCAAACAAGTAGACGGATTCCCTGATGGTAAGAAATTCACGCCGCCTAAAGACACCAAAAGTGGTAATGGTGCGTTGCCAACCTGAGGCCAGCATGTTAGGCCTCGAGCAAAAGTAAGTTTATCGTCTACCTTACCGTCCGAAGCGGAACACGTCAACGACAAGCGTTGGACGTTATGTCGGCAGGAATAGGTAAGGCTGCGGTACTAATCCGGGCAAGTCGCTATAAGCCTATGGTTGCCTTTTACGAGCTGTCTGGCAGAAAGGCAGATAGTCAATTCTGCAAAGGAGCCCGGACCAACACGGGGCAAAAGACTAAGACCAACGTTATAGACTACTTGTACGTAAGTCTTTATAATTTGTGTTATAGACGAGTCGCTGTCCTGTGACCGGGATGTTAGTGCTACTGTGCCAGTCTACCGTCAACCCTATATGACACACATTGTGCCCAACACGACAGTCATTTTTGGCGGCACGATTAGGTAAGGCGGTGGATGGCTTCCCGGACAAGTTGGTGCACAGCAATATACTACCAGTGGTTTAGTAGACAAGTAGTTGTCTGTAGCTTCATGTTACACTTCTAACTCATGTCTTTTCCAAATATTGCGGACTCTAATGAACCGAGAGTCTTGTGAAGTCAATTATCAAAATCAAAATGAGAGAGAGGCCAACAAATTAAAGAGTCAGCAATATTTGAAAATGACATCTTCAGTTCTTTGTTAGGAATGCAACATCCAGCAGTAGGTAGTCTATATATTCATGTTTAAAAATTTTATATTAAAAATAGGTTGTCAACGAAAATCATTGACAGATTTTTTTATTTCGTTTTTGTCACACAAACATATATCAACGTGTTTGAAATAAAACAGCGCATACGACATACATTTTAGTAACTAAATCAAAAAGTAATTGTCGTCGACATACCTGGCAACCTAGATACCTAAAATTATTACTTACACTCAACCTGGATTTTTCTACAAAATCTGTCCAGGATTTTTAAACAACCCAATAAAAATATAGTATACCAGCCTGTACTTTATTCTGGTAACATTGATTTGTACTTCAAATCTTCAAATTCTGTCAGCGTTGCCAAAACGTTACTTTTGAATTATTTTACGTTACTTTTGACCGTTCAATGTTCTTTCTAGGTTACACAACACAAAATGTTACTTTTGCGTTACTTTTTAGATTTTCAAACAAAAAATATCGTGAACCAGAATGCGATTGAGAATATTATATATTTTTTCCTTATGTTGGTGCGATTGACACCAACTTGATACGAATATTCAACATGGCAGGATAAGCAGGAGGAAAGATACGATTGCAATATGCGATTTGGAGTCGCATTGATATCTATCAAATCGATTTATTCATTCACTATTTCTCTATCTTACATCCCGTTTATGCATGCGACCAAGCGGGATTATTCGATCAAGAAACAATTATTACGAGTTTTCTAAATTGTAATAAGAGGGACAAGAAACCTTTTTAAAGTTTTGACGTAACAGCGTCTTAAATTAGGTTTGCGGCTCGGAGTCACTCATAAAAAAGTGTAACGCCCGGCAACGTTACGATGAGTCACTGAACGAGAGAGAGGCCCGCCGGAGCGGCGAATGCCTTGCGTCTCTCTCCCACTCTTTAATAATATTCATATCAATAAATATTCTACCGAGAAAAAGACGTTGTCACGTAAAATCTTCGCCCGTAAAACCGACTTTACAGGCAACAATTTTTTTGTTTTCATTGTTGGCAAAGCAAGTTGGTATTGAACGACATTTTTAAATAGGTTGGTATACTACTTAGATACAAATAACTAACTGTTACGTACGTTTTTTTGAAGTGAAAACTTCTTTAGGCGCGTTGAGCGTTTAGGTAGAGGGTAAAATCCTCGGTTCGCGTCACCGACATGCTAATGATAATAGTATATCTATAGCTATGGAGAGCCAGACTAGCGCACGCGCAGTAGCCTGTGTACACTTATACACTAATACATCGACTATTTCTGACTGACAAGATAATTGTATATTAATTATTTTTTCAACCACTTTGCATTTATATTTTGTTCATGATTTGTTTAACCCATCATATGTAACTAATAAATAAAACATAAAAAAATCATATAATTTTTGCATACATAGTTTTAATAACTTAATAGTTCCGTTTTTACTTCTATCGGCAGTCCCACGACTGCTACTGTTTTGTTTTTCTTATTAGCACCACCAGTCGATTATTCGATTAATAATTATTATTAAGATTTTTTTTAGTTTACTTAAAGGGACGGAAACCTTTTTGTCTTTTGTATTCATTGATGACAAAGCAGGATGGTATTGAAAGAAATTCCTAAATGGGTTAGTATATTTTTTAGATATAAACTGTTACATTTTTTCTTTTCAGCATCGCCTCGTCATTGGGTTGTTAATTTTATTTAAGTTTCATAAAAGGGACAACACACCTTTTTTTATTAGTAGTTTTTTTTATTAATTGATGACAAAGTAGGTTAGTATTGATTAAACGACATTTTTGAATTGGTTGGTATATTACTTAGATGTGATGAGAATGATTGTCTTTTTTTTTTCAGCATTGCCAGTTAATTATTCGATGAAAAGTTGCCCATTACAAGTCGTGCAAAAACATACTGCTATGACCTTGCTCGCAATATAATATCGCCCTCCCTTTCTAACTAATACACACAGAATACGAAACTGAAATGAAGTTAGTCGCCAACCGTCTCTAATCTGTTGTTGCACGGCTTATACGAATTTTTGATATTTAATAAACGGGTCAAGAATCCTATTTAAGGTTTATTTTATAAATAAATTGCCATAATAACGTATTTTGCAGTTTTAAATTTTTCACAGTAAAAAAACAATGTAATGTTACTTTTTTCGCCAAAATGTTGCTTTTTGGTCAGTGTCGTGTTACTTTTGACTGTCTACCACTGGCAACACTGAATTTTGTGTTCAACTCTTGTTAAAGAGTATTTATATTCTTTGGTGTTCAACGTAGTATCTCTAAGCAGTCTGTGGCATTTAAATTGGTTTTAACTCAGATAAAGTATGGTAAGTTTTAATTACCTAGGTACCTACCCAGTTTTCAACAACCATTGCGAAGTAAACCATAACCGCCTTATTCCAAAAAAACACTCTAGTACCAGGTTTAAACCAAGACCAAAAAGTCTAGGTTTGTTACGGTATCAAAGTTTGTTACCGTACTAAATGTCATTCTTATTACAAAACGAAGACCAACCGAGGACTTTCTAGTACCAGAGTTAGTACCTACCACTGTTAGTACCGTGTCAAGCAAAACCATTCATTCACTCTTTCCGCATTTGATTAGTTTGATGCCCCGTTCCTTATAACGCAAACTCAGATGACGAGAAATGTAAAAAAAGTTTATTTAAAATTAGATTCTTAGCAATAAAAGTCATAACGAAATTGATTATTC
>NJDD01004470.1:47203-68011 GCA_002245505.1 Calephelis nemesis | reverse complement strand
CTTATTTAAAGCTCTGTCTGTGTTCTGTCTCTGCAAAGCATTAATTTATTGAGTTTGTTCACGTACCCATTGGTATCGGGGACTTCCCATCGACTGTGTTATATAGGAAGTCTCAGGTAGGTTCTACGGTATCACCCTTCGTATGACCTCCTGTTTGTCATACTTCTTATCTTTTAAACCTGACGAGTCTTTTGGCTCTCCATTTAGCGTTTAGTCACTAATTGAACCCTGGTTAAGGATTTTAGACACCTCCATATGTTAGTAGCTATCCTACAATTCATCATCAGCTGAAATGATGTCATTCGTTGTATTTACTTCGTAAATATGATTTGAGGCCCACTAAAATTTTGTGTGGTTACGACTGACGGTCAGTTAACAGTTTTTTAGTGTTTGTTTGAATGGCAAACTCCGGGTGGTGATAGCAGTAGGATACAAATACTGGCACAACAGCGCCTGAACCGAAATTATCATAAAAATTATTACTTGCCTTTTTTATGAAATTGGAAGGCAAACAAGCAGACGGATTTCCTGATGGTAAGAAATTCACGCCGCCTACAGACACCAAAGGTGGTAATGGTGCCTTGCCAACCTGAGGTCGGGATATTAGGCCTCGAACAAAGGTAAGTTTACCCGCTACCTTACCCTCCAAACCGGAACAAGACATGACAAGGACTGACGACATGGCGGCAGGAATACGTAAGGCGGTGGTACCAATCCGGGCGAGTCGCTGCGAAACTCTATCACCTAGTAAAATGTCACGGTGTTAGTGACAGTAAGCCTATACTCGCCTTTACGAGCTGCCTGGCAGAAAGGCGGATGGTCTATTCTGTAAAGGAGCCCGAACCAACACGGGAGAAAACGATGCAGCTTAGGCTGTTTTATTTTTTATTTGAAAATAAAACTGCATAGGTTTATGTTTTAACAGTATGATTCCTATATCTTTTTTACTCTCATCCTATAGTTAATACCGGTTATTTATTATGTTTATATATTTTAGAATTTGCCAGAACCAGGGGACGAGGTTATTTTAAAACTGGAATATTATGATTGAAAGTAGAGCAGTTGTGTCAGCAAGAATGCAAGAATAAGTGAAGCGTATCAACTAACGAATCGTTACTTATTTTACCTTTTCACAGTATTTTATTATTTAAATCTTTATATTAACCTTTACGACTGTATATTTGAAAAAAACTTAAAGTTTTCGTCACACCAAATGATTGTATTATGTATTCAAAACAAATAAATCTGGAATATACCCGTTTCCGGTCTGCCACGCGCCCGGTAACGAGGGGATAACTTGTTGCTCATTATTTAATGCAAATGTTGCCTTTACATGGATAATAATAATACTAAGCTGTTCCGGTGATAAATTTTTTTACAAGTGCTTGCCTACCTATGAAGATTTTTTCCAACATATATCTTATCCTCGAACTGAAGCTATGCCGTTTATTTCAGTGCATAATCATAAATAGTTCAAGGTACAACATACGCAAAATCTTTCATCATTTTAAAAATCTGAAAGCTTTTATACAAGCTATTTAGAAATGATACTATAAATAAATAAATAAATATCCCTGGACAAGTCACCCAAATTGAATCTAACCCCTAAGTACCTAAGCAAATTATATGCTTGTGTTACGGGTGTTAGTCAACGGTCCTAATACATAGAAATACTTAAATAGATACCAGAATAAATTTAATAAACATCCAAACTTGGAAATGCAGACATCTAAATGTTAATTACAGAAATATCTTCCCCCGTCGGGAATCGAACCCGAGCCTCGCGGTTGGTCGATTAGTTAGGCGTGTACGCTAGCCACTCGACTAACGAGGCGTTTAACTATAATGCATACATAATAGGATATCTGTGCTTTATATGACGGTTTCCAACTTCATACTGCAAATGATTTAGAATGGAAGCATACTACGAAAAAAATACTACAAAACCACTTGCATTTCACACGTTTAACAGAAGTTAAACCCGCTTCGGCCATGTTTAATCTCTCTCAAAGATGTCACAAAGATAAGCAGATTCACGTAAATGAACAAGTTTTCGGGAGACACTAATTAATTTGTATTAGGGTGCGTAAAAATAAAGGACACGAAATTTATGTCTGCGTGTACCATCAAGAGTAATCAGCTGACGGGTTGATTCGATCTGCTTTTGAAATGGTGGATTTGGAACAAACATTCTACCTGTTCCAAAGGTTAACGTACCGATCAGCTGAGTCAATATCGTCTTTTTCTACGTGCTAAGTACTAGTGATGCAACGAATATTCGCATTCGCGGATATTCGCATTTTTTGGCATATTCGCATTCGCAAAATTTATGCGAATGTTTTGCGAATATGAAGATCAGAAAAAAATATTTTGAAGATTATAGTAGGCTAAAAAAACTAAATCCATTAATTTTTATATTTTTAATACGAGAAAAAGTAAGTTAACCTTGTAATAAATCACATTATCATTTGCCCTGGAACTATTTATTTACACATTTTACTTTTCTTTGGGTAATGAAGCTTAACAATTAAATTTTCTTTTTGAGACAAAATATATAATGCAATGTAAGTACGCAAACAAATACCTATAAATTCTTAATATTATTATTATTATACGTTAATTACCCTCTAACCTCAAAATTCACTTGTGAAGAGACCAATGCGAGCGGAATGTCACTTCGTTCGGATGAGTTCGTTCGTATCAACTAAGCAAACTACAATGGAAATTTGGCAACAAAAACCGAATTTTCGCATTCGTATTCTCGAATGTCGGTAACGAATATTCGAATTCGCATTCGCGTATGTTTAAAAATGACATTCGTTACATCACTAGACACTACTAAGTACATGCCCTACAATGTTGCGCAATGAAAGACCAAGTGTTTCAACTCGTTCACACGTATCGTTGATCGTAAATCTACCAAGTGTACGGAAAATGGTTGAGCATGTTCACGTAATCAATCCATTTTATATCCGAAATGTATACGCGTTGCCGTTTGACCTATTTGCTTTTATGGCGTCGTTAGTGTTAATAGGCCAACAGTGCTCAGGTACAAATCGTACTCTGCAGCTTAGGCTGTTTTACTATTTGTTTAAAAATAAAACAGCAAGGGCTTAAGTTTTAACAGTATGTTTCCTATATCTTCATCACTCTCATCCTATAGTTAATACCGGTGATTTGTTAATGTACGATTACACTTGTACCCACGTTTAGGTATGGCGCGGTTAGGCAACCGCCCAGGGTTCTAAGATGTAAAGGGGCGTCAGATCCTGTACGCTATATATTTTTTCATTTTCTAGTATGGTTTTGAACAGCATGTAGGGGGCGACTTATAAATTACGCCCAGGGCGCAGCTATTACTAAAAAATAGGTTATACATCAGATAACATACAGGTTTCAATTTATAAAAAAATATAAACAGGTTCGCGGACAAAGACGTGAGTCGAAGCTAGTCACATAAAATCAGCAGCAGAAAAATTAAGTTTATTTTCTATTTTCTTATATCCTATAGCATATAAAATTCTCGTGTCACAATGTTCGTTTCCGTACTCTACCGAAACGGCTTGACCGATTCTCATGAAATTTTGTGAGCATATTGCGTAGGTATGAGAATCGGACAATATCTATTTTTCGTAACCCTAAGTATTGAGGATGAATCACAACAAAAAAATAGCAGAACAACGTCTGCCGGGTCAGCTAGTCTCATATATAAAATTCTCGTGTCACAATGTTCGTTCACATACTACTTCGAAATGGCTTGACCGATTCTGATGAAATTTTGTGAGCATATTGATTAGGTCTGAGAATCGGCCAACATCTATTTTTCGTACCCCTAAGTTATGAGTGTGACTCACCTCATTTTTTTTTTACTAAAACCACAATAAAATAATAGCAGAACAACGTCTGCCGGGTCAGCTAGTTATTTATAATATCAATGTACCTTCATAATTTTCCAAAAAGTAGATTGCTTTTAGATTACAGATTTTAAAATTTGCAACCCTAGATCCACATTTGAAACGACTTGTTCTAAAATCTAATCCCCAAGGAATGGCTGAGAGATTTTTTTGGCATTACGTTACTTACGTACTTTATCATTATGTTTTATCGCCAAACAAAAAAAAACCTACATTATTTGGTTTTCTTTTTATGAAACACTATTGTCTGTTTCCGTAAGTACCTACATACATTCCATTATTCTTATCACAAAGAAAATGTGCAATAGATGTTTGATTACGTCATTTTGTTTAACATAACTTGGAATTGCCGTATTTACGTCAGTCAGCTGACTAATGACGTAATCTTTTTTTTAAATTCCTATATGATATTTCACATAAATAATGTACAGGCTGAGACAAGTTTAAACTTGACCAGCCTTCACCCACGAGATCAGCTGTTTCTTTATAAATATCACTGCACTGGTGATTCATCCAATGTCAAGAACATTAAAGAACAGGATAAGTTTTTGTAATAGATTTGACTTGGAAATATGATTTTGTCTATTTCTTTTTATATTAAAATCTTTTATCATTTGACGCATTAAACTTTGTGTCTACGCCAGGGCTCGGGCTCGGGACCAACGGTATAGGTAGCCTTTACTTCTGAGACTAAAAAAATATGTAATACGAGTATAATAAATACAGTAGTACTATTTAAATAATGCGCTTTAGCTATATTCGTCAAGCTTCGAAAATCATATCTAGAGTTGTTATTACGCATAATTTATTATTTCGCTTAAATTTAGTTTGGGTCAGCCAATTTAAAAATAAAAGTGAAAATTGTAAAAAGAGTAAAAAGTGTAAAGCCGAAGCGCATAATCTATGTTGCACATAGTATATAAAAAGAAGTATCTTTACGCCCAAATCCCAGAAGGGCTTGGCAGAGGCACAAACAGGGTTAACCGAATACACTAAGTCCCACAATGTGATAGGTGGCAAGCCTATCGCCAACTGGGCACATATCTAATCCAATGCAATATTATTTCCATTAAAAAATTGAAAATATACATTTTCTAATTTTTTTTGTTGCCCGATTTCCGAATCGATCGACCTCAAGATGTCAAGTCCGACGACAGACCGCTAAACCTCAGAGGCTACTGCACATACTATAAAGAATGACCTTTTTTGCTGTGCGACAAGCAGATATTTAAATATACAACTAGCGGTCCGCCTCGGCTTTGCACGGTTATGGTTATATACATATAAACCTTCCTCTACAATCACTTTATCTATTAAAAAATCCGTTGCGTAGTTTTAAAGATTTAAGCATACAAAGGGACATAGGGACAGAGGAAGCGACTGTTACTTACCGAAATGATCATCGTTTTGCTACATTAGTTCTATTTTAAATCCATTACGTAAGTAGGTCGGAGAAAGGGCCTGTAGTTTTGGGAAAGCCACCGAAGCGTATATTGAGACAGTACTTTAACTTCGAATTGCCTCTCTTGGCTGGAGTGTTTCCGTCTAGCGGTACCGTTTCTGCGACGTTCAACGACACGTTGTTCTCACTAATGCTGTGTATTAACTGCTCGTTTTTTATGGCATTAGACAGGGAAAAGGCTCGCGTTTCTTCTGATGGCAAAAGACAACCGTGGCCTATTTACAGCGTAGATGTGGTAGGTCGCAGTCCTATTCCCGTAGTGTTGGGCCTATTTAGCAAGCTGGCTATAGTTAAGGCGACGAATCACAAGACTGAAGTCCTGTAGGGTAGCCGGTAAACTTACTTTTGCTCGGGGCCTAACATCCCGGCCTCAGGTTGGCAACGCACCATTACCATCTTTGGTGTCTCTAGGCGTCCTGAATTTTGACACACAACATGTGTGTCAAATTTCATAAAAAAAAATTGGTTCAACAGTTTTTCCTTGAAGGAGAAAGAAAGAAACAAACGAACATACAACCTTTCGCATTCACAATATTAGTAGGATATTTGATGAACGGTAGCTGGAATGAACGTTTTTGGTAATAGATGGTCGTCTGTATCCCCAGTGACATAATAACTAATATTCTTCCACTAATGTGTTGTCAGCATTTTTTTGCGCTGTCGCTGACTTAAAACATATTGCTCATATTATGGATTGCTTTGATCTAGGGTTGTCTCTACTGATATTAATAAAAAGTACTTTATAATAAACTGTTCTCTATAATATTTGTCTAACACTGTAGTATTTGTTATATGATTAAAATAAGTAACTAATGCATTTATAAATAATATATATGCCTTTTTATGGTTATTAATAAATAATAATTAATAGATCACCTACTACTCTATGTACACCTACACTTCACAGTAAGTTTATGTGGAAGCCACACTTTACGGCTAACGCCTATTGTCATCTACATATTTAGTATAAATATAAAACAAAGTCGCTTTCCACTATCTGCCCTTATGTGTGCTTAGATCTATGAAACTACGAGACGGATTTTGATGCGGTTTGTTTTATAGATAACTAGCTGCGCCCCGCGGTTTCACCTGCGTAAGTCCCAATCCCGCAGGAACTCCGGGATTAAAAGTAGTCTATATATTATTCTGGGTCTTCAGCTACCTACATACCAAATTTCATCGTAATCGGCTTTGTAGTTTTTGCGTGAAAGAGTAACAAACATCCATACATCCATACATACAAACTTTCGCATTTATAATATTAATAGGAAGTGATTCAAAAAAGAGGAAGGCTTATATGTATAACATTGTGATGATTATGTCATTCTTGGAGCGGAACCAGGCCCGGTCGCTAGTACTCATAAGACGAAACTTACTTGCTAGTTTTTGATTTTAATATTAAATCTAAAATTAAAATTTTGCGTAACCAGTGTAGCCTTCCTTAAATTATTATTAGCAATGTAATTTTCGTATAATAGTAAGTATGGGCTCTCGTAATATACTGTAAACTCAAAGTAAATTTTTTTCGTGAGTTCCCAGTAAAAAAATGTTTAAGTAAAAAAAAATAGATAGAGGCAACCCTAGTTTGATGAATAAGCCGTATAAATGCTAGATCTATAGATCATCAGAGACAATGAGTTAGACATTACAATAGGATTTAATTCAAGACATTGCAGTTTGCAGACTAATCCAAACAGGTTGGCGACCCTGGATCTGATATAGTTACGTAACCGGATTTCTGATGTCCGATGTCAATAGTCGTTATAATTTTTTTATGGTGCATTTGTTTTATATTTTAGGTACTTTATAGTGTCTGGGGATCCCTATCGAAAGGGTAAATGCGACACCCACCTACAATGACATAATTAACTACAGTTTTTTTATATGCGTCATAGCTAATGTCAACTCCTTTGATCCTAATATAAAAAAAATCCATTTTTCCGGATACTTAAAAACGTAGTCGTTTAGTCGTTATTTATAATGTTTTATTATAAAAGAAGTGGTGTTTAGATGTTTATTATTTTAGTAAATTTGTTATAGTTGTTTTTTTGTGGCACAGAACCCACTTTGTAATTCGACTCTCACTTTACCGATTTTTTCTCAGTCTTTTGACACCTGAACACGAGGATAAATCAGTTGTCAACAAATCGAATCTAGGCCGACAACGAACAATGTTCGTAATCAATAGACGTCGCTTAGGTTTTGCACATCTGACATCATGCATGTCAGATGAACTTTGACAAATTGAACACGTCGTGTCATTCGACGACATGTTGTCTTGAGATATATTGTCTGTGGATAAAGGCTCAATGTCACCGCGGTTTTGGTGTTTACGTCAATCTGACAGTGGTTCCCAAATTTATGTTGCAGCTTTCCCAGAGCTCTTTGGATTTTAAACACTCATTACATTTATGGCATTTACATTATATACGAGCATATACTTTGCTTACTTTGGGATTATATTCAACTAGCTGTTCCCGCGATCTTCGTTCCGCCCGTTCAGTTTGTATGGGAAAAATTAAAATGTTTTTCCCAGTTTCCTCACAACTGAACAGGATAAAAAGTATCCTATGTCCTTCTCCCGGTTTTAAGTTACCTCCCTACCAATTTTCAGCCTAATCGGTATAGCCGTTCTTGAGTTATAAATACTGTAACTAACACCACTTTCTTTTATATATGTATATAGATTTGTGTAACATGCCCAGGAATATTGATTTATGTAATTTATTTATTATCACTGCTAATATACATTTTATTGTAAAACAAATAGAGGTTTGTTACAACACATAACTAGAGAAATGCTTGATAGTTTTTATGGTTTTTGAAGTGAAAACTTCTTTAGGCGCGTTGAGCGTTTTGGTAGAGGGTAAAATCCTCGGTTCGCGTCACCGACATGCTAATGATAATAGTACCTATATCTATAGCTATGGAGAGCCAGACTAGCGCACGCGCAGTAGCCTGTGTACACGTATACACTAATACATCGACTATTTCTGACCGACAAGATAATTGTATATTAATTATTTTTTCAATCATTTTGTATTTATATTTTGTTCATGATTTGTTTAACCCATCATATGTAACTAATAAATTAAACAAAAAAATTCATATAATATTTGCTTAAAGTTTTAATTACTCTCAACTTAATAGTTCCGTTTTCACTTCTATCGGCAGTCCCACGACTGCTACTGTTTTTTTTATTTGTTGTAATAGCGTCAATTCATATTAGAATACTTATATGAAGAACCACATACGGGGCGGGCGGTACAAAGTTCGTTGAGAGACCTAGTCATGTCATAATTTAGGATATTTCTTCCGTTTGTTTCATATCTAATATATTATGATATTGAAAGGCAAACAAGCAGACAAAAAACAAAGAAATTCACGCCGCCTAGGGACACCAATGGTGGTAATGATGCGGCTTTGCGACTACCTTACCCTCCGAACCGGAAACGTCATGACGTTATGGCGACTGGAATAGGTAAGGCGGTGGTACCAATTCGGGCGAGTCGCTGCTAAATTCTACCACCTAGTCAGATGTCACGGTGTTAGTGACGGTGAGCCTATACTCGCCTTTTACGAGCTGCCTGGCACAGGAAGGCAGATGGTCTATTATACAAAGTAGCCCGGACCAACACGGCCATATCGTCCCTCGCATTACTAACTGTCCTAACTCATTAATTCGGCGATTTGAGTTGGGACTTAGGACTAGAAATATCTTCTTGAATTAATTATCTACGATTTCTCTAACTCACGTACGATCATTGATTCTCGACTTATTGACATTTCTCTAAAGTATAACTAGAAACTCAACTTAAAATGACCAAACTGAAAAAGCGTGGCTTCTAGAAATTGTCTAAACTGAGATAGGACAGTTAGTCATGCGAGGGACGATATGTTTTAGCTATCTTTTTCAAAATTCAAAAAGAGAATTCTTCTTTTGATGCAAATAACCGGTGCCATGAGATTACCTACTTATGTTATTGGTAAACTACATAGTTATTGAAACTCGATTGATAAAAAAATAGCATGACAACCCTATTGCTTCAGTGGAATGTAGCCAAGATAAAATTAGGTTCCTGTCTCATATTTGCACTGTGTCTTAAGTGTCTCTGTAGTCTGTGATTACTCCTAATTGGGAACCACTGGTTTAGAAGGTTTTTATGCAAAATGTCAGTGTACCAATGACGACCGTGGCGTCTTAAGTAATCAACCACGTTTTTGGTTCAATGCACTCGGAAAACATTGTTATACAGTACCTATACCTACTGCTTTGTTGTCGGTTACGTGTATTTGCATCGGTGGCACGAATTTTATGTTCTAATGCTCCCTGGACATGTTAGCTGAGTAACGACTCCGACTGGCCTACTATCAGTGATCGTAGTAATTAATAGAAATGTTTTTTTATGATATTGGAAGGCAAACAAGCAGACGGATTTCTTAATGGTAAGAAATTCACGCCGCCTAGAGACACCAATGGTGGTGATGGTGCGTTGCCAACCTGAGGCCGGGATGTGAGGCCTCGAGCAAAAGTAAGTATACCGGCTACCTTATCCTCCGAACCGGAACACGTCATGACGTTATGACGGCAGGAGTAGGTAAGGCGGTGGTACCAATCCCGGCGAGTCGCTGCTAAATTCTACCACCTAGTCAGATGTCACGGTGTTAGTGACGGTGAGCCTATGCTCGCCTTTTACGAACTGCCTGGCAAGGAAGGCATATGGTCTATCCTACAAAGGAGCCCGGACCAACACGGGGGTGTACTATCAGTGATCGTAGTAATTAATAGAAATGTATTACTTAAGTAGGTATATTAAATGTTGTGTATTATTAAAAGTTTGCAAGTGCATACAATAGTGTGCATATTATAACACACTACAAATTTTGTAAATATATGGTTCATTTTCAATTTCCTGCTTACGTTCAATATACGTGAAGCTGGTGTTACTTTTGACATAAGACACCCAAAATACAACACGCCTTATGCCTGTCTACTGGCTGTCGGTGATTCAAGATTTTTTGACATATTCACTCCGAACTAGTTAACGCGAACGTAGAGTAAGTACACACAACCTGATCAAAAGCCTGCCCTTACTTGCGACTTTGAAGGGCCGCAGGTCAAAGACCGCTGGACGTAGCGATAATTTACGGAGACATAAATCTAATACTAGGCGGAAAGGGGCTGAAATAATGATGAATCGATATTTATCCCGCGAACTCAACTACACAGCAAACGTGTATAGGGGATATAATGCAGTTATATAACACTAATGGCATGGTACTCTTCGTACGTGTCAAATTAGTTTTGCTAGGAGTTTTTGTTCCCCTTTTTTTACTTCTGGCTTTGAGTGTTGAAACGCGTTGAATCGCGAGTGGTCCATTATTGGCGATGGCAACACCGGTAGTCGAATAAGATGTAAGCTATTATAATTATGATGATTGCTATATCTGGGAGCTGATATTAAATAAATCTTATACCTTTAAACGAGCAATTCTTGTATAATAATAATATTAATAATAATAATAAATCTTTATTTGTCCAAAAAATAGGGTACATATAGATGTTGAGTTATTTTATGTTCTACCTATTTTACCAGGTTTAACTGGTGTACAAATTTTGTTAGTTTTATATCTTAATATCAGCTTCCAATTATATGTATATATATAATTGGAATCTCGGAATCGGCTCCAACGATTTTCATGAAATTTAGTATATTATAGGGGGTTTCGGGGGCGATAAATCGATCTAGCTAGGAATCATTTTTAGAAAATGTCATATTCGTGTTTTGTTGTTGTTGTTAAGTAACGAAGTCCGTTGTTAAGTAACGAAGTCCGTTGTTAAGTAACGAAGTCAATTATTGTTTGCTTTGAGGTTAGACTTTTTAAATTTTCGTACTTAAATATGTTTTCCAAAAAACACAATTTATAAAAAAAACAAAAAAAAATACCGAGCAAAGCTTGGTCATGCAGGTACTATCATTAATCCAGCGTTAAAGTCGGTTGCCCCCCACGTTTCTGCAATCTCAGGGCCGGTTCTCCTTCTCTTCTTCGCGGTCTTCGGCACCCTTGATGGTTTGTCCATTAATATACATGATTTGTCGTAGTACAAGCTAGCATTGTCTGGATTACCTTAGTCTTAGCTGTTTTTAAAGGGTTAATGGGCTTAAATAAATGTAGTTACAGAACTAGTTGCGCCGCGTGGCCTTATCTGCACCTAAAGGCTATGTTGTCATATTAAGGGTGGAAGGGTGTAATATCGAGTAAAATAATTCATCAAACTGATATCATCAAGCAGAGAAATGTTTGTCGGAAATATGTTTCAGTATCCAAATGATAGAATTCGATAGTTAGAAAATTTGATTAAATTCTGTTCTGTAGTTTTGGAGTTATTTTATTTTGTTTAAACTTTATTGTAAGTACGCAAATAAAATTGTCGCCTCTGTGGTCTAGCGATCCGGGTGTTGGACTTGACTGCGTGTTCGATTCCCAGGTTCGATTCCTGGGTCGGGCAACAAAAAGAAAATTGGGTTTTTCCAATTTTCTAATAATAAAAAAAACGTTGCTAAGGATTGGATATGTGCCCGGTTGGCGATAGGCTTGCCACCTATCACATTGTGGGACTTAGTGTCTTCTGCTAGTCGTGGGTAGGGCTCCCACGTTGTTGTACCTCTGCCTACCTCTTCGGGGATATGGGCGTAAAGATACTTTACTTTACTTTTATATTTAATCCCTAACATAAAAATGTAAATGTCGAAAATGGAGTTGCTTTTTTGTTCACCACGAAGTTGTTTTCTACGGAAATTCTTAATTTACATACACACAGCAAATTATATAGATTGTGTTAATTGTTTGGACGCTCGAGGCATTCATTAGCTGATAGCGCGAAGGTTCATCATTTCCAATTTAGATGAGTTCACTGCCTTCGGAGGCTTTTCACGGCTGGAAACTAATGCGATACGTGTTCTTATTTACTTACTTATCTTCACGCCAAGTCTCTAAATATCTAGGCAGAGAGATAGTGCTGTACAGCACTCTGCCACCAGTGGTGTTGTTTACGAGCTGCCAGGCAAGACGGCAGATGGTCTATTCTACATAGAGGACCCCAACCAACACGAGGATATGATTATTTAGGAATAGCATAGACCAATTTTTTGCCAGACCATGCGCCAACGCAGCTTATTAATTTTCGTGTACATGGAGAGTTATTCTTTTTATAACATTATTTTGGGAATAGCTTAGGGTTTATGATTACAAGCTTGTATTTAAGTTGCAATGTTTCTCCGGGTGGAATGTTTTAGTTCAAATTTGATCAACTTCCCTGATTGTGCTAAAATTTTTAATGCATTTGTAAAATGCATGACAGTGTAAAATTAATATGACATGTAGCTGATCTCTTAAGAAGGTGACCATAGGAACTTGTAAAATTCCCAACATTATCCTATCTTGTTTAAGTTTATTTGATACGCCTTGAACAGAAGTCTTTCAAGTCTACTGCTGGGAATAACTGATTAAAAAATAATATTTTTTGTTAAAAACTTATTTCAAAAATCAACTAGCGGGAAAGCAGGAACTTGTAAAATTACCAACATCATCCTATCTTGTTTAAGTTTATTTGATACGCCTTGAACAGAAGTCTCTCAAGTCTACTGCTGGGAATAACTGATTCAAAAATCATATTTTTATTTCAAAAATCAAGTAGCAGGAAAATTACTACGATGCTGCTAACTACAGAGTAACTGCTAGTACTATTTAAGTTGTAAACGTCTAATAACATGGAATAAATCACTAGTTGTTCATCTACAGTACATGCATGTGGAAGATTTACATCATGTCTCTGAAGTTGATGAGCTTCGCGTTTGGAATTGCAATTTAATTTAGGAGTCCATGAATTTGGATGGTTGTTTGCGGAGGTTTGGTTAATGCGTGCGATAGTGTTTGGTATACATAAAATACACGCAAATGTTTATGCATACGCCTACATGAGAGGATTACACAATACTTTTAATCGGCGATTGGTATTGTGCATGGAGGTTTGTTTTGTCAGCTATGTTTTGGTATGATGTGACTTTTCGAAAATTTATGTATATCCTGTAGTAGAAATTAGAATGAGATCGGCAACGGTACATATAACAACGAACGTTGGAAGCGTTAAAGACGTTTCAGAAGGAAACCTTTGACTAAACTTTGGATTGAATCTACATTCGAGACGGATGCAAATCAACATTTACATCCAGTGTTCATGGTAGGGCAGCCCGAGAGGGCATTTTTGCTCTAATTCAGGCGCATCAGATTAAGATATCTGAGGTTCTGCGTAATGTATGTACCAACTGATCTCCATAATTCTATATTTATACGGCCCGCGTATAGTGCCGCTATATAGGGGGCCACGTAAAGTATAATATCTATATTTTTTGACTAAGTAGGTACTTCAGCATGTTAGATTAAATGACGGCGGGTTTTTGCCATGTCTATGATACATTATTTTTATTTTCTGAAGTTTTTGGCCCAAGTAGGCCAAAAACTTAAAGAAAATAAGTCTTCTATCTTTTAGTTATTTCGACTCGGCTGACATACTTCCGTCAATCGAGACAGACGTGTACGAGTTATATCTAAAGAACTCGCCGGAAAATTTTACATGACCTTTATTATTTTCCACCGTCAAATCAACAAAGTTTATTAAGTCCCCATGATAACATCTCGGCCTCCCCTACTATTACAACCATCTAGAACTACTATTAGTTGCCTAGAATTGCATCTTTCTTTTTCTGAAGAGTTCCTTCACCTCGGTTATCAGACTTTTCGAAAGTAGAAATAGCTGATTGTTTTTAAAGGCGCCGCTTATCGCCTATACGTTATCGGGTGACCGGGCCAGGTCGGGAGTATTAATCGTATGCATAATGCAGTTGGTTCTAACAATGGTGTTTTGAAAACTCACGTTCACTGGGTACATGTTTAGGTAAAGCTAGCTGATTCATTAGTCGTGAATCGTATATTATTTTGTAAATCCTTGGAATATTATGCAAATCTATTGAGTGTTTCTAGAAAGTGAATACCATTGTTATTTTCAACAAGGGTGAAGCTAAAGGAAAGGAGTATAATTTTTCACGTAATTCGCGGCATTTATGCTGCGATCTCTAAGATTATTTACGCCCGTATCCTCGAAGAGGTAGGCAGAGGTAATGAGGGCAATATTAAAAGACTAGCCGAAAGTATAACTCAAGTCCTATAATGAGGTAGGTGGCTAAAATAACCATTCCCAAGCAGCGTTGCATTATCTTCTTATATATAAAAATCAATTTCCGTTTTCCTTGGTTCTCGTATCACACCTGAGTGTATGGACTAATTTTACAAATTGTTTTATGTGAGCTTAGTTATCGTCTGAAGAAGTTCTTGTGAAGAGAAGAATCGGAAAAATTGCTGGGAAAGTATTATAAACAATGCTTTACTGTTTCCTATACAACGTGTTAGTAGCTGTTAATATCAAGCGATACGAAGTACGCTGGGTCAGCTATGACATAAGTAGAAAAATACATTTAGAATTGTCCGATTCTTGAATGGAACTCACGACCTCATGTGGTCATCATCAAAACCAAAACCATTGGATCATGAAGGCGATAGATGTAGTTTTACTTTTTTTCCTCAATGCTTTAAATGCTTTTCACCAATCGAAAAAAATACGATCGTATATTGACACGATAATGAAAAAGGAATCGGATTTTTGTTTTTTACTGCGCTTAATTTTTTTTTTGAAGTTAGATAAATTTCTTCCTATTTATTTAAGCTTTATAGGTCTGATATCCGAGGTGAAGGAACTCTCCTCAAGGGAATGAACGATGCAAGATGCATTGGGCGTTTCCAATGCGCTCGTCGCTTTCTATCCCGTTATTGACCTAACATTCTATGTATAGCTCGGAGGCCTGGTACTTGTTGGACTGGTGGTAGTTAGAATATCAATAGATAGCTTACTATGTATGCTGTGTGAGATTTTAAATGTGTTAGGGTGGGTGAGTTTTCTTGAAAGTGTTTAGACTGATTTAAATGAGCTTATAGAAGTCAAGATTTCAGGAATATACTAAACATTACATTACATTACATACAAACTAAACTTATTTTAGATGCATGCTATCTTTCTCAAATGTAACAAAAATAAAAGAGATGGAACGTTTTAGACTCGTCAGATTAGTCCGAACATGACAAATTGCGATGTTTCTAATCGACGTTTTACGAGTAATAGTTTAAACGTCTGTAGAAATGACGTGTACAGTCTAATTTGACAGCGCTAACAGTGTTTTGTCTCTTTCTGTTACTTTTGTTGAAAGAAGACAGCGATAACTTAAAATAAGTTTAGTGAGTGCGCAATAAAATTACCACCACTGTATGTATACCTTAGCCTGTGTTTTTAGGTGTCAGGATGTGATAACCCTATCGCCCTTTGTGAACTAATAAAGGTTTATGGGTTTTTTCCCTACTGTCATTTATTACTACTAGAGTGATTGGTTTATAGATTCTACAGCGCTGTGCAGAAGCTCTTTCGGATTTCTACTATTGCTTAATTCTATTCCTGCAGCTATAATGTCTGCACCCAAAATTTGTCGTATTCCGTCTGGAGTGAAGTAAACAGTAGTATTGCACACGTAACCTAAGATGGTGACCATAATAATATGTATAGTGGGGCATCAAGTGCTAATACCTCTGGTGATAGACGACGCGACGGTTGTCTCTTGCCTTTTAAAGGGCAACTTATTCGTTATCCAGTTGTTTTTTTACGATCACATTAGAAAGTATCTTCACGCCCGTATCCCTGAACGGGTACGAAGGGGTACTACCAGGGCACCTGACATTTTTTCCCAACATTTACATAGGTATAAAAAACTATTTTTTGTTCGGATTTGAACCTAGGACCTCATGGAGTTAATTCCGACACCGTACCACTAGACCACAGAGGCGCTTTAATTTCGCATTACATTTGAATTCCCGAATGTTATCAAGCAGGAGCGGCAATTTATTCCCCTTTCTAAAGTGGATCCCGCGCTGGAGATTGCGAGAACTTATCGGCTATTTGAATCGTTGAAAAATTCCCTTAATTGAAATTTAAGGTATCCGTTATGGTATCCTTCGCGATTTTAGGCCGTGTTTGCAAAAAATCTGCCTACCTTTCCGCAAGGATCAAAGCGTCAGTGCTCGTTGCTGTTTTCCGTATGGGGTGGGGTAGCTATATTTCACACATGGTCTAAAAGCCCGGTCATAAGTTCACCAATAACATCTACTTTGGATATGGGCGACGGTTTTTCCGTTTTAAGAAGAGCCATTAGCTTTTTCGCTAATACATGAAAAAAATCATTTATTCCCTTTTTGTCTAATAGAAATAACGTTGCCCGGGGTTGTATATGTACCCGATTGGCGATAGGCTTGCCAAACACATTGTGGGACTTGGTGTCTTTGCCTAGTCATGGATGCCCTGGTTGTACCTGCCTACCTCTTAAGTGATACAGGCGTAAAATACTAATTGCTATGTATTCGCTTTTCATTTTTTTTGTGTGATAAATAAATAAATAAATATCCCTGGACAACTTACACAAATTGAATCTAACCCGAAAGTAAGCAAATTATATACTTGTGTTATGGGTGTTAGTCAACGATACTAACACATAGAAATACTTAAATAGATACTAGAATAAATTTAATAAACACCCAGACCCGGAAATACAGACATCTAAATGTTCATCACACAAATGTCTGTCCCCGTCGGGAATCGAACTCGAGCCTCGCGGTTAGTCGGTGTAGTTAGGCGTGTACGCTAGCCACTCGACCAACGAGGCGGTCATTAAAGTAATAAGAAGTTAATGTTAACTAAATAATGATGTCCCTTCTAGTAAATTGTCGTATCTCTGACTAGAGCGTGCTCGGTCACGGCGGTTGTGGTTGCAAACATGTTCCACGGGAGATGGTTTCATCAGACTAAGTCTTTGTTCTTGATCTATACTAATATTATAAAGAGTAAAGTATCTTCACGCCCATATCCCCGAAGAGGTTGACAGAGGCACAACCAGGGCACCCACGACTAGCCGAAGATACTAAGTCCCACAATGTGATAGGTGGGAAGCATATCGTCAACCGGGCACATATCCTATCCCGAGCAACATTTTTTTTATTAGAAACTTGGAAAAACCCAATTCTCCTTTTGTTGCCCGACCCGGGATTCGAATCCGGGACCTGATGCAGTCAAGTCAACTGAACCGCTAGACCACACAGGCGAAAAAAAAGAGGAAAGATTTGATTTATTGTTTGTTTGTTTGAAATGAATACTCTCCGAAACTACTGGACCGATTTCAAAATTTCTTTCACCTTTAGAATGCTACATTATCTCTGAGTGACATAGGTTTTGTTTCATCAAAATCGATGCAGTGGAAGTTAATTTACGCAGACGAAGCTGCGTGAAACTGCTAGTCTTTGATAATTTCGTTTCTGTACAGTGGGTATTTCAATTTTTTGTTTAAAGTGCAAAAAGTGTAAAGCCGAAGCACATAATTTAAATAGTAGTAATTTAAAGAAGAAAAGAAAAAAAGAAAAAAAGAGCGTCGATTTAAAGTCTGTAGCCGTTCTTAATTCTGAATGATCGCTTCACAAATCTACATCAAACTTAGATATATGACATTGGAAGGCAAACAAGCAGACGGATTTCCTGATGGCAAGAAATTCCCGCCGCCTAAAGACACCAAAGGTGGTAATGGTGCGTTGCCAACCAGAGACCGGGATGTTAGGCCTCGAGCAAAAGTAAGTTTACCGGCTACCTTACCCTCCGAACCGGAACACGTCATGACGTTATGGCGGCAGGAATAGGTAAGGCGGTGGTACCAATCCGGGCGAGTCGCTGCTAAACTCTACCACCTAATCAGATGTCACGGTGTTAGTGACGGGAAGCCTATGCTCGCCTCTTACGAGCTGCCTGGCAAAGGAAGGCAGATGGTCTATTCTACAAAGGAGCCCGGACCAACACGGGGGATATTTAGATATGTTTCCTATACTTGCCTATTTCGATAAGACAGTCATATTTCGGTTCAGAGGCCTGACTTCAAAGCTAGAGGACAGCGGCGCACCTGTAACATTTATGGTGTCTTTTGGCCAAGGTTATGCTTACCGTGCCGTTTGCTTGTTCGCTGTCTTCTTACTTATTAATAAAATTAAAATTTTTAACAAACTCCAACAATACCTATCCGTAATGTAGCTAAAAACCATCTCGGTCACGTCAGCTTTCAAACAAAACATAATATTAAATATTGGTCTATTCCTTAAGGAGTTGTATTGCTACAGAAAAATATACTTACAAATAGACACGTCAAAGTAACACTCATCGTTTTCAGTCATGTGTTAAAAAAAAAACATTTACGCCATTTTCCAATAGCAATTAACAACAGAATTCTTAAATCTTGCTCGACTTGTGGAATTTAAGACACGTCTAGAAAATTTACTGTTCCTAGTCGTTAATTAAAGGTTCGCACAAAAGATCGTTTGAGAGCATGACGGAATATTTAACATTGCTTTCTGCCTTAATTTATTTTAATATACAGTACATAATCATATACTCCTAATTTATATATTACTTGTTCATTTATGGAATATACATATGAACCTTCTTCTTCAACCACTTTATCTAATAAAATAATCGCATCAAATTCCGTTGCGTAGTTTTAAAGATTTAAGATACAAAGGGACAAAGGAAGCAACTTTGTTTTATACTATGTAGTGATTTATCATTAATTCTTCATATATTTAACATACAGTATTCCTCCGTGTTGGTCCGGGCTCCTTTGCAGAATAGACCACGTGTCTTTCTACCAGGCAGCTCGTAAAAGGTGAGCACTAACACCGTGACATCTGACTAGATGTTATAGTTTCGCAGCTTTTCGCCCAGATTGGTATTACTGTCTTACCTATTCCTGTCGCCATAACGTCAGTGCTTAAGGTTGACGTGTTCCGGTTTGGAAGGTTAAGGAAGCCGATAAATTTACTTTTGCTCGAGGCCAAATATCCTGGCCTCAAGTTGGCAACGCTTCGGTGTCTCTATGCGGCGTGAATTTCTTATCATTAGGAAATATGTCTGCTTGTTTGCCTTCCAATATTATAACTTAAACACAAAACTCATGTTACGTTTACCGCTATTATTATTAAACGTACCTATACTAGTGTCACAATATCAAACTTCAGTTTTTAGTCCTCCAGTTATATAAATGAATTGTGCTTGCAATATAATCTAATATAGTACGAAGTCCTTTACTGTACGGTAGTGTTTGTTTTAAAACTAGGTCACCTAGGCCTACGTACGGAATGCCTAGGGTTAGTATGATTTGGGTAATATCGGGACAGACTTATGCTGACATGTAGAAAAATAATTGTTTGTATGAAAAGAGAAATTAATGTAGAAGAAGCTAGGCAGGTCTGTAGAAATCGTGACATTGTCCCTCTGCCTAACCCGCAAGGGACAAGGCTTATTTATTTGCTTATTTCCTCTCAAAAGATACATTTTAACAATATAACTTATCATTGTTATGTTATATGTGTATGTAACAATTGAGCTTGTAACGTCTTAGTTTTGCCATTAAGGTTACTTAAATAAGCAAATAGAAAAATAATAACTCGATAGTTATTTTTTAGAATTCTTCTATTTGTTTTTTTTTTCTAATTTGTAACCTATACGAGATGTATTTTATATGCTTTTAAGATCGTTTCTTGAATTCGTATTAAATATGCTTAAAATATATGCTCCATGCGTGAAAAGACTTGTTATATTGTGTAATACAGATTAAATTTATCATCTTTTTTTATGTGAGTAGAGAGAACAAGCAAACTGCTCTTGTGATAGTAAGAGGTAACTGTGGCCCAAACACACCATAGATGTTGTAGGTATGTCTCTCCTGTGTCGAGGATCTCCTGATCTGCACCAACACGGGGAGAGAATCTATTGGATTAGCTGGTGTTGTCGCTGCTAAATAAATAAAAATGAAATATGTTTTAACCGGTTTACTTACTTTTGCTCGAGGCCTAACATCCCGGCCTCTGGTTGGCAACGCACCATTACCACCTTTGGTGTCTCTAGGCGGCGGGAATTTCTTACCATCAGGAAATCCGTCTGCTTGTTTGCCTTCCAATGTTATAAAAAAAAGCCTGGTCAAATATCAGATCGTTGAACTTGTAGGCACTTCTCACCGGACATCGTCTGTAAAACACGTAAATTTACGATAATTTCCCCCGCTTAACGACATTTGAGTATGAGAACTAAAACGTTTATTGCCTATTTTTTGTCTAGCCGTCTGCTACCGTCAAAAAACTTAATAAGCATTTGCTTGATTACAAAAAATATACTGCTACCATCTAATAATGAAAACGTATTTATAAATAGCTCAATTGCAAAAATTAGTTTTTTAGAGATTTCGT